>JAJTUV010001114.1:600000-773769 GCA_021653895.1 Mastomys natalensis
TTTTTTTGTCCCTGTTGGTAGAAGGGTGATGTGAAGATTATCCTAGCCTCATGTCTCCGCTAAGATCCAAGGAACTGAAGTCTAAAGTCATAATTGGGTTGGCAGAAAAACCAAAATTTGGCCTGAGGTCACTTCTCCCAGTCCCTAGCCCCATGCCTCACTTGGCAAAGGGAACAAGGAAGGCACATGAACCTGTCATTAAAAGGGGAGCAAATGTGAAGGAAGAAGCCTAAGTAGTCAGCATTCTCGAGGATGTCTTAGGCCACAGACAAGTGATCCAAGTGTGGGAAGCACACAGGGGACCCGCCCTCCTGAAATTCCCTGTATTCTACAAGTGGGGTAACTTGGGCTCAAGAGCAGAGCACAGTCAGAGCAAGTGCTCAGGCCAGGAGAGAGTCCAGCTTGGGGCAGCATGGGAATCAGGGCTTTGTGTTTTGCTTTAGAGGCTCTTCACAACTCTTCTCTCTAATGAGTCGAGCATAGATGATTGAGATGGTCAGTTCAGCTCTGGAGGTCATGGCAGATTCAGGAAAACCTCCCATGATCATTCCCACCTTATGAAGAACCCCGCCAAAGAGACTGCAGATCGGCTGGCAAAGCGTTTGCTGTACAAACATGGGGACCGAGTCTGATACCCAGAACAGAACCCATGCAAAGAAGCTGGGTATGGTGGGCACACTGGGGAAGGGGAGACAGCGGGTCCCCAGGGCTCCCTAGCCAGCCAGCTTAGCCTGATGGATGAGTTTCTGGCCGAGTAAGAGAGCTGGCTCAAGAAAACAAGGTGAACAGCTCTTGAAGAGCAACATCCAAGTTTACACACACACACACACACACCATATCCCACATGTACATACACACATACCCATGCACACATGCAGAGAGAGAGAGAGACAGACAGAGACAGAGAGAGACAGAGACAGAGAGAGACACAGAGAGAGACAGAGACAGAGAGACACACAGAGAGAGACACAGAGGGAGACAGAGAGAGACAGAGACAAAGAGAGACAGAGACAGATAGAGACAGAGAGAGTGAGACAGAGAGAGACAGAGAGAGAGAGACAGAGAGAGAGACACAGAGAGAGACAGAGAGAGATGAATTTCATCAAAGCTCTACAGTTCTGGCATCTCTGACATCAGCTCTGCTTGATTTGGATGGAGATTTGAAATTGTTAGGGACCCAAAGCCTGGTTAGGCTTCCATAACCTAATGGAAAACTGAATGGACAGTGTGAATGGGGAGTGACGTTTATTCAAATCAATGAGTCTAAGCTTTAATAACTTTTTAGCTCATTAGTATTCTGATGTGGCAAGGGAATTCTTAGCACTGGAATTCATGTTTCAATATTTGAGAATATTACTTTTGTCACAGGGAGTTGAGGGTCTCTCTGCCATGTAGTTGGCTTGGTGCTGTGGAAATTCTAGGCAGCTAGGGAAGGTGAACCAGTGGTTTTGCTGAGTGTGTCCCCCATCACAAGTTGCTTGCTGGTGAGAGGGCTTCAGCAATGGGTAAGGTCAAAGAAATGCTGGGTTCATGCGAGCACCCCATGAGAATCATCCTTAAGCACCACCAACTGATGCTACAGTCGGCCAAGCCCTAGAATAAACCACAAATGCGTCCTCCTCCCCTTGACTACACAGCTGCTGAAAAACCCGTCTTCTCACAAGCCTAAGTTGCTCCTATTTTTCAACTGTACTCTGCAAGTCACCTGCCTGCCCCAAAGCTTTTAGGGACAGTGCTCTGCATTTGACCTCCTGTGCTGAAATTATCTGTTCCTCGTGGAGTTTGCTTGGTCTTCTCATTTATCTTTCCTATAACTGCTGTGTGCTTCACAAGCAGACTGTATATTACTGAAGGGCACAGCATGCATTTTATGTCTGTGTGGCGCCTAGAGTCATGCCGTGCACTCCCATCAAGTCTGATAAATATTGAAGGAATATGGCCCTTTTTAGACTTCACTTGGCAGGACTCGAAGGAATTGTTTTACGCACAAAGTTCAAAAATAAGAGGCCAAACCCCAGAAAAATCATTTCCTTTTGCATTCTTCATTTTGATGATGTCTCTAAGGTATGGTTTCTGAGATTCTTTATGTCCCTAATACAGTCCAAATTACCTTATATTTCTGTTTTATCTAATAGGGAAGAAGTGACACATAAGGGTATAGGGCCTCCGGTCACCTCCAGTCATAAACTAAAAACTGTTGGAGTAGTCACAAAAGCAAGTCACTCCAGAACATTTTATTAAAGACTTAAAAAAAAAAAAAACTTGTAGTAGGAAATTATAACCTATAAAGTTAATTCACAGTGGAAGGAATCACCTGAAGTTCTGGAAACCTTGATTATAACTCAGGCAACTGGGACAACGCTGTTTAGGGCTGTTCTGGGTAAAGTTACAATGCATCATTCTGATGCAGACACTTCTTGGAGGACACCAAGCATACTTGCCACCCAGAGATACTTTCAGACCCTAGCAAAAGAGAAAGGGGAAAGCAGACGTGATTGATCCAAGTTCTGTCTAATTTATTTATACCTGTAAACTCTGCAGCTCGCTCCCATGGAGGGGCACTCAAGGTTAATCTGCCGAACCTCTGTCCTGAGATCAAGTTAGTGGATGCATCTCCCTCTCAATGTGTTTTCTTTTGAAAGACATGAGGGGCTGGAGAGGTTGCCTTACTCCCCTTAAGAGCACTTACTGATCTTGCAGAGGACCTTGAGTTTGATTTCCAGTGCTCGTGTTGGGCTGTTTCTAATCACAGCTGGTTTCAGTGCTAGCAGATCTGACGCCATCTTTTGGCCAATGCAGCCACTTGCATGCACACGGTGTATGTAAAGTCACACACACATGCACATAATCTTAAAAAGAAATGGATGCTGACCCTACTTTTGTTTTCTTCTCTTTGAGCTATTAGTTACTCCGTCTATTTCACGGCAGCTACCACTTACACTTCGCTCCTAGGAACCCAGAAAAATCATTTCCTTTTGCATATTACCATAGCCAAATCCTACCCTGTTTCCTATGTTTGTAAAGACCAATTGCACACTGGGAGAAACCCACTTGCAGAGGCTATGGTCCCTCCTCCCCTCCCTCATAGACTCTATCTCCATTTACAGGAATAGGCTAGTTGCTAACCTCAGACCTTATTACACGGAGGAACAGACTCAATGTGTGGTTATGGTGCCTAGCACATGGTATGTGCATATCTCTGGAGATTGTATACCTGTAGACACATATATACATTCTTATATGATATGTCAAGCAGGAGAATATTTAAGATAATGTTCACAGGCTCAACCATTTTCTTTACACAGCTGTCTCTGAAATTCTTTCAAATAGTTCTGTTTTTATAGATCATAATCTCTGGAAGGTTGTTATAGTGACGAGATACTTAGCCTAGACTATTAGAGGGGCCCTGAAGCCTCTTCCTACTTCAACACAGCAAGGCAAGTAAATGAGATACTTATTTCATGAAACCAATATATGTATATGCCTAATTGGCAACTATACCTCCAGTCTACATGCCTTTTTAGATCATACGGTAGTTTACCAAGGGCACTGTAATTTTAATGAAATTTTTAGCAGTTTGAGAATTAGTTTGGAAAATGTGTGTGTGTGTGTGTGTGTGTGTGTATTTGCTAAATGATCACCTTATCATGACTACCCACATTATAGTGTTCTGCGGTTTGGAAACTACCAAAGAGAAGTGGGGTTTGGGGAGCCTGGAGGTTTTGCTTTTTATTCTCTGAACTCTTGCTGTTGTCTAAAGACCAAGTAGGACTTTCAAGGTCCCCAGCCGCTGTGGCTCGTGTGATTTAGGACTTGCCTATTTGGTGTGTTTCAGGAGAGAAATACCATCAGGAGAAACATAGTCATAAAGTGTCATTTTATGTCTCCTTGCTCCTTTGGGTATAGGATTCTAGCACACATTTAGTTTTTCATCAGATCTAGAAGCTCAGCATGACTCCCAGACCACATTATATATGTGATCTGTATGACCCTGGATAAGTCACTCAGTCCCCAAGCCTCAACACCTTGTCTCAGTTTCATTTCTATTACTGTTATAAACACCTGGATGAAGAGACTTAGAGGAGAAAGAGTGTATTTTTTCTCACAGTTCCAGGTTGCAGTTCATCATAGCAGGAAGTCACTAGGGCAGGAGCTTGAGGGAGCTGATTGTAAAACTAGCCAGCACAACTAACCCCTTGTCAACTGGACACACAAACATCACTGTTCATCCCTAAGATCACACATTGATATAAACATCATAATATAAAACATTTTACAAATTTAAGAAGTCCCACAGTCTTACTCATTCAAAGTTCAGTCTCTAAAAGAAAAAAACTCAAACTCTTAAAATCAAAAGGCTTTCAATTGTGGGCCTCTATAAAACCCAAATTAAGTTAAATCCTTTCTTATTTCTAGATGGAGGAGCTAGGGCACAGTCATAATCATCAGAGCAAAACCAAACTTCAACAGTATAAATCGCTCAACCCTAATATCTGTGATTCACTCACAATCTTCTGCACTCCTCCAAAGGGCCTAGGCCACTTCTCAGGCTCTGCCCTCTGCAAGACACACAACTTCTCTTCTAGGCGTAGGCCTGCTCCACTCCAGAACTGCTATTGTTCTTGGTGGTCATTCTGTGTTACTGGCATCTCCAAAATTCTGGGGTCTTCTGCTGCAACTGGGCTCTACTTTCAATAGCTTCTCCTGGGATCTTTTCATTGTGTTAAGCCTCAAATATTCTCCATGACCGCTTTAATCCTGAGGCTTCAGCTGCTAGTGATGCTACACCTTCACCAGTGACTCTCCTGATGTCTCACAGTGCCAGGCCTCGGCTGTTCATTGTGACCCCTTCATGCTTCTAAAACTAGTACGACCTGGGAAGTTCTTACGCATGACCAAGTTCAGCAGCCAGCATGAGGCACATCCTTGGCTGACTCTGTAACTTGGCTTCTGTGTATTGACTTTGAGGAAACCCCTCCCAGAAGATTTCCTTGTAGTGATGATGTTCTCAGTCACTACTAACTTCTCAGCTCTAGCTGACCAGTGTTGATTGTCCCGAAGGTTTCACTTCTGTGGTGCTAGTCTCTTGTTAATTAAAGCTGACTGTTTGGTCCCAGATGACCACAAGTAGAGAGTTTTAACTAAAAATTGAGAAGGGTCTCAATAGGACTTTAACTTCCCCTGAACTTTGTAAGCCAGGCCTGCACCATCTACACTGATCTTGGCATTATCTTCCAAGCTCCCACAGAATAGCTCACCAAGCATTGAACACACAATAGCTTTTTTAAGCCCAAATTTCCAAAATCCTTCCACAATCCTCCTAAAAACCATATGGTCAGATCTTTCACATCGAAACCCAACTACTAGTGTCATTTTCTGTCTGTGATGAAACACCATAACCAACTTGGAAAGAAACGGTTTACTTATAAAGATTTTTTTCTGCTGTTTTATTTGAGATTATTTTTTTTTCTCATAACTTGTTTTGTATGTGTCTCTCTATGTACGTATGTAGTATGTTGTATGTATTGTGTGTTGTGTGTGGTGTGTGTATGTATGTATGTATGTATGTGTGTATGTATGTATGTATTGGTATTAAGGTGTCAGAATTCCTGAAGTTGGAGTTACAAGTGGCTGTGAACCAGCAGATATGGGTTCTGGGAACCTAACTCAGATTCTCTAGAACAGCAGCAAGTGCTCTTAATCACTGAGCCATCTCTCCAGCCCAGGAGGACAGGGCTTATTTGGCTTAAGTTTCCACATCACTGTTCATCACTGAAGGAAGTCAGACTAGGAACTCACACAGGGCAGGAAGCTGCAGGCAGGAGCTGATGCAGAGGCCATGGAGGAAAGCTGTTTACTGCCTTGTTCTGCCTGCTGTGTTATAGAAACAGCCCACGCCTGGTCCACCTATAATGGGCTGAGCCTCCCCCATTAATCACTAAGAAAATGTAGGCTTGACAACAGCCCAATCTTGTAGATTTTCTCAATTGAATTGAGAAGTTTGGAATTTTCCTAATTGAAACTCTCTCCTCTCCAATGACTAGCTTGTATCAAGTTGATATAAGACTAGTTCACACATACACACACATGCACACACACACACACACACACACACACACACACACACACACACACACTCATAATTAGGAATAGAGAACAAGGAAATAATGCATGCATGCTTGTGATTAGCTCAATTTCTCTACTCTTACACAGTTCAGGATCCTCTTGATAGGGATTGGTGCCACCCACAGTTGGCAGGTCTTCTCACCTCGATTCATATAATCAAGACAGTCTTTATAACATGTCCATAGGCCAATTTGATATACAGATCCCCTCACTGAGTTGAGACTCCCTTTCCAGGTGAGTCTAGATTGTGGCAAGATGACCATTAAAACTAATCAATAAAATTCACATTCATCTAATGAGAAGAATGGAATGTTCTTCACTGGATTCTTGGGAAGGCTAAATGAGTGATATTTAAAAAATATTTTTAAAAAGTACAATAGCAGCTGCATGCCAATCACTCATCAGTGGTACCCGATGCTAATAAACACAAGTATAAGTTCTCTAAAGTATTCTCTAAATATGTCTGTACTGGGGGTCTTGGTATCAGGATACATTTGTTTTTCAATGTTTCCATCCCTAGTCTCTAATATGGAACAAATATGTGTGGCATTGAGTGGGATGGATAGCAGTCTCTACCTATACTGAGGTATATGATTGTGGGAGCAAAACATTTTACCCACTTAGGAAGGATTCTACTGAGAAAGTACAGAGAACCTTGTGCCTACTTTATAGTCCAGTGGATTTTAGATTTACTGTGAACCAGTCAAATGGAGACCTTGTTATAACAGATGTCTGGGTCCCACTGATGAGTTTTTGATTCAGTGGGTCTGGCAGGCAGCTCCTGTAATGGCCTCTGATCATTCCTTCTGGTGCTCATGTCCTTGAGCGTGGGTGGAACCTAGTGGTTTACTGTTAACGGATAGGACATGGTGAAAGTGGTTGAATGTCACTTCCAAGCCTAAGTAACACAGATCATGATTCTGATGCTGTTTCTTTAGGAAGCACGCCAGCTGTCTGTTGTGAATTACTCTATAAGCCGCCTGGTATCAGCCATGCTAATGAGCTTTGTCCTTGAGATGACCACTCGGACATGCTGTGACTGCTGCCTTGTGGTAGGAGCTATGGACATCCTGTGAGGTCAAGCCTAGATTCCCACCTGTGGTGGTTTGAATAAAAATGCCCCCATAGGCTCATAGATTTGAATGCTTAGTCCTCAGCTGATGAACTGTTTGGATAGGATTAGGAAGTGTAGACTTGGAGGAGGTGTGTCACTGGAAGGAGCTTTGAGGTTCCAAAAGCTCACATCAGGCCTACTCCTCTCTCTCTCTACCTACTGCCTATGGGTCAAGATGTAAAGCTCTTAGCTACTGACTCCAGCACCATGCCTGTCTGCTTTCTGCCATGATGGACTAATGTGGGGCAGTCGACTGTGCCAGGAAACTTGGTAAGGTTGAGTGGGTTCAGAAACCCAGTACCCTCAGACCTGAGGTCAGTGGGCCTTTCACCTACTCCTGACCAGGTCCCTGTCACTTGACCATGGCAGCCATGGAGAGGACAGTGACAGTCATATAAGGGCAGCACCCTGAGGATACCCCAAATGCAGGTGAGGCATCTTAACATCTCAGACCAAGCCAATCTAAAGTATCTGCTTTAAGGCCCCTACCCATCCCCAAATGTTTATAAGACCCTGACCACAAGGAATAAAGTTTCGAGAGTTACTTCATCAAAGATTGTCTGAGAGCATCTGTCATATAAGAACTGTAACACTTTTTGGGAAAGAGAGCACTCTCCCAAAGCTTTCATGTTGGGAGCTGCCAGAGCCTACCAAGGTCACTTCCTGACCTTGGCTCCTAGCTGGAAGGCTAGCTGAGCCCCACTGCCAGCTCTGCAGATCTCTGCAGATAGCATCCAGTACACAGACCGGCAGACAAACTCCCTGAAACTGTAAGCTAGCCCCAACTAAATGTGTTGTAGTTTTTTTTTTTTTTATATAAGAGTTGTCTTGGTCACTGTGTATCTTCACAGCAACAGAACAATAAGGAATACACCATCCCATGGCAATTATGAGATTAAAACACTTTAGGCTACCCAGTTTGGGGAGTCAGTTTTTACCTAGCAGTAGATGACTAATACAGAAGTTTTGAGGCAAATCATCTACTTTTTTTTTTTTTAACCAAGTTCCCAGATGATATGGACACTGCTGGTCTGGACCACCCATGAGAGCAGCTTAGGGATAAAGAGGTGTCACTCAAATGGGCTTCTCAGATACAGGGCAGGTGAACAGCCTTCTGCATGTTCACTCTGCTTTCTGCATCCTCCCGAGCAGCGTGCACTGACCCAGGAGCTCCATCTGTAGATCCGCCTTCTCCAGTTAATACGACCAAGCTCAGGGTACTTGCTGAGTGTTTGCTGTGTGTGTGTGCCTCATCCTTTATCTCAGTTAAAATGTTAACTTAAAAACATCTTTTAAATTTGAGATCTTATGGGATCCTTTAGGAAATGAATGGAACAGATACTATTCCCATTTCAGAGACAAGAAAGTAGAGTCAGTAGAGGGTAAAGCAGTTGCTTAACAGTGCAAGGAAGCAGAATGATATGGGATTTGAGGTCATTACTTCTGATTCTACATAATCAACATTTCCTAGTTTCACCCTTCCCATAGTATCTTTCTTTTGGGAGCAGATAACATCTTAAGTTAAGAGTTCTGATAGGGTTAAATATTAAGAAGGCTGTCTTTTGATTTTCAGTTTTGAAGGATGTATGGCACTTGTGTGTATTTTCCTGGGGAGGCATGGACAAATGTCTTCTCTTCACCTCAGATGGCATGCTGATGCTGGACCAAAGGAAGGAGTCCATTGAAGTCTAGCTTATTGAAGCAGTGAGTTTACTGGGGCGGAGTGAGGGGCTGCTTACAGGAGCATGGGCTACTCAAAGACGGCTGTTGCGTCAGCACAAGGCTGTCTTCAGTGTGGTGAATGATTCTTGAAATTGAATTCTTGGAGTTCTTTGCCCATGTGTGGGAAGCTGTACTGGATAGTCTCCTCTTCTTCAGCAATTGCTTACTGCTCATATAACCTTGGGGAGGGACCTTGAGAACTGCATAACTCTGACATTGGGATCTTCCAAGTTTGAGCACTTCCTTCAGTTTTATGAGCCACCCTTCTGCCAGGAGAGGATATTTCAATTCACAGGCAATTACCTCAGAAAAATGGCTTGGAAACCCGGAGACTAAAGCCAGAAGGTACAGAGAAAACGACTTCTCCAGTCTGTCCTGTGCCTTCTGGGCTGTGTCTCTTTACCTCTCCAACTCCATTTTCCTTCTTCTGTCTATCCATAAACTTCTTGTTGCCCCAGAACTTCATCATGATTTGGTTTTGATTTACTCTGCTTCTCTTTCTGCAATGACTCTTCACTTCAGGAATGTACTTCTAATGGACTAGAGATTTGTCCTCAGGTTCAATGACCAAGACAAGGAATATCTGTTTGGCTACTCGAGAACAGAACTCCTTGGGTTACCCTCTGATTTTCATTACCTTACCTCAACCCTGTACCATCAAATGGATCCCTTGGAGCTGGAGTTATGGTTATTATAAACCACTCCTATAGATTCTGGAAACTAAACTCAGGTCTACTGCAAGAGCGGCAAGTGCTCTTAACCACAAGCCATCTCTTGAACTCCTTTTGTCTTGAGACGGGGTTTTATTATATAGGTCAGGCTGGCCTTGCACTTGCTGTTCTCCTGACTCAGCCAGTGCTGGGGTGAGGCCATGCACCTCCAAACTTTGTTCAGACTGGGGAGTCTTCAGTGAACAAACTTCCTTGCTTTCCTGGATCTTACAGGTCCATTTATGATGACTTTATCTGGGACTAGAGGTCACCCAAACTGGCGCTGAGTGGGGTGCTGCTGAGTGAGGGAAGGAGTTCTCACATGAGATTACCTGGTATGGTAGTTTCATTGAGAATGCCCAATGGCTGGACAAGACAGACAGAGGTGGGACTTTCAAGATTTCTGGGACAGAGAAGAAAGAGGGAAGGAGATCTGCTATGCTGAGAGAGGTGGAGAATAGGAGATGCCATGCCTGAAGGGTATGGACAGAGAGCATAGCCCCCATGTAGAACTGGGGGGAGAGCTGCCTGACTGGGTTCAGGGCAGCCAAGATGGAATATAAGATTTACTTAGTAATAACTCAAGATTATTGGTGGGAGGTGGATTAACCACATGGAGATTAGGAAGTGGCCCAACCATTGAGCTGATTAAGGCTTATCAAAACATAAAGACAAGATGTACATCTTTTATTCAGGAACGCAGAACATGGAGCAGGTAGCGTGGAACCCACCACAGGATTTATTAAATAATATACAACTACAGTGGCCCCTATAGGATCATGATTGATACTTGGTCCCAATTGGTAGAACTGCCTGGACAAGATTAGAAGCTGTGGCCTGTGCCACTGGGTATGGACTTTGAGGTTTCAAAAGCTCCTGCCAGACCCAGTTCCCCCCTACCCTCTCCCACCTTTTCCTCTAACGTGTGTTCTGGATGTAAGCTTTGCAGATGGTATCAGTGCCTGGCTCTGGAGTGGCAGGCAGCTAGTGAGCTGTTGAGGGACACGGCGCCGGGAAGGAACTCAGGCTCTTTAAAGAGCAGCATGTGTGTGGTCTTAAACTCCTGAACACAGACCAGCCCTGGGAGTAGTTTTCTTTTTTGAGACAGGGCTTCTACTGTGTAACCTGGCTGTCCTAGAACTCACTCTGTAGGGCAGGAAGGCCTTGAACTCACAAAGACCTGCCTGCCTCTGCCTCCCAAGTGCTTGAATTAAAAGTCTGGGCCACCACACCTGGCCCTGGGATTATTATTTTTTATCATTAATAATTTAATTTCATAATTTATGGTTTAACAGTGTTATTGTGTAGGCTGCATGTCCTGAAATGCTCCTAGATCATAGCTCGAACTAGAATGGCCTGCAAGTGCCTTTAAGGCAGTGCGCACAGCCGCTGGATATTTTTGATTAACATAAAATAAATTTAATTAAAAGTACTAACATAAATCTGTGGTGTCTGAAGCCTAAGAACTATAGAAAATGTCCTAGAATACTCAGAGTAGACTTGGGCGTCTTCTACTTGGTTAGTCTGAAGGCCGCTCATGATTTGATAATCCTAAGATAAGATTATTTAGATAAAGTTTAAATAAGTGGCTGCTGCCTAGCAGAATAAGGAGAAAGGATACTAGACGTTCAATCAAGGTAGACTCGGAGTTACTGACCGTGTTGAGTGAAGCCCCCTGAACACAGAAAGTAGTTAATGTACGTTGTGATACAAAATAAGTGTGGCTCCTGTGACATGGAAGATGAAAAAGATATCTTAAATTCAAGGCTGTCAGAGATTACATGCTTTTGCCGCCTCACTGAAGGTAATAATTGATATACACTAGATGCTATGTGAGGTGTATACATAAAATCAGTTAACGATTCTGGATTTTTAAATTGTCATTTGAGGCTGTCAGAGAATGTATGTTCATTCCTACAAATAATGGAAGTCTCATGTGAAGATGTATAATCATAATGCTCAAGACTGTTTGGGTTGCAGAATGATAACTGAAGCTATAGAGAAGAATGGAACACATTGAGAACTGATTTAAGATGTAGTGGAGGTCCTGTAATCCCAACATTACTGTCTCCACATATGCACATACACGGACACACAACTGGAAGCGAATATCTCCTGTATCTACCCCTCCTTTCTCTTTCTCTCTGTCTCCTTGAGAACATCTCTTGTAACCCAGGCTGGCCTTAAAGTCATTACATAGTGGAGTACTGGCCTGGAACTCCTGACTTTCCTGCTTCATTTAATTTCCCAAGTTCTAGGATTATGGGTATCTACCACCATGGAAGCTGCTCCCCACCCCCATGAGACTGGTAAGGCAGGGTAGACAACAGGAGGCACATGCTCCACTATGCTAGGCAGAGAATAATCCTGGAGCCAGCAGGTATACTGACAGCTTCCTAATTCCTCTGTCTCCTTCCCATCTGTCAGAGGCTCCCTCAGGTGATACCTGCTGTGAAGTTTGGAAAGTTGAAGGTACTCTTCTGATGTTTCTGTCAGTCACCTAATATCATGAAGTAGCTTATTTGAATTGATGGCTTGGGTTCTGTCCTTTGAACTGAGCCCAGAGACGGGGCCTTATAAATTATTTCATCGTTCACTTTTTACATTCTAGCTCCAATCACGTTATTAAACTCTTTTTAATGGCCCTCAAGGACCCGTTTATAGCCTTATAGAAATGACCCATGACAACTCTAAGAGGAGAGCAGATAGTCTCTGCTCGAGTTCCTCCTGAAATAAGTTTCTTAGACAACTCATTCCACTTTGAACAAACTCCCAGTAAAGTATTTTTTTCTATAGTCAACTGTAATCTATAATTCATGTCTACTGATCATTTCCTGTTAGCCCATTGGTTTAGTTTCCTGTTAGCGCTAAGCTAAATTCTTCTAGACATTCCTTCTGTAATTTGGCTCCCAGATTCTTTAACACTGTGTACAGCTGAGAGAGAGGAAGCGGGAGGAGGGGAAGCAGTGGTCTTTGTGGGGTTTGTAGAGGGCGTCTAAGTTAATAAGGTACCAGACCGAGGTGTCTTAAGGAAGAAAGAGTTTATTTGGGCATCTGGTTCCTGAGGATAGAGTATATCATGGAGTCGGGAAGGCTTGACAGCAGGCAGGCCTGGCAGCTGGGACAGGACACTCACATTCCCAAATGTAAGCACAGTGACTTGAAGTGCTGGGAGAATTGGGGTGACCCCACAGGAAGATCAGAAACCTCAACTAATTTGGACCCCGGAGATCCCTCAGACACTGAGCCGCCAACCAGGCAGCATACACCAGCTGATATGAAGCCCCCGACACATATACAGCAGAGGACTGTCTGGTTTGGACGCAGTGAGAGAAGATACACCTAAGCCTCCAGAGACTTGAGACCCCCAGGGAGCAGAGGGCCTGGCAGGGCAGGGTGGGGTCAGGGGCATCCTCTTGGAGACAGGGGGGAGGAGGAGTGGGATGAGGAACTGTTGGAAGATGGACCCAGATGGGGATAAGGACTGGACTGTTAAAAAAAAAAAAATTAAAGGCAATAAACAAATGAAACAGAACAAAATAACAAAAACCCTACCCTGAGTGACCATTTCCTCCAGCGAGACCATCCCTTCTTTTTTTTTTTTCTTAATTTTTTTTATTGGATTTTTATTTACATTTCAGATGTAATCCCGTTTCCCCATTTTCCCCCCACCCAGGAACCCCCTATCCCATCCCCCCTCCTCCTGCTTCTATGAGGAATGCCCCCACCCACCCTCCACTTTTCACTCCCCACCCACGATTTCCCCACACTGGGGTCCAGCCTTCACTGGACCAAGGACTTCCTCACCCACCTATGCCTGACAATGTCATCCTTCCTTACACATAGAGCTGGAGCCATGGGTCCTTCCCTATGTGCTCCCAGGCTGGTGGTTTAGACCCTGGGAGCTCTGGTTGGTTGGTATTGTTGCTCTCCCCATGGGGCTGCAAACCCTTTCAGTTCCTTCAGTCTTCTCTCTAACTCCTCCATTGGGAACCCAATGATCAGCTCAATGGTTAGCTGTGAGCATCCGCCTCTGGCAGACCTCTAAGGAGACAGTTATATCAGGCTCCTGTCAGCATGCACTTCCTGACATCCACATCAGTGTCTACCTTTGGTGATTGCACAGAGGATGGATACCCAGGTGGAGCAGTCTCTGCATGGCCCCTCCTTCAGTTTCTGCCCTAAGCTTTGTCTCCATATTTGCTCCCATGAGTATTTTGTTACCCCTTCTAAGAAGGGCCAAAGCACCCACACTTTGGTCTTCCTTCTTCATGAGCTTCATGTCATCTGTGAGTTATGTCTTTGGTATTGCGAGCTTCTGGGCTAATATCCATTTCAGTGAGTAATACCATGTTGTTCTTTTGTGATTGGGTTACCTCACTCAGCATGATATTTTCTAGTTCCATCCATTTACCTAAGAATTTCTCGAATTCATTGTTTTTAATAGCTGAGTAATATTCCATTGTGTAAATGTACTACATTTTCTGTATCCATTCCTCTGTTGAAGGATATCTGGGTTCTTTCAGTTTCTGGCTATTATAAATAAGGCTGCTATGAACATAGTGGAGCATGTGTCCTTGTTATATTTGGAGCATCTTCTGGGTATATGCCCAGGAGTGGTATAGCTGGGTCCTCAGGTAGTGATATTCCCAATTTTCTGAGGAACCTGTCAGACTGATTTCCAGAGTGGTTGTACCATTTGCAATCCCACCAACAATGGAGGAGTGTTCCTCTTTCTCCACATCCTGCCAGCATCTGCTATCACCTGAGTTTTTGATCTTGCCATTCTGACTGGTGTGAGGTGGAATCTCAGGGTTGTTTTTATTTGCATTTCCCTAATGACTAAGGATATTGAACATTTCTTTAGGTGCTTCTTGGCCATTTGAGTTTCCTCAGTTGATAATTCCTTGTTTAGCTCGGTACCCATTTTTAATAGGGTTATTTGGTTGTCTGGAGTTAATTTCTTGAGTTCTTTGTATATATTGGATATTAGCCCTCTATCAGATGTGGATTGGTAAAGATTTTTCCTAATCGTTGGTTGCCGTTTTGTCCTATTGACAGTGAGTGTCCTTTGCCTTACAGAAGTTGTACTACAGAGCAATAGTGATAAAAAACTGCCTGGTATTGGTACAGAGACAGGCAGGAGGATCAATGGAATAGAATTGAAGATCCAGAAATGAACCCCCATACCTATGGTCACTTGATCTTTGACAAAGGAGCTAAAACCATCCAGTGGAAAAAACGACAGCATTTTCAACAAATGGTGCTGGTTCAACTGGAGGTCAGCATGTAGAGAAGAATGCAAATTGATCCCATTCTTATCTCCTTGTACAAAGCTCAAGTCCAAGTGGATAAAGGACCTTCACATAAAACCAGACACACAGAAACTAATAGAAGAGAAGGTGAGGAAGAGCCTTGAATACTTGGGCACAGGGGAAAAGTTCCTGAACAGAACACCAATGGCTTATGCTTAAGAGCAAGAATTGACAAATGAGACTCATAAAATTGCAAAGTTCTGTGAGACCATCCCTTCTAAACCTCCTCAAACAGCGCCACCGACTGGGGTCCAGGTGCTCAAGTACTTGAACCTATTGGGCATATTTCTCACCACAGTGAGATTTGTGATAAAAATGTCCCTGTTGATCAGAGCTGACTGTCAGTGGTGCCTTTTTTTCCAGCCACTGAAAACTGTTTTATTTGTACAATAGCTTATCATTCATTAGTTCATTTACCCCTGGGGAAACGAATAATTTTTGGGTCATGCACTTGTCAGCATGAATTTTATTACTTTGAATATTTATTAATGAATTATTTATTAATGAATATTCATTATATGAGTATTTATTGAATCACATTTTTTGTTTTTATTTCCCATACTACCTATTATTAAATAGTGTTTGTGTTCTCATTGTGTGCATTTCTCTGTTAAAGAGAAAATTTCAAGAAGGAAATACTATCTTTTTATGATTAAAGATGTTTTTTTTCTTTATTCAATTACAGTATGAATGTTTTACCAGCAGTCTGTCTATTTAACATGTATGTGTGTAAACCCTATGGGAGGTCAGAAGAAGGCATCAGATCGCCTGGGACAGGAGTTCTAGGCAGCTGTGGGCCACTGCATGGTGCTGTGAATCAATCCTGGGTCTTCTGCAAGAGCAGCGGTGCTCTTAACCTCGACCCATCTTTCCAGCCCATCCCCTTTTATTTTTTCTACACAAGGTTTCTCTGTGTATCCTGGCAGTCCTCACTTTGTCGACCAGACTGGTCTTGAACTCAGTGATTCCCCTGCCTCTGACTCCTGGTGCTAGAATTAAAGGTGTACACACACCACCACCACCACTACCACACCACCACCACCACCACACCACCACACCACACCACACAGTAGTGTTCTCTTTAAAAAGACTTGTTTTTATGTGTATGTATGTTTGCTTGCATATGTGTATGTATACCACCACATGTATACAGTGCTCACAGAATTCCAGGTCTGCTGGAACTGGAGAGAACTGTGAGCCTCTATGTGGGTTCTAGAAACTGGATTTCCAGAAGAGCAACCAATACTCTTAACCATGAAGTGTCTCTCCATCCCCAAGACATTATTTATTTTAATCCTTGCTGTATCTTTGAAATCTAGTCCAGAGCATAAAGAGAGTAGACTCTTATTTCTGTCTTTGTCTCTGTACCCACCCTTCCATATATGTATATATTTAATATATGTGAATGAGAGTTTGCAGATAGTGACAGGAAGAGGTGGTGAAGAAGAAGGGAGACCTCCGTTTTCTCTTGTTGCACACTTGACACCTCAGGCACTGAAAGCAACATGTCTTCTTCATCTTACAAGTTTTGTTTTTAACCGCTTCCTGCATGTAGTCTGTGCTGGGTCAAATCTGGAGGCTCCTCTGGGTTTACATCCGACCCCATTTCATCTGAGCCTTTGGCAGAATTTATTTCCTCTCACTATGACCTGAGGCCCACAACTTGTTAGTCTGCTAGTGGCAGGAGGCAGCTTTCAGTGTCTCTAGGCAACACCAAGCCACGTGATCCTCCCATCAACAATTCATCCTTGGCCGTTTGCTTCTTCAGGGTGCAGAGGACTTCTCTCTCTGGCCTGTTACATTAGATAGAGCCTGATGTAATGTAACTTTTGTATATGTACATGTGTGTTTGTGCATGTGCATATTGCATGTGCACATGTGTGTGGAGGCCTGAGGCTGAGTTAGGTCTTCCTAGATTCCTAGATCATTCTGTAACACACACACACACACACACACACACACACACACACAACACACACATTTCAAATGTCATCCCCCCTTCTTGGTCTCCCCTCCATGAACCCTTTCCCACCTCCCCTTTGGCTCTAAGAGGGTGCTCATCCACTCACTCACTGCCACCTCACCCTTCTCTCAGACATCGAGCATCCACAGGACCAAGTGCCTCCCCTCCCACTGATGCCCAACAAGGCCATCTTTAGCTACATATGCAGCTGGAGTCATGGACCCACCCATGTATACTCCCTGGGAGCTATGGGGCGGGGTCTGGTTGGTTGATACTGCTGTTCTTCCTGTGGGATTTCAATCTTTGGCTCCTTCAGCCCTTCCCCTAACTCTTGCATTGGGGTCCTATTTTTAAAACAGGGTCTGTCACTCAACTGATTTGGCTAGACTGCCTGGCCAGAAAGTTCCAGGAGTCTCCAGTCTCCTTCTCCCCAATGCTGAGATTACAGTTGTTTGTGCCAATGTTCAGCTTTTAATGTGGATTCTGGGAATCTGAATTCAGGTCTTCATGCCTGCATGACAAGCACTTTGCCAACTGAGCCATTTCCCCAGCCCCATATTATGTAACTTAATCAGAGACTTTGTGTACCACCATGTTAGAAGCCTGTCATAGGTTTTATATTTGAGGAGAGAGGATTATACACACATGGGACTTACTAGGAGTAACCTTGGAGTGTATCTGCCACAGGGGCTCAGGAAGAAATTAAAGCACTTAAGGAGAGAGGGAGATTGTAATTTCGTTTTTCAGGTGCTTTCTCCTTCTCATAGACTCTACCTCCACTCCACAGGCAGCATATCCGTTTGCTCACAGACTCAGCCTGGGAGGACCCCAGGTGGATGCTTATTAGAAATTCCTGGGGCTGGAACCTGCATCTTGGTGAATGATCCACACCATTTGCAATCTCTCTCTGGACTCCAATTTCTCCTCAGTGAAGAGGAAATTCAAGAGAGATTGAGGCTGGCTGCGGGTCCTTGGCTAATGGCTAATTAAGAAGTAAGAGATTTTAAGCTGGAGTGATGTCTGTGAGTGATGCTGGAGAACTTACCTGGTGCTGGGCTTCGGAAGGGTTTCATTTAGTGACCAATGAGCCTGAACGGCTCGGGGGAAATGACAGCAGCTTTGCCAGAAGGCTTCCACTGCACACGGGAGGTGTCTTCTTCCTGCTTATCTTTCTTCCAAGTGGTTGAATAACTAGAATTTTAGTTCTGGCCCTAGTCAAACAGAAAGAAGCTTGCATGCAAAGCCTGTGGGTATATAGCTAAGACAACAGCTCATACGCATTTGAAAAATCATAGGATAAAAGAATAGATAACTGTATTTGCATTGAAAGAGCCTGGCAAAGACCTAATATATTCCAGTGAATCTAAGGCCTCAAGGACAAGGACGAGCTACTGATTGTAAGACACATAGTCATTTCAGGGATATTAATATGTACCAGAAAATGTGTTCAGTGTGATTGGCTTCCTACGGCAGCTGTATCTGGAAACGGTGCTATGTCAAGAAGCCCTGATTCTCAGCAGAGCCAGAGACTGAGAAACCTAGAATATGACACTGATTATTCCATGGTCACTAGGAAAATGAAATAGTTTTAGAGTAAAAATGTCCTTAGAGGCCATCTAACCCGACCACCCCATGAGAAAATTAACCACATCCCCCTTTTTGATGAATTGTTTTCTGGCTTCTGCCCAAATCTTTTGAGTGTGGCATTGTGCTGCATTTTCTAGTGCTCAGATAGTGAGGGCTCGATCAATTTAAAGCGAACCTCTGCTTTACTAGTTTCATGTCTGTGGCTGGGACAAATACCAAAAGCAACTATGGAGGATAAAGGGCTTATATGGCTTATAGTCTCAGGTTTTAGTCTGTCACTGAGGGGAAGTCAAGGCAAGAACTCAAAGTAGGAACTTGAAGCAGGGCATGGTTTCTATTCTATGCAACATTTAAATGAATAAGGCACTCACAACAGGAGGAATGGGGGATGCCACTTGCTGGATGGCAAGCTGCTCTCCTACACAGTTCACAGCTACCTTCTTAGGGAATGTTGCCACCTGTAGTAGCGCGTGTCCTCCTACATCAAGTAACAATCAAGGCAACCCATGCAGACATGTCCACAGGCCAATGTGATCTAGGCGATTTTAAAATGGAAATTGTCTTGCAAGATAATTCTAGGTTTGAGTCAAGTTCCGTGATAAAGGTAACCAGGACAAGTTCCCTAGACTTGTCTGGGAGTGGGAAACCGTGGGTGATTAATGCAGCAGGTGCTGGGGTTGGAGAGATGGCTCAGAGGTTAAGAGCACTGGCTTCTTCTGAGCACTAACGTGAGTGACACTTATACAACTGTTTATAATCCCAGTTCCGGGGATCCAATGCCATTTTCTTGCCTTCATGGGAACAAAGGTGGTGCAAAGACATACTCGCGGGCAAACACTTATACACATAAAATAGTAAAATATTAAGGGATGTAACTGGTAGAATGAGGAGATCAGAGTTCTATAGAGAGAAGCCATGCCAAGGGAGGAGGACATTAGGCTTACAGCATGTGCCAATAACATTGTCTCGTTTTAATCGTCCTACCATTCAAGGAATGTGCCTGTCATTTGCCAAAGTTCAAATCAGTGAGGGGTACAGGTTCCCAGTGTCTGCTCTCCACAACTCTCAGATCTTCTGAGTTACTGAAGCACCAGGAACTCCCCTGAGATGAAGAGAGCAGCAAGGACATACCTCCAGAAGTCAGGACCAGTCAGGATAGTGCCCAAGTCATTTGTCCTTGTGACCAAACTGTAGAGAGATTTTGCTACATCCCCGTATGGAAAGCGTATGCCACCCAGCTCCATCATCACGGTTGCTGGGTTTCTGCATCGGCATTAGTGTATCTTGGTTAAAAAAGTGTCTTCCAAACCTTGTCTGGTCTTGCTGAGTTCTCAATGATCAGATCTCAGAACTCTTGGCCAGTGTTAACCGATGGTGCTGGAGACCACACTCTTCTCCTACCAGCGTCATTCGGGGCTCAGACTCATGTCACTTGCTCGCTGTAGAGGTCAATATCTGCACGTGATTGGCTACTTTCATCTATGGCTACACAGTGGAAGCTCTCACTGGTCCTCATGTATTGGTCTCTCATGGCTCAGCATTGCGCTTGACCAGGCGTCTCCAGGAGTTCACCCTTTGTCACATTCCCTCCACCCGAGAACCGTCTATGGTAGGATCACAGTCACCCACAGAGGAGTTATAGATTAGCTGGACTGTCTTTGTCAATGCCCTTCTCCCCAGAGCCATCTGCTCTAGCCATATCTGTTTATACTCAGTCATTTCTCCCCAGCCTGAACCTTAAGCTTGGCCGACTCCACTTCCGATGGGTTTTTGGATCTCAATCAGGAGAAATTCAATATTCAAACTCTTAAGGGAGCTATTCATAGGTGTCTGTGCTTAAATCCAATTTTAGGAAAGTATTAAGTAGATTTTTTTTTCCAAGGTCAGTGCCAATGAGTTGTGGATGGTCATGGGAAAGCTAAATGAGAAGGAATCTATTTTCTCTTGAGTTTGAAAGGTATATTTTTTAATCCTAAGTGAATTTAGAGATATAAATAGAACAGTATTACAAAATCACTGCAGCGTTCTTGTGTTTGTTTTCCTATAAATTCACATTCTTTCAGATCAACTTTTGTATGCTTATTATGGTACTTTTTAAAAAAACTCTTTTCATTTCCATAGGGTTTCTACACCATTATATTTTGATATTTAAACATTTCTTTTACTTTAAAAACTTATATTGTTTGTTTGTACAACAAGATGCATAGAGGGTCAGAGGGTAACATCTGAGAGTTGGAGTTCTTCTTCCATCACATGGGTTCTGAGCATTGAACTCAGATTGTCAGGCTTAACGGCAAGCACCTTTACCCACTTAGCCATCCTGCTCTCTGTAAGCACTTCATCTTAAGTTAATAGTCTATTTTATGTCTTTTGTTTTGTTTTATCTTCAGGTTCTTGAGTCCCTTTACATTTTTGTCTTAAAAACTTTAACCCCTTTCTAAGTAAAGGAACACTCAAAAAGACTTAAACATTACATTACACAAGGAAATGAAAACACACGGGGGTGGGGGAGGCTGGAGAGATGGTTCAGGGGTTAAGATGCTCTTGCGGAGGGCATGGCTTACTTCCCAGCACCCACATGGTGGCGTACAAACCATCTGGAACTCCAGTTCTCGGGGCTCTATCGCCCTCTTGTGGCCTCTGCGGGCATTGGACCATGTGGTGCACAAATAAACAAGGAGGCAAAACATTCAGGCATATAAAATAAAAAATCAAATTAAAAGAGAAAAGAAAGCATTAAGCCACGATTCTTTAAACCTTTTAGTTTATTATGATAAGAATTCCATATATCAAATTATATGCATCATAATAATAATATCACAGATACCTGGAGCTTAAGAAGTAGAGCACCAACGTGCCCGGAGCCCTTGCTTCCCCTTCCTGAATGCATTCTCTATGCCGGCTCTCGGAACCAGTTGTTGAACTCACTGTTTGCTGTACTTCTGGATCTTTGCTTGTTTTAATTGCAGGATGACGTGGAAAATGCATAGTGCTCTGCATGTTTAAAAATAACCTGTCTCATCCCACTCCGTGTGAATTGTACTATGTGAGCAGGTAGGTACCAAGAAGCCATCTGTGGCCGTCTGTGAGACAGAGGGGCTCAGGAAAACAAAACCCGGGGACACCTTGGCCTTGTACTTCTGGTTTCCAGACAGAGAAAATTAATTTCTGTTTTTAAAGCATCCCATGTTGGTGTTACTGTCAGTAAATCAAAATTCTCTGTGTGCAGTGAACATGTTGGGTGAGGAATATTTGCAAGCTTCAGCTTCCTACACTCTTCCAAATGGAGGAAATATTAAATTTTATCTTCTGAGTGCCTTCCGGCTTTCCAGCCCCCTCGATACCACAGGACAGTCTGATATGGCACTGCATCGTGGCTTTGGTTTCCGCTAGGCTTTTAGTGTATTCCAACAATTATTCTGAGGCAGGGTGACTCTGTAGCTCAGGCTGGCCTCAGACTTGCAGTAATCCTCTTGCTTCATCCCCTTGCTGGGATTATGGGCTTGAGGCACTATACCTAATTGGAGCTGAAGACTTTTAGAAATGTTTACTAGCCATTTGGCTTTACATTTTGTTGTATGCAACTTTTATGTACATGCTTTAATTTTCAAAAATTGCTAGGCACAGCATTCTGTTAATGCCATATGTTTAGATTCTTTATTCTGTTGCTTCAAAAGTTTTAAAAAGCGATTCTTTTTGTTTCTTTGTAGTTATTGAAAGAGCCACTAAAATTCTATTCTTTCATAGTAGCTTAGTTGAATTCTCTTGTGTTTATATATTGATTTATAGATTTTGAGACTAAAGATAAATGGATTTTACATTGTCCTTTTCTTTTCTATATTGAGATTGTTTTTAATGAAACCTATCTTTTAATTCAAGTTTCTTCTAGTTATGTTTATCAACTATATTGATGTATCTGCATACAATTTGTTGATCTTAGTTTTTGTTTTTTTGTATTTCTTGAAAAATACATTTTATCTATTATCTATGTATCTATGTATGTATTATGTATGTATGTATGTATGTATGTATGTATCATCTGTCTGTCTAATCTTTCTTTTATATCTACATGTGTGTGGAGCCATAGCACATACCTGGAGATCTGGGATCATGTGGGAGTCACTCTCTTCTTCCATCATGTGGGTTCTAGGGATCAAATTCAAGTATCAGGCTTGGTGAATGCACCTTACCCTCCTTGCCAAAGTAAACTATTTAAACTTTATCAAATGCCTTTCAAAAACATGTACACCCTGTTAGCATTCCTTCTAGGCTCTGCCTAATGGTTATTTGGCAACAGCCAGGCAGGCCTGGCTTGCTATAAAAGGGGCTGTTTGGTTCCTCCTAGCTCTGACTCTCTTCTCTCCCTGAGCCCTTTCTCCCTTGCCCCTCCTCTCCTCAGGGTTGTGTTCCTGGCCAGCCTTCTCTCTTCTCTCTTCTCTCTTCTCTCTTCTCTCTTCTCTCTCTCTCTCTCTCTCTCTCTCTCTCTCTCTCTCTCTCTCTCTCTCTCTGCTCTCTCTGTTCCTCCTTCCTTCTCAACTCCCCTCCCCATGTCCTAAATAAACTATTCTACACTATACTCGTTGTATGGCTGGTATCTGGGGGCAGGGGCGGGAGAAGATGCCTTAGCATGGGTCCGCTGAGGCACCCCCTCCCACCGCACCATACCTCACTCTATGAAACATATCCTGATATTTTTATAAAACACAACACCCCCCATCCCATACAAAATCTTTGCTCTCTTTACGATAATCTATAAAGAACTTATTTTTGGATAAAAATTTAAAAATGACTAATAATGCCGAACATTTACACATACACGAGGATTTAAAAAGTATAACAAGTATGTAGGGGAAGAGTGGAAACGGGGCACCACTAATTATTCTCTAAGCTTTTATACAGTAAAATAACGGTACAGGAATAAAACAACTTCCCATACCAAGAGAAGGCGCAGAGAGGAGAGACAGGAAGCTGAGGCTTAAGTTGTGTCTGCATTGCTTTGTAGGTAGGTCTGGAGCTGCCGCTCACTGCCGAGGTGTGGGCTGTCTCTCAGAGGTTAACTTCTCAGTGCCACTCGGTTCCCTCCTGTTGCGCGAACAGCCATAGTTAGAAGTGGCTGCAGCTCAGAGTATAGACCTTAGCACAGAAGCCACACAGTCTTACTCACCCCAGAAAGGGAATCACTACAGACCAAAGTAACGATTGTACGAAAGTCCAACTTGGGGAACCAGTGAGTTTTTTCTGGGGTTAGTTACAGGGGCAGGAAGGACTCAGAGCTGATCACCCGGAGCCAGGCGGCCCTGGGAGCTCTGTGGGGTTTGAAGGCAGCCTGACAGGACCAGAAATCTTGGCAGCTTGGGCAGAGTCAGAGTCTCCTCCCCCTGCAACTGTTTAGTGTTTCCACAACCTCCGGAAGGGCCTCGTGAATCAGTTTCCTCAGACAGGAGAAGTTTGTTTGCTTCCTGAATCTCATGAATCTTGCTCCTCCCTTCTGGAGGAAATCTTTCAATTCAAAGAAAACGATGGTGGCCGAGAGGGGTCAGATTTCTTGGTCTGGATTTCAGCCTACTACCTGTAAGTACCTGTTGCTTGGGAACCTGCTTAGCCACTGTGTGTTTCATCTGAAGCTAAGGCTCCCTACAGTAGCCACTTAGGATTATTAAGAGGATTAAGTAAGATAATCCATTTAAAGAATTTATCACACTGCCTGCCTCAATAAATGTTTGCCAACACACTCGTTGTTGTAGTATTAGAGGGAAACCAAAGGAGGGAAAATCGTTCCTCTTTTTCTCTTCATTGAATCCAAGAAACAATTTTTTTTTAAAGAAAAAGTAGAGATGCCAGGATGTTTGATGGAGAGATTGAGGAACTAGTGTTATAAAGATAACAGTAGTAAACGACAAAGATAAATCGTTTTTAATATTAGAAAAAAATTACATGGGTCTTTCTGTATTACAACATTTAGTATCATTCCATTAAATATGACACATCTTCCAAAGCGCTCAGCACACAGCAGGTGGACTGTCTACAATGGGGTCAAGGGATTTTAACTAAGAAATCCTGCTAACTGTCGTTTGGGCAAGTGCCCTAGTTTCAGTCATTATTGTGATAAAAATGGCTCTGACAAAAAGCATTGTAGAGGAGAAACGACTTATTTTAGACCACAGTTCTAGGTTATAGCCCATTCATATGGGAAAGTCAAGGCAGGAACCTGAGCAACTAGTCATGTCCACTGCCAAGAACAGGGAGAGAATAAATGTTCTGGGCTGTCGTGGACGGGCTGTCACCAACAGCCTTCATCAGGTGGACTTGGCTTGATCATCCTGAGGCAGCTGCCCCAAGCCAGCTGTGAACATCTTGATGAAGTCTCTAGTTCTCCCATTCCAGCATAGTACTCATCCCCATTCACATTTACTGAATAAGTTAATAAAATATTCATACTGTAAAGAAATCTTGAACATCATTCTCACTTCTGACATTTGGCTTGCTGTTACGATTTGAATGTGAAATGTGCCCCCCCTCCAGGAGGGGCTGTTTTGAGAAATCATGGAACCTTAAGGAGAGGAGGGCTCTCCTGGAGGAAATGGATCCTGGGGTATAGGCCTATGGGCCATAGAGCATCCAGAACTCTCTGTTTTCTAACTCTCCAGGCAATGTGGTCAGCTGACTCACGGTATTAGTTACTTTTTTTGCTGTTGTGATAAAATACCACAACTGGAAGCAACTTACAGGAGAAAGGGTTTGTTTTGACTTGTGGTTCCAGAGGAATAGAGCCCATCATGGTAGAAGATATATAGAAGAAGTCAGGGTGTGCACGGCCGTGGCAGCAGGAACCTGGCCAGTCACTCTTTCATATATACACAGAAAGCCAAGAGAGATGAGAAAGTGGGTCAGGCTATAAAATCCTCCCCCCTCCAATGTACTTCTTTTAGCACCCTGAAAGGTTCCCTAACCCTCTCAAAGAACACCACCACCTGGGGACTAGTGTTCAAATAGATTAGCACATGTGGGTATTGAATTTATATTACATTAATATAGATTCATAAAATTAGTACGGCAGCAATTATCCCTTAACCAGCTAATTCCCCAATAACCACACAGAGACTAAGATTTATTAAAATTGCCAAGAGCCAGATACTGAGCAATCATTACTCCAGTCTAAACCTCCAAGCTAGCAGGTTTCCTCCCAGACAATATTCTCATCCTACTTACATTTTTTAACCCTTTCCTGACCCAGCCCTCTAATCCTGATAATTTTCTCAACCTCTCCTCATGGCTCCCTCCGTCAGTTCCCCTCTTTCTCTGCCTCTCCTGGATCAGGAAGTTTTACCCTACTCTCTCTAAAGCTCTGTATTGACTCATTAGCAAGGCAAAGAATGAATGAGGAGCAATGTTTATACAAATTAGAGTCAGGAGAGTCTAAGAATAAACATAACAAAGCCATGTCCAGATTGAAACAAGATATGAGGGCAGAGAAGTTAGCATTTGAATAACACAAGGGTAAACTTTACACAGTGCACAAAACCATTTGCCTACTTGTGGGTGCATTCCTCGTTCAAACACTTACTCAGCCACGAAACTGTCCCAGAATAAAGCTTTCCCCTTAAATCGTTTCTGTGGGGCATTCTGTCACAGGGGGAGAACAGTAGCTAGTCCACTTGCCTTCCCAGCTACATCATGAGTTTCATGAGGGCAGTGGCTGGACTTTTATACCAGATTGGTATTATTTTGGTTTTGAGCAAGATATTGAGTGTATAACCAGAGTCCTAGACAATGAGGTTAGAAAGATGGCTCATTGGCTAAGAGCACTTGCTGCTCTTGCAGAG
The DNA here is from genome assembly GCA_021653895.1 of Mastomys natalensis. NCBI lineage: Eukaryota > Metazoa > Chordata > Mammalia > Rodentia > Muridae > Mastomys > Mastomys natalensis. Next base: position 626,361 of record JAJTUV010001114.1, read on the forward strand.
GACCCAAGTTCCACTCATGTCATGTGACTTCAGCTCTAGGGAACCTACCACTGTCTCTTGGCATATGAGGATATCCATACACATGTGCACATATAAACTAAGACATGCCTCAAACAAAGAAATAAAAACAAATACATCTTTAGATATAATCCCAAACAAAGAAGGTTGAAGAAGAGGCTTTGGGAAGTATTGAGTGGAAAGATAGGGTAAGGGGCTCCAGAATGCCCTTGCAATTATGAACTCTGTGATTACTGGTACTGGGCCCACACAAGATGGTCTTGTCACTAATCAGTCAGGGAAGGACTCATGGGGCTTCACCATTTTCCCTGAACTAGAGACAGGCTTATAGAGAAGAAGGAAGTTCTGTCTTCACTTGTGTCCCCATGGTAAGCCCCCATCAGTGTGTATCCTGGGCATTCAAGCCAGGTCCTCAGGCTTGAGAGCAAGCACTCTTACTCGAGACATCGTCCTCAGATCTTCTTTATTCTTCAGTCACAGTATTATTTATCCCAGGATGGCCTCCTACTCCATATAACCAAGTGTAACTGTCTTAGTTAGGGTTTCTATTGATATGATGAAACACCATGGCCAAAAAGCAAGCTGGGAGGAAAGGGTTTATTCAGCTTACACTTCCACATTGCTGTTCATCACCAAAGGAAGTCAGGACTTGAACCTGGAGGCAGGAGCTGATGCAGAGTCCATGGAGGGATGCTGCTTACTGGTTTGTTTCCCATGATTTGCTCAGTGTTTTTCTTATAGAACCTAGGACCACCAGCTTAGGAGTGGCACCACTCACAATGGACTGAACCCCCTCATTCATCACTGATTGAGAAAATGCCTTACAGCTAGGTACCATGGAGGCATTTCCTCAACTTGTGTCAAGTTGACACAAGCTAGACACACAAAACCAGCTAGTATAGTAACCTTGAACTCCTGATCCTCCTGCCTCTGTCTCTAGAGTGCTAGGACTGCAGGCATGTGCCACTCTATGCCAGGTTTGTGCCAAGCATGGTTTATGGATCCAGGACCTCATGTGTGCAGGGTAAGCACGCTACCAACTGAGCTATATCCCCAGCTCCTATATTTGTTCTTTTAATTGACATAAGCATTGCACATTTCGTGAAGTAAAGCATGATGTATCTTGCTGTGCATACGTTACCTAATGATTAATTAGGATATTTAGAATATCTCTTCCCCTGAAACATTTAGTTTGCTTTTTAGTTATTTTGAAATATGTAACATCAGAAGCTGCAGAGCCCGGAGGCATGGGGAAATGGGAAGAGAATGGCCTGATTAACTGTTCCAGGGAAATGCTAGAGCAGATCATGACTCAGCTACAGGAGAGTCAGAAAGATGTGTTGATGATATTAGAAACTGAACTTAGAAGCCAGAAGTGAGCTTGTAGTCACACTGTGTGTCCACCAGTCACTCATGGTTTGACCTGGAATGCTGTATTCAGGATCTCTGTGCGACTCCTCCCCTCTAACACTGAAATCTCAGAAATACCAACTGCGTGGGGGGTGGGGACCACTGGAGGGAAGGAATGAGTTCTATCCATTTAGAACAGTGTATGGTGAGGGAAGTGGGTCACCCAAGGGATGGAGGAAGCAAATGAGTGAACTTGAAGCTGAAGGTTCAGAGGGATGTGGTCCAAGACCGGTGCACTTGAGAACACAGGACAGGTGGGCGGAGCATGCTGCACGGGAGTGTCCTCTGCTACAATCCACTGGTGACCAGTGTCTTAGGCCAAAGCTGTTCTCTTGGATGCTGAGGGAGAAGATGCAGAGGGAAGGGGATCTATATTTACATACACAGATGACACCTATGGGGAAGAAGCAGTAAGAGAAATTGTTATGACTAGGCTAGCTAGCATGAGGCAGGCATCCTATGATTTGGCTAAAGCTTAGAATTTAGAGCCTTCATACATTCTTTCTTTTTTTTTAAAAAAGCCACCTGATACAGACACTAATATCCATCCCCATTAGTTGTTGGTAGGTTCCCGCTGCTGGGCAGATTGGATATATTTTAACCCAGCTTTCAGCTTTCTCTAATCTCACTCCATCAATCCCGCTATGCCCAGGCACGTCTGCCTTCATTTGGCAGATGTGACGGGGTTTTCATTTCCCCCATGTAAATGACTTGTTTATTACAGTAGGGGTCCCGAGTCTTCGGAAAGGAAGCTTGCAGATAGCCTCAAATAGGTCTTCATGAATAATAATGCCCGAGAAAACCTGAGACGAGTTTGGATGTTGCCTCTTTGAAATTCATACATCATAAAGGATGTCATTTAAACAGAAAATGTAGATGGCTTCCCGGGAAGACTGAGTCTGAAATATGCTTTCTTTACAAAACTGATCCTCTCAGCTCAGAACAAACACTAACAGACCGCGCAGGTGGGAGGAGGTGACTCCCGGATTGTTTTACTTGAGCATAAAATTTGTTTTTCTGATAGCATTCTGGCTTTTAATGGTATCTGGTTCTAACTTTTTTTTTTTTTTTTTGGTTTTTCGAGACAGGTTTCTCTGTGTAGCTCTGGCTGTCCTGGAATTCACTCTGTAGACCAGGCTGGCCTCGAACTCAGAAATCCGCCTGCCTCTGCCTCCCAAGTGCTGGGATTAAAGACCTGAGCCACTGCTGCCCGGCCTGCTTCTAACTTTTTAATTTGCTGTTCTGTTTCTAGTAAACCTCTCTCAGCTTGTTCACTTCTAGACTGTGAATTTACTACAAAAGGGCAAAACTGAGGGTGAAAGGTCACTACTCAAAGCAAATTGACTCAATTTCATTTGTTCTGGGAGACAAAACAGAAATGCCAGGAGAGTTTATATTAAGGATTTTATTTCCTATCCAGACCAAAGGTCCTGAGACTTGACTGCACTTGTAACTCCTTGGAGTTGGTTTAAACACTGACACCCAGAAGGTGCCTGTGAGCTTCGGGGTGTGTTCTGGACAGGGCACTTTTCAGAGATGCCTAGGTGATCCTTATGTGTGGTAAGGGTTGAGAGTCACTGGTATCTATTATGCCAATCACATGGACTTGGACATTTGTGGAGAACAAATGAGAAGATCCAACAGAAGTCTTCCCACAGAGAAGGCTGAGTGGGCTCTTAGGAGAGAAGCTACTGGAAACTGGAAGGAATCCGGAACTAGCCAGTACCATGTCTAGAGGTGAGGATTTTAACAAATTCATTTTGTAGGTTATAGTTCAACCCATAATAACGTGTAATTTGCATTTAACTCAACCTGACAAAAATTTTCAATCATTCTACCTACTTTTATTCATTTATTTACTTTTATTATTGTTACTTTTATTAATTAATTTACTTCTATTAATTTATTCTTCCAGTGGATTAGATACACACATTTACTGTAACTACCTGTGTTTTTAACCTTTGGTGCTTTTTGTATCTCCTGTGTTGAATTGGTTCCTCCATTCCTTAACTATTCTCTTAAACACCATGGGGTCAAACTGCCCGTGTGTCGTCAGCACCTCATCTCACTCATCCTCCTGAGATGGCCTGACATCTATCCGTCTGTCTGTCTTTCTTTCTTTCTTTCTTTCTTCTTTTTCTTTCTTTTTCTTTTTTTTTTTTTTTTTTTGTTTTTTTCGAGACAGGGTTTCTCTGTGTAGCCCTGGCTGTCCTGGAACTCACTCTGTAGACCAGGCTAGCCTCGAACTCAGAAATCGCTGCCTCTGCCTCCCAATGCTGGGATTAAAGGCGTGGCCACCACCGCCTGCTATCTGTCTGCTTTCTGAGTTTCACATACAGCACTGGCTCCTCAAGCCATCAAAACATCCTTCTGTATGGAATTTATAGTCATATTTCAGAGAGATGCTTAACTATTTCCTTTGACATTTGATACCTGGGAGACTACATTTTGACTTTTTATAACCAATATCCATTGACTAGATGCTTTCAGTTGTGTGTGTGGTAGTGTACACCTACATGTGGAGGCCAGAGTTTAATGTCAAGTATCTTTTTCAACTCCCTCCACCTTATCTTTTAAGAAAGCTTCTCAAACTGAATGTGGAACTCACCAATTGACTAGACTGGCTGACTAGCAAGCTTCCCAAATCCTCCTGGTTTTGCTCCCCTCCAGGACTGGAATTAAAGATGCTGCCACAGTTCTTTGCTTTCTGTGTGAACTCTGGAAATCTGCACTCAGGACCTCATGCTCATCTAGTGAGCAGTTTACCAACTGGTTTCTCTCCAGCCCACCCTCATCCCTTTTAAGGTATGGAAATCTAGCCCGTATTAAGGGTTACTATTGCTGTGATGAAACACGATGAGCAAACCATCTCCAGGGTGGAAAGGTTTATTTGACTTGCACTTCCATATCACAGTTCATCATCAAAGGAAATCAGAACAGGAACTCAAACAGGGCAGGAATCGGGAGTCTGGAGCTGATGTAGAAGCCATGGAGAAGTGATGCTTACTGGCTTGCTAAGCCTGCTTTCTTATAGAACTCAGGACCACCAAACCAGGAGTGGTACCACTCAACATAAACTGGTTCTTCCCCATCAATCACTAATTAAGAAAATGACCTATAGCTAGGTCTTACAGATGCATTTTATTAATTGAGGTTACCTCCTTTCCAAAGACTTTAGTTTGTGTTAAGTTGACATAAAACCAGCCAACACAACTGACCCCTTGTCAACTTGACACGTAAATACATTACTGTTAAGCCATAACTTTTCTTTCCTGTCCATCCCTGAGACGACCATATTCATATCTACTTAAAATATAAAATTCCCAAAATTTAAAAGCCCCACAGTCTTTAAAAATTCAAACACTTAAAAATTCGGTCTCTTTAAAATATTCAATTGCTCTTAAAATCCAAAGTCTCTGTAAAATCCCCAAATCTCTTTAAAAGTTCAGTTTCTCAATTGTGGTCTCCTTTAAAATCAAACACAAATTAAAGACTTTCTTACTTCAAGAGGACAAACCAGGGCACAGTCACAACCTTAATAAAGCAAAACCAGACTCCAACAGTGTAAATAATTTTTGTCCAATGTCTGGGATCCATTCACAATCTTCTGGGCTCCTCCAGAGGGCTTGGGTCACTTTCTGGCTCTGCCATCTGGAGCACACACAGCTTGTCTTCTAGGCTCCATCTGACTTCACGCCACCCCTGTTGCTGTTCTTGGTGGTCACCCCATGGTACTGGCATCTCCAAAATGGCCAGGGTCTCCTGCTGCAACTCGACTGAACTTTCACCAATAGCCTCTTCTGGATATTCTTAAAGGTGCCATGCTTTAATTTCTCTGCATGACAACTTTCAATCTTGGACCTTCAACTTCTACTGAGGCTGCACCTTCTCTAGTGACCTCTCTTGGCCTCTCACAGAGAGCTCCAAGCTTCAGTTGCTCTCTATGACCCCTTCATGTCTTCAAATCCTGTACTGGGAGACTCTTACACATGACTCGTTTGGCTGCCAGATAGAGGTATAATCTTGGCCACCTCTGGAACACAGCTTCTGTGTGCCGAACCTGTGGAAACACTTCTCCAAAGACTCACTGATGCTGGGAAATTTAGGACAAAATAAAAGATCATCTCAACCATCAGAGACTTATGATCAGGTGCAGGGACAGGTGGTAGTGAATGAAATGGGGCAGAGGGAGTTTGGTGGTGAGACTAAGCTGTCAGTCAATTGCTGAGCCCTCTACCAAGATATTAGTGTACTAACACAGGGGCCTCTCATAACATAATGCCTCCATGTTTGAAAGGGCAAGAGCAAACCAGATGGAAAGGTTTGACTCTAATCCTCTCTCAACATTTATTTGAAGGTGTTTATTAGAATGTCCATATGAAGAATTGGGGATCTGACCCAAATGTCACATTTGTAGGTGATGTTCCGTTTTCTCAGTCCTAGTACATAATTAATTCCCCACGCCAGAAGGCCTGAAATCCCAAATATGAGGTACTTCTCTAGGTTCTCATGCCAGAAGGTCACTTTAAGCAGCTAGTGCTTTGGAGCATGCAACTGGAGAGGAGACTAAAGTAGTTGGCAGATTGTCCCACACACGTTGGGTAAAACAAAATGTTCGTAGAGTCCACACAAGTGCAATTAAGCTTATTTCTATGCCCGCATTACAGAGTGATCCAGTATCAGAGGGAAATGTTGCTACCTCCTCAGGTCTTAAGTAAATTTTAGTATTTGATGTCTGGAGAATGGAAACAGGGTTCTCATGACTGACTTGTACTTTGTTCTCTTACACTCTGATTTCATTGAACTTGGTGGGGGTCAGGGGTGGGATTAATGTCTTAGTACCTATTAGCTGTTATTTGACCTCACAGCTTCCCACATCTGCAAAAGCAATCCCTTTATATCTGTGACTGGCACCATGAATGTTTTCCTTATATCCATCCCTCCTTTCTGTTCCTAAGCATTGTCCTTTCTTTGTTTGTCAAGTTCATGTGTTGAGTTCTACGAGTTCCTGGGTTCCCCCTTCCTAGTTGGCCTCATTCTTAGACTAAGCTGTGTGACCTCATTCTGAGGAGAGCTTTTGGGAAACTTTTTGTTCTACTCCTTAATACAAGTGGAGAGCTGTAGAAATGGCTCAGCAGAGGAAATGGCTGCTCTACAGGCATGGAGACTGGGTTTCAGGTTCCCAGCAGCCATGTGCTGGCCAGAAAGCCAAGTGTAGTAGAATGTGCCTATAATTCCAGGACTGGGAGACAGACACAGGAACTTCCTGAGGGCTCGCTGCCCAGTCATCCCAGGGAAACAAGAGAGATTCACATTGAGTGAGAAACCCTGCCTCAAAAAAAAAAAAAGGTGAGGACTGGCTGACAAGATGGCTCAGTGGGTAAAAGGCACTTGCCCACCTCAGTTTGCTTCCTAGGACCCACAGGGTCGAAGGGGAGAACCAATTCCTATAAGTTATCCTCTGACCTCTTCATACATATGGTTCCACATGTGTGCCTACACATACACCCTAAATAAATGAATAAATAAATAAATAATGTGAAAACATTAAGACTAAATAAGGAGCACAATAGATGAAGATACTTGATGTTGACCTATGGCCTCTCATGTACATCTGCACACTCATGCGCACATACACGTACACCACATACAAAGACACAGAACAGCTGGTATCATTGTCCTCTTGTTATTGGCTTTGAATGTAAGCATGGTGCTTAGAGTTTGGACTACTGTTTTGTGATCACACAAGGAGCATCAGCGAGAAGCAAAGGGACAGAGAGAGAGATATTAGTTGATGTTAGTTAATTTGTTGTTTTTTAAGTCTTAGTACTGGTGATGACCATGCTTTCTTGGGTTTTGGGAAAATGTTAAAGTTATTTTTTATTTAGAAAGGCAATTGAGTGTCAAATCTGTAGATTTTAGGCTCAGAACTCCTAGATTTGGGTCAGGGTCATGTATCATTTACTAGTATGTGAAACTGGACAAGCCAGCTTTTTATTTTAATTCTTGGTTTTCTCATCTGTGAATATGAAATCATGTTGCTTAGTGTCTAAATGAATTGCAAAAGAAATCATGCATAAAAATATGAGATATTCTTATTAAAATAATTTGTATATGATCATTAATTGCCATGACAAAAGGAACTGTTTTACAGTTGAGGACATGGTATTAATTTATATCAGTTATAGATTCTTAACTCTGTGCTATTAGGTAGTCACACAGACTTCACTGGAGAGAAGAGGAAGCTAATGATGGGAGGTTAATCTCCTTCAAAACAAAACAAAAACCAGGGGGCTGGAGAGATGGTTAAAAGTACTTGCTGCCTTTTTGAGGACTCATACCTGCACACAGCCACCTGTAACTCCAGCTACAGGGATTCCAACAGCCTCTTCTGGTCTCTGTGAGCATTCCCCCACACATAGCATACACTCACATATGCACATACATGTACACATACACATACAAATACACACACATGAACATGTACACACATACACTCAACATAAAGAAAACATAAAGATATAAGAACTAATGAAACAAAATTGTGTTCTGCAGTTGAATCAGACCATCTGTCATCTCCCCCTAGTGCTTTCCCATACATCCTTCTGATGACATGGCAGTTTCTTCTTCCTTTCTCTAGGAATCTTTCCCTGTACCCCTTATTAAAACTCTTTCTTTTCAGAGTCTGATCAACTCATCTGATTTCTATGTTCTCACTGTTGTGGGTACAGATTCTTTTTTGTTGTTGTTGTTTTTTTGTTTCTCTCTTTGTTTTCCTTTTTTTTTTTTAACTTTTTATTGGATATTTTATTTACTTACATTTCAGATGTCATCCTCTTTCCCTATTTCCCCTTCCTAGATCCCCCGTATCCCACCCCCCTTCTTTTGCTTTTATATTATTTTAATCACATGCAAGTATTAAGGTCAGTTCTAGGTTGAGAGACTAGCAATACAGTAGATGCAAATAGTCAAGCAACAAGCAAGACAATAAACACAAATAGTCAAAGAACAAGCAAGACAATAAACAAAATTTTGTAAACACTCCTGTGATCACCGTTTCTAAGGGCTTATCAGGACGACCAAAATATCTGATCCAACTTCTTGTCCTAGCCCAAAGTCATTTTCATGTCTGAAGCCTACTTCCTTGTTCTAGCCTAATATTTAGATTCCTGCCTGAAATTACTTCTTTGTTCTAGCATAATGTCAGATTCCTGCCTGAAGCCCACTTCCTTGTCCTTGGCCAACATCATATTCCTGCCAAGCAGCCAATTTCCTTGTCCTTGACCCATGTCAGATTCTTGCCAAGCAGCCCCAAAATCTTTCTACCTCTCCTCCTTTTTAATTTCATAAACAAGACTGAGCCTATCTTGGGTCATTCTGACAAGAATGCCTTTCTTACCTGTCGTGGAATATGCATTATCAAAGGCAATGCACTTCTGTCTTAGGTTGGTAAGGCTCTGTAGAATATTACCCGTCCTTGGCTTGCCAGCCTGTTAATTTAATAACTCTGTCTGGGGGTTCATTTTTAGGTTCAAGCCATGTACTTTGGCTGCCAACATGTTGATGTTGTTAAAGACAAGTTTTAACATGATGGGCAGGAATAAATGTATTCCCAGGACAAAAAGGGCTAGCATGATCAAGCTATATATGCCATTCTTGAAGCTTGACCAAAATAGAAATACTGACTTCAGGCCATGGGTAATTTTATCAGCAGTATCTGATGCATCAACGCTCAGCAGAACAGCATTCTTTAAATTCATAAGTTTACTATGCAAAGTTAAAACATCCAGAGAGGTGTTAGAATTATGCCAAATACACTGCAAGTGTCTTTAAACTTTTTCCTAATTATAATGACTACGAATTGGACATTTTAGAACCAGCATGAATCCAATGGTATTTGGCTTGACACTCGAGATGGCTCCTTACTCTTAAACTCTGAACCTCCTTACAATAATTTGAATAGGATAAAGAACATCAATTCGTTGTTCCAAATGCCTATCTAAATCCTCTTGGATATTCAACACATTAGTAATAATTTTTTGCTAAATGTTTAACAAAAGTAGCTGTCTTAACTTCTTGTGTCAAAGCAATTGCAGAAGCAGTGGTGCTAACAATAAATGTAATTAAAACTGTTATACCAGAATAATCAAGCCCCCTACCCTCTTGCTTCTGCTCAAAGCCTGAGTCCCTTCTTTCAGTACTTGCAAGATTTTTTCAGAAGACCAAGGTTCTGTGATACTCACAATAAAACAAAAGCTGGTTGATAGACCTTCATAACTGACATGCCAAGTTTCAACACACTAACACAATTAGAAAGTTACAATCATGCAACTTACATTGAATACTATAGAAGAAACAAAGTGATTTTAACTTGACAATAAAAGAGCCTTGAACACATGCACTAACACTTGTTTAAATCCAGATCCTGTCCAACTTTATCTCTTGCTAACATAACATCATAGAGAACTGCAGTAACTTCCAAATATGTCTCTGAAATGTCCAGATCCAGCCTTCCAATGAAGACTGTTATTTCCAATATTGGATTGATTTCTAGACCAGTCCGTGATTGAGTCTGAATAACTGGTCACATTTAAGAAAAATACAAGGGTTATTATAACTTCTCTTTTTGATTCTCTGTTCTACAAGGTCTAAAAACTTGAGGCAAGGCAGTTTGTCCCATCAGGGTATAGGTAAGCAAAGGTGGATGGGAACTTATGTCCAATACAGCTTCCCAGTCACCATTGTCAGGGCACTCAGCAAGCTCACAGGTCAGTATCATTCTTTGTCCCAGCATCAGCATGTCTCACCTGTTGCTCTGGCAGCCACCATGTTCCTTCAGTATCCTCTGGAAAAAAACACAAACATGCCCTCTTCCCCATATTTAATACCTATTTGGGATCATGCCTTATGCCAGTAAGTAGATCCTTCCCTTTCACCTGTGCATTAGTATGCCTAGTTGTAGAGTGCCATAGACACTCACCAGAAAGTTTCTTGGCATCCAATTTTTTTTTTAAAAAAATTTTAAAATCAAAAGAACACGATTTAAATAAATTTGTGGCATTTTTACTCACACAGAAATAACTAACATGGGAGTATAGCCTGGCCCTGCATGTCTTTTACCTGCCTCCCTTGAGTTCATTCCTTTTCCCCCATCACATCATCTTAAGCACAGCCTGTAATGGGATTTCATTATCATTTCTCTTTCACACTTGAAATTTATCCCTGGTCTCTTTTGTCTATAGTATAGAAGAAAATATTTTGGCAATCTTGCTGAATATTCTTTTCAGTAATGTTAGCAGCATTGTCTGTCTTCTGTTCCTACTCTTGTCTACCCACCTCAGGCCCTGACAGTGCTCACAAAGCCTGAAGAAAGAGCATACAGTTGCACAGTACTGGGGTCTTTCTCAGTAGCTAACATACATTTTGAGGTTAGCTACAATGTCTTCCTTTCCAATGGGTCACTCTTTATCACTCTGCTCTGGTTCATTTTGTTTTGAGACATTTTTACTAGGCTAAGCCATTGCGTATCTATTTTTGATTTTCTAGTGTTCTCACAACTGCCTCCCATCTTCTTCCTGCAGATTCCAGAGCTTCTCTCTACACTAAAGTCATGCTGGTGGAAGGGAATGGCAAGTAAGCTGACTGTAAATGTCTTTTGACCAACTCTGATATTTTGAGGATCAGTTGAGGCCTTTTTGATGTGTTCTCTTTGTTAGTATTGTGGTTCTGGGGTGTCAGAGAACACAGAGAGGGTAGGGGAGAACACACAAGCAGGGCAATAACCAATGAAGACTGGTATAGGGTAGACCTCTTTCCCACTGAGACTGAGTGAAGCCAAAACTGTGTAGCGTAAGAGGCTTTGCTATTAGTGTGAACTAGAGCCCAATAGGGTAGGCAAATGACAGTAGAGAGCAGTAGACAGTAGAGACCAGTAGAGACAGTAGAAACCAGTAGAGACTAGGCACTGGCCGTAAAATATTAGTTTTGTACTCTGTTTAGAGAGTAGTGAAAATGAGGTTCATAGTTGGGTTGATGATGGCCTGAAGGAAGGGAGGAGTCATAAAGGATCATACTCTGCTTAGGTACTTGCAGTGCTTACAAATGGATGGTTGATATTACCAACCCAGAGGTGCAAGTTTTGGGGCATAGAACGATTGTTTGTACACACTATACTGAAGTGAAATTTGCAAAAGAAACTGTAGTTTTTGACCAGAAGGTGTCCAACTTTCATGAGATGTAAAAGCTTTTTCTTGGTGTAAATTTATTGATGTATAGAAAGTTGCATAAACCAGGAGAAGGGAAGTATAGATTGGCTTTGGAAGCTTCTCAGTATATCCTTCACTGCATCACAGTTCTCTAGTACTAATTCTATAGGCTGAAATGGAAAATTACTTTATGCTTCCTGCCAAAGGGGGAAAAATCGTACTTATTAACTGCTTTACATGCTATGAGTGGAAAAGCAATAAATCAATATGACTTAACCATAAAATGTTTAGCAGAAGCATATTTCATCACTGGTTCTGATGAAAAGAATACAAAAGCTCAATCAATATTAATGATATCGCTTTATGTTTGTTTGTTTGGGTAAAATGGCCTCTTTCAGAAACAAAGCAAAATTGTTTCTGGCTAGATGTAAATTTTAGTGAATAAAAGACATTTGAAAAGTTTAGTAATTGAATAAAATGATAAAACCAAAATTACATTATTTAAATCTTATAAAAAGTTTTAGGTTCTCAGTGCAGGGTCCTCGATGGAGGAGTTGAGAAGGAACTGAAGGAGCTGAGGGGGTTTGCAGCCCCAAGTGGGGAGCAACAGTGTCAATGGCCAGACCCCCCGGAGCTCCTGGGGACTGGACCACCAACCGGTGGTCCACCAAGTGTACACATGGAGGGATCCATGGCTCTGGCCTCATATGTAGTAGAAGATAGCCTTGTTGGACATAAGTGGGAGAAGAGGCCCTTGGGTCAGAGGGGGTTTGATGCCCCAGTGTAGGGGAATGCCAGAGTGGAAAGGCAGGAGTGGGTGGGTGGGTGGTGGAGAGGCAGGGGGCGGGAGGATGGGATAGGGGGTTCCAGAGGGGAGACCTGGAAAGGGGATAACATTTGAAATGTAAATAAAGAAAATACCTAAAATAAGAAATAAGAAAGAAAAGTGTTAGGTTATAATTTTGGAAGGGTAAAACAGTAATCATAGCCTGCGGAGACTACGGCAGGGCATCTTTAGTGATGTTACTCTGTCCCTGAAGGCTAAGGTTCTGGGTCCCTTTGAAGTTTCAGCGATTAAGTGTAAATCATGCTTGCGTCTCAGTTCAGCACGTATTCATGAGTACAGTTAAAATTATTTTGATCTGTATTAGCAAACCATGAGAAAAAGAATGCGGCTTGTTTATAGCTTCAAAATCCCTTTTAAAAAATAACTCCTGTAATTGATATTTATTATCGCATCCACTTCATGTCGGACTCCAGACACTGTGTACTCAATGCTCTGTCCATTCGGCAAAGCCATGAAGATTTAATTATAATATGACAAGGGTTTGTGAAGATGGCACAATCAGTATACTGCCATGTATCTTTTTTCTTGTTACTCTCAAAATATAATTCATTTTGTATTTATTTTAAAATTTGATTATTAAAATTATCTTATAAAACCAATAATTATCTGTATGAGGTTTTCATAACGTTTCATTTCTGTTGATCCTCCTCTCCTTTTTTACCCATCTCTCTATCCCACCTCCCTGCTCTACCCTTCCACACCTCCCTCACTTTACTCTATTGTCTTCCATGAACATAATAGAAGGCCCAGAGATATCAGTGCACAAACACAAACACCTACTTTTTGACAAAGGTGTCAAAAATAAGTACTGCAAAACAGGCAGCTTATTTAACAAATGATGCTGTCAAACTGGTATCTACCTGTAGAAGCATGAAATTAGACTCCTATCTCTCACCTCTCACAAAAATCAATTTAAACTGAATCAGATGTTTTAATTCAAAACCAGAAACACCAAAACTGCTAAAGGAAGAAACAATACTGATGTAGTACAGACACTGAGTCCTGGATAGAACCCCAACAGCCAGGAAACAGCTCCCAGAACTGACTGGTGGGTTACATGAAGTTAAAACGCTTCTCCACAGTCAATGGAACTGTCAAAAGAACTACGTTATAGAATAGAGAAACCCTTCCATCATCATGACCGGGGAGCTGCCTCACTAATCCTCTTCGAGGCTGCTCAAGTCAGCTTGAACTTAAAATCAGTCTGTGTTAAAGTCACCATCTACACAGTCTTGTACTGAGAGACACGGAGTGACTGAGTAGCACACACCACAACACACACATCACACACACTCACACAGCTCACACACACACTCACACACACACTCACACACACTCACACACACACTCACACACACACTCACACTCACAGAGCACACCACAGGCAGGATTGCCAGATGTCATTATAATTCAGATTTATCATAATCAATTGTATCAAGTCATCACACCCTCCACAGAAAAGCCACCTCATCACCGTCAACTCACACGAAAATCTTAGCTAGAAAAATCTTATTTGCTTCAAATTTATTTTCTTTAAAAAATTTAATTGAACTGTCAATTTCATATATATATGTGTCAATATATATGCATATATATATGGAATTGACAGTCCAATTATATATGTATATATTGACACATATGTATGTAAATATAACATATATATTTGCATGTAGGCCAGAGGTAAACCTTGGGTGTCGTTCCTCAGAACATCTACATTGTGTTTTGAGGCAGGGTCTCTTGTTGATCTAGAACACATCAGTTCAGCTAGGCTGGCTGGCCAGCAAGACCCAGGAATCCAACTGTCTGTTTTTACAGTAGTGGGTTTAAAAGTGTGTGTCATCACACCTACAGTTTTAGGCGGTCCTGGGCATTGAACTCAGGTCTTTATGCTTCTGCAGCAAGCACTTTACTAATAAAGCTATCTGCCTACCCACCAACTGAGGCTATTAAAGTAAAATATTGACTAAAAATCTCTCATATGCTAATAACAGTCAGTAAGCTATAAAGTGTACCTGCATTTCTCTATATCCATCATCTAGTCCTATCATCCATCCCTATCTATCTAGTCTGTCTGTCTATCTCCACATATATCATTCCTCCTAGGTGGACAAAATATGTGCCCCCTTTCTTTCTTTTTGGGATGAATATCCTGACGTGAACATTCATTTTTATGGCTGTCAATCTTAGGGGGATCTTGTTTGCCTGGAATATATAGCCTGTTCTTTAGAACCCAAAGAATGAACCCTTAATCTTTGTCTGAGGGTGAGGGTTGAGCTTCAACTCCATGCATGTGGAATGAGATCACAATTCAGGAGCAAGAACATTCAAGTTCCTGTCTGCTTCAATATGAGAAACCCACGCTTCTTCAGATTCTATCAACTTTAGAGTGTAGACCGAGATCCACATTGGATCAAGAAGATCTGCAGGAACTTTCTGGTTTAAGGCCTGAGCTCTAGAGCCAGTTGCTTGGTTGATTGGCATTCTCTGAAGCCAACAAGATTCTCATGTCGGCAGGACCCTCTGCTTGCAGATGCTTATGCTTAGCATTATGGGATGTCCCTGGCAAAGCTAAGCCAAATGCAAGAAAAGTTTCATTCTTTTAAAGCTGTGGTTGATTAGCAGGATACAATGGGTTTGCATCCTGGTGATTTCAAAGCTGGAACAAGGAAGGTCAGGGTAGGAGACTGAAACAAGATGTCCTACCTGTAGCAGAGAGTGAGGAAGTGGAGTTACTTCCAAAGCAACGCCTTCTGGGGACAAAGAAGCATGGAAATTGTATTTGAAGAGCTTATACATATTCATATAGAAGACACTTTAGGGATGTGCTAATTCCTGGGCATGTTCAGTTTTACATCAAAATTCAAGGTGGCAAGATGGCAATGCATACTCTGGGGGCACAATAAGCTCAGAGTTACAGAGGGCCTGTTCAGAAGGTGAAAATGGTGAACAAAAAGGCCCTGGGCATCCTCGGTCTGTTAATGCAAGCTATGCGCATCTTGAAGGTGCATTAATGTGTGATTTTGACTAAAAAGCTGTTTGCCTCAGCTAGCCACTGACAGATGAGACTTGCCTGTGTGGCTGTATCACCCTGGGGAAAAGGACAGATTATGCATGACTGAGACCTGGAACCAAATAATGATGAAGTGATGTTCTAATATCATTGCTATGGACTTTTGCTGACACTCTGTCCTGGTCAGCCTGATTTTGTGTGTGGTCCAACCACGAATCTCTCTGTGGCCAGACTTTGAACCAGAGCAGAACAGGTGGCTTCACACTTCAGGCTGGAAGAGTTCAATATCTGTTACCAAATGTTGCCAGCCTAAGACAATTCTCTCTGCTGGTTAATGATTAAATCTAACAAGCTCAGACCAGATGCTGTCTCCTAAGCTTAGGCAAGATCAAGGTTAGGTATCTAGAATCTCTGAGAGGTTCAAGCTCTAGCAAGGTGTGTCTGACAGAGCAGTCTTTCAAGGACTGTTTATAGCCGAATATTTTTACAGTAAGGAATTAACTGTCAGGAAGGCAGAAGCCTAAGCCTCCAACTATTGGTCTAACATTCCTGTAAATCACCAGTTTTTCATATTTTCAGCTAAAGGAGTGGAGGGAAGCACCAGAACGACTGTTCCACAGGTAGCTCAAAGGCGGTGTACACACAAACACACACAGAAAACCACATACACATACATACACACAGAAAGAGCAGGCAAATATAAAATTGCATCCAAGGTTTCACTTTTTAATTCTAAGCAAGTCTTTGGTTTCAGTGTCTGCTGATTACATCCAGGTTAAAGTAATGGCTCTGGTCTTATCCCCATCCAGGCCTTTGGCTTCTTTCTAAATAGAGCTGGTGCTGGAGGGAAAATCGGCTACAGGTTGGTTTGTACATCTTGAGATTTAACCTGGGATGGACTTGGCTTGACCCGAGATGACGTTAGTTTGTCCTGTTCCTTGTGAGTTGAGGTTTTAAGAATACAAAGACATTGAGACTTAGAGCATGTCATAGACTCCTTGGAGACACCTATCGCCAACTTTGGAAAGATTCCCCATGATTGATACTTTCTGTGGTGTTGGATTCTCTTCCCAATAGTGTATTGTAATCGTCTAAGTGTTGAAACCAACTTGGCTTCAAAAATTTAGAATCATCCAGTCTGGAAAGGGCTTGTATTTCCTTATGTTCACCAGCAGTTTGTAATGAACTGCTTGTTAAAAAGTTTCCTGGGGAAAAATATCAACCTTGATATATGTGAGAGATGTGGGTGCATCATAACCTGTCTACGTTGTTGTGTCCTCATGTTTAGAGTCTCATTTAATTGAGTATGTGTGTGTTTATGTTGTATGTGTGTATGTGTGTGTGTGTGTGTGTGTGTGTGTATGTGTGTATGTGTGTATGTGTGTATGTGTGTATGTGTGTATGTGTGTTTTAGCACTTGTGATACAATTTTGTTTTAAAGTTGGGCAGAGAAAGGTGTTTTCAGAGGTTTTGGAATTTTTTTCGTTGATAACTGTGCAGCCAGTGCTGACAACACTTGTTGCAGGGTTTATAGATCTACAGAAGGTATGCCCATGACTGTTAAGGATCTTGACAGCTAGCTATTTTAAATGCCTTTTTTGTTATCTCCATCGTCTGTCTTCTGAATCAGCCAGCGCTACACCCGACAACCTGCTCTCCTATTGTCTCCAGCCACAGACAGACATTGTGATTGGATTGGGGGGGGCGAGTCTGTATAAGACATTTTTTTTTCTGTCTTCACAGAAGGACAGGTCCTTAACTTCTCGCTGGGGTTCTTTATGAATTCAGGAGATATGCCATGCCTAATTCTCATGTAGTGAGTGACCATTTGTCCTTTAAAATTTTTTATGTCGTGTAATTTTTTAGACAGCCAAGAGGTCTTCAAAACCAGATTCACCAAGCACCCAGGGTCTTATCTATTGTTTCTGAGTCTATCTTAGTTAGGATTTCTATTGCTTTGAAGAGACACTATGACCACAGCCACTATTATAAAGGACATTTAATTGGGGCTGACTTATAGTTCAGAGGGGAAACATGGCGGCACCCAGGCTGACCGGCTGGAGAGTTCTACACCTGGATGGCAGGCAGCAGAAAGAGACAGTACTGGAGCCACGAGGCCTGGCTTTAGCATCGGCAAGCTCAAAGGCCAACCTCAATGATACACTTCCTCCAACAAGGCCACATGGCCTAATAGTGTTATTTTCTTTCAACCACCACATTGAGCAAAGATGGAAGGTTGCAGGGTAACTTGGGCTCAAGGATTTCGTTATCCATCTCTGGGGATTCAAATTCTTTGACTCCACTGAGGTATGTGAGAGGAGGGTTAAGAAAAGATGATTGATGATTGACTAAAAGAGATACTAGCGTGGGTACAGTGGTTGCTGTAAGAAAGGAACATGGACTTTGGGTGGCTCAGTGGTAGTATACATGACTAATATGTCCCTCAGTTTGATCTTTGTTATTACAAACAAACAAACCCCAAAACCGAAGTGGTTCCTCAGGGGTGAGTCAATGAACAAGACCTCCAGGAGAAACTTTGGATGATACAGAAGGCCGTTTTTCTAGTTCCTGAGACCAAGTATAATCCTTCCTCGACCTAGTATGAAAACAAACAAACAAAAATTATAAATGATGTCTCTGCTACTTGGTTTGGCAAACTGTTCTTCTGTGGCTTCCAATATGGCCCAAATTATTCCAGATTTAAGGCTGCTATATTATATTTGCTTTAGGCACTTAAAAAGTGCCTGATCCACACTACCCAAGAAACCGCATAAGATACCTTCTCCCTCACTCTCTTTAATGAAGATGCTAAAAACCTTCCATTTCTCCACATCAAGAACAACTTATGCCAAGTTACATCCTCTCCACATTGTATATATGGCCTGGTTAGAGAATTTCATGTAACAGGATCTGCATGCAACACCTGGATCCCAGGATATTTACTCAGAAGGATATTTATCCACAACCACAAAATGTCCTGGAAATGTTAAGAACAATTAAAGGCAAACATGTTGCCCACTTGTATATACGCAATGCCACATAAGAATCATCTGGATGCTGACTGGCATCTAGACCTTTGTCACATCGTCTCTATTTCTCTTCTTCAAGGACACTGAAATGAACGTGTCTTTGACATAACTGTTTAGATCCAAACACCGTAGGCAGGACCCATTTCCTATTAGCCTCAGAAACATTCTATGCATAGAAAAATTTCCTTCACAACATCTCTTCCTGTAAACATCTCTCTTGGGTACATTTCTGTTTAATTGGGTAATTTTCTTATTTGCCAGTTTCACAGTGTACACAATATATTCTAATTACCCATCTTTTATTTCCACCCTATTCCTACCAGCCCCCCTTCCCAGATTCAGGACATTGGTTTTATTTCGCATCTATTTTGTTTTGTATTATGTTTAGTGTAATCAGAGTCATGTGCATGACAGTTGTGTCCACACTTTCCAGGTGGAGTCACAGGTGGTACAACCAGGCAAAGGGTTTCCTCTCCCTGAATCTATCGGTAGCAAACAGTTCAACAGCGAAGTCTGGAGTCCCTTTCTTCCTTCCCAATCCATGCCTGACTGTTGCTGGCCCACACTGTTGATGGTGAAGAGACGATGCAGACATTGCAGCTGCCATGGGTTTATGAATGGACAGTGTCTATGCCTTGCACAGGAGATGCTAGTTCATAGTCTC
Organism: Mastomys natalensis; assembly: GCA_021653895.1. NCBI lineage: Eukaryota > Metazoa > Chordata > Mammalia > Rodentia > Muridae > Mastomys > Mastomys natalensis. Next base: position 645,544 of record JAJTUV010001114.1, read on the forward strand.
TCTCCTTATTGTCTGGCTCTTAGCTTCTTCCTGACATCTCTCATTCTCATGTTTTCCTTTGAAGCTTATCTTCTCTTAAGGTCCGTCAGGTCTTCTGTGAGATGAGATGCTTCTCTTTTCTGAGCAGGAATTTTCTTGATATCTGTGGATACGACTTCATTTCCCCGTACAGACCTCCTCTCTAATAACCTCTACTCGTTAAGAAACAACTTGGGGGTGGAAAGATGGTTCAGCACCTAAGAGCACTTGCTCCTCTTGCAGAGGACCTGGGTTTGATTCCCACCACATCGGGTAGGTCACAAACATTTGTAACCCCAGTTCCAGAGGACCCGACACCCTCTTCTTGTCTCCATGGGCACCTGTACTCATGTGCACATACATTCATATGCGTGTACACTCATGCACATAATTAGAAATAAAAATCTAAGAGAAGAATTTGTATATGCATCTTCTGACTTTCCTTTTAATCTGAAAACATAAAGGACATCAGACTTGTTCATCTTGCCTACCATCGAGAATCAATGGAAATTCTACTAAACCCCTCCCTGGTTTGCCTCAAACTGCTCACAGCTGAGTCCATCACACTGTCCCTGCCTTAGTCTGCAAGTAGGAAGTTTATTACCTGTCAGAGAGACTCATTTTGCTATAGGATCTTTAATGGCAGGAGCCCAGGGTTTCCTTCTTCCCTTTTTCTCCTAAGCCTTGACTACTCCCTGAAACACTCTGGTCCTGCTTTCCTCTCCATAATAATAGAACTCGACAGGCAATTTCTGTTTTGTTTCTTCCCATCAAGGCTCCACTTCACCCAGACCACAATTTCCCAAGACTGTAGTCCAAAATCTTAAAAGTGATTTAGATTACATCAAGTTTCCTGGAAACTCTGCTCTCATCTAAAACATTAGTGACCTTTCCCTGCCTAGAAGCCTACAAATAAGATGTCTTCATCTCACTGGCTTTGCTAGCACACAGGGCTGCAAAAGCCTCAGATGAATAATTACAGTTAAGTCAGGCCCTCGCTGAGCAGTCAGTGATAATGGCATCTGGCCAGGTGTGGTAGGAAGGACCTGGAGCTGGGAGGGACATTTGTTGGAAAAGGGGAATGGAGGGGAGAGGGAGGGAGAAGGTATGAATCCAGAAGATCAAGATATGCTGTTTACACGTCCAGAATTGTCAAAGAATAAATAAAAATATTCTGCCGACAAGTTATCCATCTGCTTTGCCGTTTTCACCCTCCAAGCTAAGGATGTAATTCTTCTTTTGTGGAAGTCTGCTTTGGTACCTTTGATGATGCACAACCACTAGAATCAATAGATTTGTGCTTTTTGAAACAACATAGTCCAAAGCCTCCAATTTATTTTTTGTGCTTTTTTTGTGACTCCTATGGATTCGGTTGCTCAGAGGAAACCTTCTCTGGTGTCGTCCAAGGGCTCTGGTGGGTGCTGAGGTACCAGAACCAGTATCATTTCCCTTTCCGGAACACACCTTCATTTCTATCCCTAGTTCTCATATATAACCATATCAGATGACTCCTGGGACCACACAATTCTCATCTTCAGGGATGTCATTTCTACAGTGAAAGGTAAAGTGCCCATATTAGGTCCTGACCTCATGGCAAAGGAGATCTGTCCCAGGGGAAGAGTCCTTGTCTCCTTGTCATGGCAGAGTGGTCTCTCCTGATGATTGCTACTGAGATCACTTATGCAATCCCCTTAGCAACTCCTTTTGTGGTTTTCAGATTCTGCATTGTTTTCTTGTCAGGAGTGGGATTCGAACCCATGCCTACCAGGGAAGACTGTGACCTGAATGCAGTTCCTTAAACGGCTCAGCCATCCTCTGCATTGTTTTCTTGCGTGCTCTAGTTGTGCCTGTAATGAGGGTAAACGGGGCTTGAAAAAATGACATTAAAAGTGAAGACTGTTTCTTTCTCTAAATAGCTTAAAAAAGGAAGATTATGGGTTGGGCCTGTCATAATATGTTGGAGCTACTACCACAAATGGCCACAAGAGGGGAAGCTTAAACAAATAAACGAATTTTCCTGCACTTCAGCTTCTCAAAGTCTGAAGCCGAGGTATCAGGATGGTTAGTTACTTTGGAGGTCTGTGGGGAAGGTTGGATTCAGGCTTTTCTTGTAGAACTAAAGAAAGTCACCTTTGCCAGCATCTCTTTCTTCACATCGTCCTTCACTCATGTCTGGATTTCCCCATATTGGATTAGGGCCTGCCCCTCTGATCTCTCAGTGTCAGACCTGAGGTTTGTAGCACTATGTTTTGTTTATGAGGTACCAGAGATTGAATCGAGGGCTGAGTGCATGCCAGACTGAGCTACAGGCCAACAGCTTACCCGATGGGCTCATTTAGCCCTAACTACCTCTAAAAGGACCCTGTTTCCAACTAAAATCAAATTGAGAGGTACTGGAGTCAAGACTTCAATCTGAGCGTGCGAGCCCATAATTTGATATACAGTCTGTTTCTGTGTATTCCTAGTTTATTATAGGATAATAATAAAGTGCATATAACTCTGTATCTGAGTCATGGACTGGGGCAAAGTGTCTGCTCACTACAGAAGTTCTCTCAGTATTTAAAAACAGTAAATGTAGCTTATATAATTTGGCTTGATCACTCCATGGTGACACTCACGTGTGGCTATAGCTAGGCAATTAATTCCTGGACAAGAAATAGATTCATTGCTTAGGTTCTATCCTTGAGAATTTATGGAAGCCCAAACCAAAGGTGTGATTTTTAGATCAAAGTAGCATAATGGCTAGAGAGGGTCACATTTTAGGAAAGAATAATATACCTTAGGAAAGTTTCTGAAAGAGGAGGGTTTTAACGTTGAAAGACAGTGCTCAGGACCCTGTGCCTACCACCACAATGGGCTGGGCCTTCCTACATTAATTAAAAATCAAGACAACCCTCCATAGACATGCTCATAAATAATTCCTCATTAAGGCTCTCTTTCTAGTTGATTCTAGGATGTGTCAAGGTGGCAGAGCTAACCAGAGGTAGAGTTTCTTTCTGTTTGTATGTCTGTCTGTTTTTCTTTCTTTGCATGTTAATCAAGTGCTCTACCACTGAGCTACATTCTTAGTTGAGAATTTCAGAATGAAAGTTTGATTGTAAATCTTCATGGAATTTTGGGAGATTACATGTTTGAGGAGACATGTGGATGCGTAAGTATTTAGAAATCTTTACCATCTCAGTAGGTTTGTTTGGCTGTGGAGGGTGGGGTCAGGTTGTGAAGGTCACTAAGCACAGTGGGATGCTTTTCAGGAGAGGAGTGACATCTGAAATGTTTGAGAGATTCAGTGACTTGGAGGATAAACAGTGGGGAGAAGAGCGGCTCTGGTGTGGGTAGTCCACACATCAAGGAAAGCAAAGAAGACAGGCAATTGTTTTCTGCACCTATAACTAGCCCTTGAAGTACACATTATGAGAGAGCAACCTGTTGGCTCACACGTGTGACTTGTGCTGTCGTCCTATGTAGAGTCCCCTCAGACAAAGTTAGATCATACTTGGAACTTAATGTAGGCATTTTCTGTATTTAAAACTTTTAACTTTTGAATGAATGAACTTAGTAAATGTAAGTATATCTTTACTTATATAAACATACAGCAAATCAGAGTAAAAGAAAAAATAGCAAGAGATAGGTAGATAAACATCATCGAACCAAATGCTCAAAACATCCAGCTAAAACTGATTGGGAAAGCTGAGACAGGCAGGAGTTTCCAGTTGAACTTTATATGTCGAGCTTCCCATAGCTGACCTTCCCACAGATGAGCACTGGCTTCTCTTCCCCACGGCAGGCACTTTCATATCGTGAGCACAAACAACGGCTATCTCTGTAAGAAATGTGTTTCCTTCCTGCTGTTAGAAAAGACACACTGTTTTCACCCGAGATGGGGATGAGGAGCCCACCCCCAGACAAGGGAGCTCTGAGGGCACTTTAGGACAAACAACAAACCTGAATCTGAAATGGAGGGAGGATAACTCCACTTCCAGATCCAGTTTCTCAGTGAGATCAAACAACATGTGGCAGTCTACCAGTCTAATGTATAGTACAAAGGCTTTGTGTTCCTTTTCTACAGTAAATCCTATAGAAAAAAGGATTCAAGCACTTGCAACCAGAGAAACAAGACGAATATTGAGAGACATTTGGTAACAAGAGCTGCTGGAATAAGAGGGCTGACATTTAGATTGTGACCATACCAGGAAGAAGGTAAACAAAATATTAATGCAAGAGCTCAGACCAATGGGGCAGTCAGTGCTGCCTTTATTGTTTGCTGAGTGAGCCATATTGTCCCTGATAGGAGCTGATAAAAAGAGATATTTATTATTTATTTATTTATTTATTTATTTAGTTGTGTGTGTGGTGGTGTGTGTGCGCCTGCGGCGTGCATGTGCGTACCCATGGAGGTCAGAAGGTGGTGTTAGTTTTCTTGTAGTCTGGGTTATAGGTGTTTGTGAAGCACCCAATATGCGTGATGGGATCCTAATTTGGATCTCCTGGTAGAGCAGTGGTAGTTTGAATAACAATGGTCCCCATTAGCTCACATATTTGAATGCTTAGGTGTCAGGGAGTGCCACTACTTGCGAAGGATTAGGAGGTGTGGCATTGTTGAGGAAGCCTGTTATTGGGGGAGGGCTTTAAGGTTTCAAATGTCTAAGCCATAATCAGTGTCTCTCTCTTTCTGCTGCCCAAGGATCTGGATGTAGAACTCTCAGCTTGTTCTCTAGCACCATGTCTGTCTGCAGGCTACCATGCTTTCAACCGTGATGATAATGGACCAAACCTCTGAAACTGTAAGCAAGCCCTCCATGGATACCTGCACAACACACACACACACACACACACACACACACACACACTAAATAAATAAGTAAATGCTCTCTTTCATAAGAGTTGCTGTGGTCATGGTGTCTCTTCATAGCAATAAAGCACTAAGATAAGTTGTTAATTGGTAAGCCATCTCTCCAGTCCCAAGAGCTGATCTTGGTAGAAAAATAGTGGGCTCACTCCTCTCCAGAACAGCAAAGGGCATCAGCTCCACACAAAAGGAGCCACCTCTGTAGAACTGGGTTGAGATAGAAACCAAATGTCTAGTGCAGAATGAATTATTTTGTGTTTGCTCTAAGATAGAGGTTATTAGATTTTCTTAATCCTACCCGACCAAGTTCCCTCTACCATGGGAATGATGGAAATGTCTATAACATTTTCTGTATATTCCTGTATATATTCCCTGTATATGAGGAATAGTAGTTGCCTATTTTCTACAAACTCTCCAAATTTCATCTAAATCTAACTACTGTTATGCATGTTATAAACAGTTTTCTAATGTATCTGTGGTTTTTCAAAATTTTGCTTAGGAGGCCAGACAGGGGGGTTAATTATGCTCAGGGGGACAGACTGAGTACCAAGGACCAATTTTTATTTAAAGTGCAGATAAATATTAGATACAGAATATCTTAAATGTCCAACTCCTTCTTTGTTCTCCTGATGTTCTTTCGTGCTAACAGCTTGCTTTCTTCTGAAGCTGGTGGCTCTTTGAACAGTAAAGATAACTGTGTAATTTATTACCTCCCAGACATCACGTTAAACCCTTTTATGGCTCATTATCTCATTAATCCCAACTTCAAATACCACGGGAGGAGTAGTACTGGTTTTGTTTTTGTAGTAAAACAGAAAGAGCAAACAGGAGCACTGAGGCCTTTTTTTTTTTTTTTTTTTTTTTAATTTTACCTAGCTAACAAATGGGTCAAACTGAGACTCCGCCTCCCCCTGTATGTTTTTATGTAATCACCATGATTGAGCAGACTCGTGTTGGAGTTATGACTCAGTGTAAAACCACTTCCATTCTTCTCTGCATCTCTGAACTCCTTCTCGTGTCTAATGCATGAACAAGATTGTTAGGTAACAGAATGAGCTAGATCAGAGGGTGTGAAGTGACTCCAGGTGAATTCGTCTAAGACATTAACTTGAAAACGTTTTAAAAAATTTATCCTTAATGAGGGGCCAAGAGGTGGTTTCAATGACAAGTAGGTAGAATTTAGTGGATTAAAGGGTTAAAGGGATAATGGGTCAGGAAGAGTTAAGTAGGAATTGGAGATGGGAGGGCAGAGTAGAGGAGAGAATTCTGGGAAGAATAAAGAATATTAAAGAATTTTTGAAAAACTTACTCCATTAGAAGCTTTCTAAAATATATATGTACATCTTTAAAAAAAACAAAACAGTCCAAATGGAGTTATCTCACATCAAGTTACCCTGTAATGGTGCCTCTATAGATACTACAGGTTATCAAATAAAAACTCTAGTCCCAGGAATGGATTACCTCTTTTGGAGTCATTGCTTAGCAAATTCTCACAGAATCTTAAACATTACAGGTTATTGTCGTTGTTCTTGGTGACTCTCTAGAACTTGATTATAAGACCCTAGTGCCAACGACACCATATGTTTAAGTCATAGAACATGGAGAAATCAAGCTGGTTCACACTAGAGGCTCCATCACTGAGGGATAGCTTTCATAGTACTGAAGGGGCTGCTCATATGAGTGGTGGGGAAAAGTCTTACCTAGATATGAACTCAGAGAGCTACGGTAATGACCTGCCTGGCAGGACACACCCACTGGTGCAATATTAGGACAAATGTCATGAGAGTAACCAACCACTTTATGATTAAATTTAAGGCCTACTTCACAGGTTGAAGCCTATACTTGGCACCATTACTGAGGCCAATAGGCCCTGGGGAAAAACCTACTACAATTGTTTTGCTATATGGACATAGTATTAAGTGAACTCTTAATGATTTATTTTACCTGTAAATCAATGCATCTCTCAACCCTATTCAAAGAAGCTTCTATGTGTAGTAGTGATAAATCAGGCACTCACAGCAGGTCAAGGTGGAGAGAATGGGTCTATGGAAACTCAGCCGTAAACTAGGCATCTGTATCATATCCTTCCTCCTGAAGCTCAGAGAACATTACAGGAGAGGGGGTAGCAAGACTGTAAGAACCAGAGAAAGCAAATGACAACAAGGAAACTGTTTTCTGGACACAGCAGGGCAGTTAAATGTATAAACTCGCAGTGATTGTATACTTGCACAGGACCCAAAGAACCTCAAGCTAGACAAAAATGCTAGCACAGACTGGAGAACATGGAGTCCTACTCCCTAGCTGATGAACTATTAGTAGTTGATAGCTGTTGAGGGAAAGAGAGTCTTCTTCTCTTTAAGAGCATATTCCCAAGTAGATCCACTACCTGGAATGCCACACAATCATATATGGGCAGCACAAATCTGACTCAATGGGCTTAAAAACAAAACAGATACAAAGTTGAGTGGATAGGGGAAGGAGGGCTTAGATCTGAGAGAAATTGAGGAGGGGGGTTTAATATAATCAAAATACCTTGTATGACATTCTCAAAGAACTGATAAAAATGAGAAAGAAAAACTTATTCTTGGGAATTTCATACACATATACAATGTGTTATGATTATATAGTCCTCTTTGCTCTTCCAGTTCCCCTTCAGGTCACCCTAGTGTACTAGGGTGAACTTCATAGCCTTTATTTTTTCTCTTATTTTTAACTATATCAAGTTAGTGTCATCCTTATGCCCATGGGTGTGGCACTATCCACTGGAGTGTGGGCAATCTATCAGCTGCCAAACCTCCAAAGAAAACTGACTATTCCTTCTCCAGCAGCCATCAACTGTCAATGGTTCCTGAACTCGGGGTGGAATCTCATGAAACTCTCCCCTCACCATGCTAGAATGTGAGTGGCTTGGTTTTGTGCAGGCAACCACAGCTGCTATGAGTTCAGTAGTGCAGCAGCCTTGGGCATCCAGAAGACAGCAATTTACAGAGCTCCTCTCTGTCTCTGGCTCTTGTATTCTTTATGACTCCGTTTTCACAATGTTTGCTGAGCGTCATGGGCAAGGTAATGTCGCTATAGATGCTTTATTTAGGGATAAACTCTTGGTGTTTGTTCTTTGTTTTGTTTTTGATGGTAAAAAGGGGAGGGGAGTCTTTGAGCTGACATTTCTTGACTCTTGTTTTATTTTATTTATTCTTTTGAGACATGTTCTTGCTATGTAGCTTATACTGCTGTCAAATTTGTGACCACCACTGAAGTTAAGCCTTCCTCTTTCTGACATCCTCTACTCCAGTGGTTCAAAGAGAAACTGAAGAATACCTGATCTGATATTTATATTTGATTTATATTTTGTCACAAGGAACACCTGACCTGATGTTTATATTTCCTTATGAGGAGCACCTGACCTGGTGTTTATATCTCCCCACCAGAACCTCTGACCTGACCTTATATCTCTGCAAGAGGAGCACCTGACCTGATGGTTATGTCTCTCCATCAGGTCAAATGTTCCTCCTGGAGAGATATAGTCATCAGGTCAGGTGTTCTTCACTGGACATAGGAATATAGGAGACCTCAAAGTCTACCCTCACAGTAGCATCTTCCTCCAACAAGGCTCTACCTACTTCAAAAAGGTCACACCTCCTAATAGTGCCATTTCCTATTGGCCGAGCATTCAAACAGATGAGCCTATGGGGGGACAAACCTATTTAAACCACCACATTCCACTCCCTGGCCCCTGTAGACTTGTAGCCATAACAAAATACAAAATGCATTTAGTCCAACTTCAAAAGTCCTTATAATCTGTCATCGTCACAACAATGTCCAAAGCTAAAAGTCTCTTCTGATAGTCATGCAATAATCTCCTATAATATCAAAATCAAAACCAGATCACATACTTCCAACACATAACGGCATGGGATATACATTACCATTTTAAAATACAGGAAAGGAGCATAATGAGGAAATACTCGATCAAACCAAGACAAAAAACATCTGGACAAACTCCAAACTTTGCATTTCCATGTCTGATGTCGAAATGTTCTTAAGACCTCCAACTCCTTTCAGCTTTGTTGCCTGGCAACACACGTCTTTCCCTTGTGCTGGTTCCACTGCCTGTTGGCAGCTTTCCTTAACAGGTGTCCCGCAATCCTGCCACATCTTGGGGTCTCCAAGCAACTTCAACAGCACAGCTTTATGCAATGGCCTCTCTGGGCCTCTATGCAGGGACATCCCTGCCACATGCCTGCTTACTTATCACAATCTCCAGGCATAAGGAAGACTTCCAAATAGAGCCATGTCTTAGGGTTTCCATTGCTGTGAAGAGACACCATGACCAAGGCAACTCTTAGAATGGACAATATTTATTTAGGGCTGGCTTACAGATTCAAGGGTTCAGTCCATTATCATCATGGTGGGAAACATGGCAGCATCCAGGCAGGAATGGTGCTGGAGGAGCTGCATTCTTGTCTTCATCCAAAGGAAGCCTGGAGCAGACTATCTTCAGGCAGCTAAAAGGAAGGTCTCTTCTTAGTCACTGCTAATTTCTTAGCTTCAGCTAACCAGCATCAATTGTCCCAGTAGTCCCTTCTGTTTTTGACTCTAAAGCCAGAGCCAAATGGCCAAAACTGCTGAGTTCTGCTGCTTGCAGGAGCTGGGACATGGCTCCCTTGTTCTATTACATTATCTCCAGCTTTCTGTTTTCTAATTCCTTCACTTGTCTAAACTTCACTGCCTGGAACTTACTCTGTAGATTGACCTTGAACTCAGAGATCCACATGGCTCTCTCTCCTGAAAGGTGTGTATCACCATGCCTGGGACAAAGCTTTTCATGGCCACTACTCCTCAAGATCTTAGTCAAAAGCCTATGTCTTTCCAGCCTCAAGAACTAGATCACAAGTGTGCCCTCCATTTTCTGGATTATAGTTCATTCCAGATTAAAAATTCAAATGAAGACAATAACCAGGTAATAATGTCTAACATGATATAATTATTTTATTCTTTGTTCAGATGCAAACACCTAAACAGTAAGCTTATCTGGGTGGGATCTTGCCCCAAGGTCACCATTCTTTTAATCTGTTTGTCTCCTTGATTATAGGATTCAGCGCCATTGCATTCCACTGCTTTCCAAATCCAAATCCCCAAATCTACATTCTTTCAAAAAAAAGCATAGTCAGGACTCTACATCAATACTTGACTCCTGGTACCAATTTCTGTCTTAGGGTTTCCGTTGCTGTGAGGAACACGACCAAGGCAACTCTTATAAAGGACAACATTTAATTGGGGCTGGCTTACAGGTTCAGAGGTTCAGTCCATTATTATCAAGGCCAGAAGGGAAACAGGAAAAGACCTTCCAGGCAGCTAGGAGGAGGGTTTTAAAGCCCACCCCCTCACTGACCTACTTCCTCAACAAAGCCACACTTCCCAACAGTGACACTCCCTTTGGGCCAGATAAAGTTATTTCCCTAAAAGCAGAAGGAATATGTAAATTTAGTACTTTACAAAAACTACTCAGATATTTTCTGAGGAAAAGATATTAAATGAATCATAATGCAGAAAGTCCCCAAGAATGCAACTGGTAGAGACCAAAACCTAAAAGTGAGAGACTGAATGACAGAGATCGCAGCATTCAGCTCAGCTTTGCTGGAACTGTGTCAAATGGCTGTGCTGGCTTATGACTTTCACTGTTTCCAGTGGATATGACTGTGCCAATCCACTAGTCACCTAGCTGCCTCAATCAGACTCAATCTCAGAGCCATCTTTGCCTCTTTTGGAAGAAAACATAGAGACCATTTCTTAATCCTTTGGAATTTTACAGTGTGAGAATAAAAACTTAAAAACATCTTGAGACATAGAGCAAGGAATTCATGGTCAGCAAAGACCACTAACAACTTGTTAAAATTACGCCAATAATAATAGTAATTTTGAGCCTCTTCAGGGGCAGAGTGACCAAAAACGAAAAAGAAGCAAGGACGAAAGGCATACAAGTCTAAACAAGCAAATGAGTAATGGGTCATCTGGTACTTTTGAGTCTGAGGATTCATGGTCAAAAATAACTAGTCTATCGAAATTGCTGATGTTTAAAATATCAATCATGTGTAACCAGCCAAATCTCCTGTCTTCCCACCCCTACCTATAAAAGTTCCAAACTTTCTAGGGTCTTGGTCGAATCCTCTGTCTCCTGTGTGAGACATGTTTCGAACCGAGGGGCCCCTCACTATTAAACTGCCTTTTTGCTAATTGCATCAAGACCGTCTCTCGTGTGTCCTTGGGTGGTGAGCGCTTATTCCTAGATCAGCGCGAGGGACTCCCCTTGTGAGGTCCTTTCAACAGCATTAGGGATAATCATCTTACTCTCCCTGCTACTCAGTTAGGGCTGGTAAGGTATTTTCTATGAGTCTAATTGTTTCTCAGCTTTTGAGCATATGTATGTACTTATGTACATATTGTGTGTATACAGTTGGATCTGCCATCATTTTCGGATTATTCAAAATTTAAAAAGTCTGAAATGTCCTCCAACCTAAAATGTTTTTGAGTGTCGTGATGTAGAATTCTGAGCACTTCAGAGCTCTGAATTTTGTCTTAAGGATAACAGGTAGAATTTGTGCAAATAGTCTAAGATACTCAAACTTCTGAAATCTAAAACACATCTTTTCCCAAGCATTTTGGTTAAGGATGCTCAATATGTAATTTCTTCTCATTCACTTAATTATCCATTCCTCCTGAATTTACTTAAAGGTGTGGTTTTACATTTGAGCATTTCTAATTGGTTCTTTTGAGAAGTCATCTGCTCATGATTCATGTAATTGCTGTTTTAATTGTGTCATTTTTTAGTGCAGTTATTCCTGTAATATTATTAAATGTTTATTTTATTGAATGTGTGCAAATGTATATGTGTGAGTGTGTGTACATGTGTGTATTTGTAATGTGTGCACACATGTGCATGTGTATGTGTGTGTAAATGTTTATTATAGATGTGTGTGACTTTCTTGATATGTCTTCTACCTTCCTCAACTCTTTAAGTATTCTTCAGACCCAAAGTAGAGATATTATTGGCTTAGAGATCTTGGGTGGAGATGAAACATGTCCAGAACTTATCTCTGAATTTACAGATAACCTCTGCTCCTCCTGCATTCTAAGGCAGCATTTTTATACCCATAGTCCCAGAGTAGGCCTTGTTGTAGGTAACAGGAGAAGATGTCAACTCAGGCATGTTTACTCTAGGGGGCTGGACTTCGTCTACTGATGTGTCTTTGGGACCGTTATGATTTGAAACCTGTGGACCCATGCCTTCAGCCCTTTAGCTATTTTTATGTTGTGCTACAATTATACAATTATATGTAAATATTCTAATATATATTCCAATCTAATCTCAATAGTATAGTCTGATTTATTTATATAATTTGTGAGATTAAGTGTTGTATCTTGTATGATTTGAGTTTCTGTATGAAGTCACAGTTCCATCTTGTTAAAAAATCAGGTTCTGAGGTTGGAAAGATGGTATAGTGGTTAGGAACTCTGACTGCTCTTCTAGAGGACTGGGATTCGATTACCAGAACCACACATGCAGCTAGCAACCATCTGTGACTCCAATACCAGGGGAACCGATGCCCTTTTTCGGTCTTCTCAGGAACCATGTATACGTGCTGCACAGACATACATACATGAAGCCAAGACATACATAAAACAACAACAAATAAATCTTTATGAAAAAGTTAGTTTTTTTTTTTTTTTAGAATACTCAGGATAAAGCAATGCAAGATATACTACATTCTTTCTGCTCATATTTTTATCTTTTTGCAGCATAACAATTACAAATCATTGAGTAGCTGGGCTAACAGAGTATGTCTTTTATCAATAAATCACTTTGAAAGTCTTTCTAGGAGAAAAGTTTAAAGGAAGTCAGGCATTAAAGAGGACAGAAATTATCCTTTCAAAAAATAAGTGTTTCTCAAGTCAGCAAGATTAGTTAACATTGGTCTTATCTTTAAACTTAAGCAATGTAGTTTAACATCCTTGAAGGTTCAGGTTTAGTGTTCGGTCTTTAGTTATTGTCTTCAAGGCCTGGCTTGATTTTTTTCTCCTTTAAAAGACCTTTCTCACCCTTTAGCCCTTCTCTTGTATGCAGCCTCCTACTTTTCCACATGAATGTGCTCAGATATTAAATGATTGAACCTCTTCTTCTGTAGAGGGTCAGTTTGATCTGGAACTTCTCTGTTTCATTCCCATTTTTCAGTAGTGTATCCTTACAAGGCTAACTCACGTTGTTTTCTTTTTGTGTGACCATACTGTGGTTTATGCAACAGCAAATGCTTATTGTATACGGATCTGTTTTCATGTAGCTACATGGAGTGATTTCACTCAGTACTGCTCCCCTTAGGCACACATGTAGCTTACACATCCAAGATGTGAATTTACTTTACAATGTGCTTGAGTCCACATCTCCAGTGATATAATCAGAGAGCTGTAGGGTTGGGGACAGGATGCTAGGGACAGATGATACAGTGGTTTGTCAAAGTTTTTGGGGACTACTGTCTTCAAAAATTAATTAAGAAAAATTAGAGATAAGAATACTCCTGTCCTTGCTACAGAGCATCTATAGGGAAGACACAGACACCCCTGTCCTATATAGCCTTGACATTGTCTCTGCTGACTGAAGAATCCAGAATACATAAAGTATATCTGAATATCTGTAATGCAATCCAGGGAAAACCAGCAGTCTAAAGCCACATGGGTGGCAATAGAACCGACTTAAGGATGAACTGTTTCTTGACCTTTCTCCAACTTGTGTCTTTCCACTTCACTACGGCATCCAGATAGATTTTTTTTACTTTTAAGGCAAAAACTTACATTCAACTGTAACCAAACTTTTACTAAGTGTTTCTTTTTATCTCTTGCTTTCAGAGGATGCCTCCTGTGTTGGGACCTAAACAGAAGAGCCTGCTATACCTGCAGCTAAAGCTATGGAGTTAGTCATCTAGGACAGGCTATTTCCTGAAGACACTGGAGAACCCATGGACTTAGCCTCCAAGAGAGTGTTTCATTGGATGTACACCAAAGACTAATCAATTAGGAGCATGAGCAGCAGCTCATCAATTAACAGCATGTACTGCTCTTGCAGAGGACCTAAGTTCAGTTCCTAGCACCCATGTCTCACATCAGTGACTCACAACTTCCTGCTTCCAGCTTTAGAAGATCTGCTATTCCCTGTACTCCACAGGCACTTGCCTTCAGGTACATACCCACAGACACAAAGCTATACATAATTAAAAGAAATGAATAATCATCTAGCTTAGACCATTAATTACTTCTAGCTATTATGAAGCCTCTGACCCAGACTCAATACCAATGTCTCAGAATATCTTTCTGTGATCAGGCACATGTCTGAACTACCTGACAGTCTAGGAGGTACTTTGAAGGATTTCCACAACATTAGAAAGATGGTAATATAAGAATTATTTTTAAAAAAGATTTATTGTTAATTTGTGTGTGTGTGTGTGTGTGTGTGTGTGTGTGTGTGAAAATATCCATGAAAGAGGGCTTCAGATACCCTGGAGCTTGAGTTGCAGGTGGTTTTGAGCTGTCTGATATGTGTGCTGGGAACTGAATTCAGGTCTCACTGAAGAGTTGGAAGCACTCTTAACTGTTGCGTCACCTCTGCAGTCACTAGAACTATTTACAGGTGAGTCTAGTTGAGGTTAGGAGTCGATAAATAATTTGCCCAGTGTTGCAAAGTTCAAACTAATGAAACCAGGACCTAAACTTAGGTTCTTTAGTCTTTGAATTTTGTATTCTTTCTGTCCTTTAAAACACAGAATCTTGGACAGGACACACCACTGATCTGAGCCAGTTAGGTAGGCTTTATGTACAGAGACGCCTCATTAATCTCATATTACTGGGGAATGAGCTGTTTCTATGTAAGTGAATATTTCATGTAATGAAAGCTTTAAGCACCAAAGCTTAACACAAAACTTACCCATTTTGAAGGGAACCTTTCTGGCCTGTGTTAGATATTTTTCCTGTGTAGGCTACTTCCTTTGCCAGACCCATTTTCTCTGTGTTTTCCCATTTTCTAATTGTGGTCTACCATCTGTAGAACTGTGCTACCCAGGCTCGTGGCCAGTGGAGAATGGACCTGGAAGCGCATAAAGTCCTTCAAATTTTGGAAATTGGAACTTGAGTTTGGGGTTCTACTGCTTATTGAAATGTGCATGTACTTAACCTGGGGTATCTTTATGGTGAGGAACCATGGCTTTGTCTTCACACCATTACGTGCCTGGACAGCAGATGATCCTGGTCTGGTTTGTAAGCACCTGCAGTTGAGTTAGCCCAACAGAGACTTCAAAGGCTGATGGGAAGGATAACAACTACTCAGAAGAGCTGGAGGCCTAACTGTATTTCTCTAGGGACATTTTCCTAAGATAGGATCCTACCTCAACATTCTTGACATTTTTTCATTTTCTCAATTTTTTTGTGGTTTCTTATCATGAAAAGAAAAGTTAAAATCTTACATAATACATCATTTTTGCTTCATCATCGCCTGTTTTCCTTTGGAACTGTAGTCAGTATTTATCTAAAGTACTGAAAATGTTTGCCAATAGTCTACCCTACTAGCATTTTGTGATTACAGTTTTTTTCCTTACTCAGATGTATTACTTTCAGGAAGAAAGATGGCAGGCATAGAGTTGTGATGGGGGTGGTGGTGGCAGGAAGGATCTGGGAGCAGATGAAGGAGGGGAGACTGATCTGTGAATACATTGTATGAAAATTATTTCTCCAGGCAAAAGCATTAACTTTTCTATTGTTCTTAGAAATGTTCTTCTGAGCGTTCTTCATCCTCTTGCTCCCATCTGGCCAGGCTGGGGATGCTATACAGCCCATTCTCCTGACTTTGTTTCTACCACAGGATGTCCATCTTGGTCCCTACTTTCCACCATTCTCTTCCTCAGTTTCCATATTAACTTCAGCAGACCACAATTTTCAACATCTTATTAAGAAACTGTGAGTGAGAGGGAGTTTTCATAGCCATGGAATTTTCCACATGCATTTTTCTGTCTTCATTCTTAATTGATAATTTGTTTAAGGATAGAATCCTGGGGTTCAGGTTTTAATCTCGCCTTTGAAACAGCTGCTCCATTGACTCACAACTTAGAGTGCATTGTTGAGAAGTCTGAACTAATAATTATTTGTGACTTAATGATTTCACTGCCTGTGCCTCCAGTGCTATGCAACTTCACAGATAGGTTGTGTGAGCTGTCTCTCCATGTTAGACTCTCATCACCAAGACAAAATGACTTGAAGGCAGGGAGACTTATCTTGATCCACACTTGCAGAGGTTTTAATATGTCATTGTTAACTAGACTACAAAAGCTCAGAAGATCACATCTTGACAGCCAGGAAAGAGATGGCGATGGGGAGAGGGAGTCAGGAATAGAGGGAGTAAGAGAGAGGAGAAGAGAGAGGAAAGAGAGAGAGTCAGGGAGGGAGGGAGAGAGGGAAAGAGTGAGTTAAGGATGGAGGGAGGGAGAAAGAGGAGAAGAGGGAGAAGAGAGAGAGCCAAGGAGGGAGAGAGGGAAGGAGGGAGTAAGGTATGGAGGGAGGGAGAGAGAAGAGAGAGGAGAGAGAGCAAGAGTGAGAATGAGAGAGAGAGAGAGAGAAAGAGAGAGAGAGAGAGCCTTCAGATAATCCTCCTGAAAACATTTTAGGAACACAGAGGTGTGTTTCCTAATCTTAGAAACCTTTTTAATCCAGCGAGTTAACAGTGAAGACAAAGCATTACATGGTCTATAGGGTGTCATCTGAGGACCCACTGCCTCAGTTATGAGAAAATTTTTGTACATCAGTATTTTGATACTTAATCTCTTCTCTATTTTCCTTTATTTTTTTTCTAGAATTTACTTTAGAGTTGTTAGATTTCTTTTCATTCTAAGGAAGATATTCTTATTATCAAATTGTCAAATAATAATAATGCTAGCATTTAAAAACTTCATTATGCATATACATTTTATATATTACTGTGTTACCTAAGGACATTTTCCTACAAGTATATAATGTACACTGCTCACATTTTCCAGTCCTCTCCTGCCTTCTTTCTTTCCTTTCTCTCCCCTTTGTTCTCCTTATTCCTTAGACACTTTCACACAGGTATGGCTTCATGTATTTATATAAAATCTAGGAACTAGAAATGAGAGAGCATATTTGACATTTGTGTTCTTAAGTCACTTAATATGATTATCTCTAGTTACATTTATTTCACTGGAAATAACACCACTTTGTTCTTTGTGATTCAATCTTTTCTGTTGTGGACAGATATATAAGTTGTCATTGTTTTAGAGTCCCAGGCTGGAGGGGACCTGGGGGCTCATGCTCTGGCTGTAGATAATCATCCGTCCGCCAAGTTTTCCTGCACCTGCTGAGATGCTGGATGTAGACGTTCATCTATGCTTTGTATGCTTCTTTCCCTCTCAGAGTTCCGGCTGAAACACTGGCCTAGTCCTCTGGAGCTTTGCCTTTGAAAAATAAATCTTCAGCTCCCTGCCAAAGCAGAAGATGGGGTGTAAGGTTTTAACCACTCTCTTAACAGCCTTTAAATGAATCCCCTGTTTGCCACCCAGCTGCCCCATGCCTTTTGCATGCTACCTTTGATTTCTGAGTCTTTCAGGGTCAGAGCCCTGAGTTGGGTGGTCTCCCAGCAGCTCTCTTTTTCAAGACCTTTCTGCTCTGCTTTACCAGCTCTGATAATTTTATTTAATGTTTTCCAGTCTACAAATGTTGGCTGACATTTCTTTTTCTCCTGTGTATCTTTCCTCTCCCCTTTTCCTTGTGGAACACACACACACACACACACACACACACACACACACATACACACACACACACCACTTTCTTACACTTTTCTTTTGAAAGTAGGGCATTTGGAGGAAGCAGAAACAAACATGTTTAATCTACCATGTTCAATCAGAAACAATCTTTTGCCATTTTTATGAGTACTTATTGGAAATAGTTTCAATTTTCATTGCTGAATTTTGGCAATCAACAAGATTGTTAATCACAGCATGTGGAAGAGTCCTTGGAAAGATCTTCATGTGTATCATTTGTGTCTGTATTGAGTGTTCCACAATAGTGGTACTGAAATAAGTATCCTTCCTTCCCTCTTTCCCCTTCCCCTTCCTTCCTTTCCCTAACCATTTATGTTCAACACACTGGGTACATCACAGCAGGTCAGGCTGGGTTGCCGCCAGCCTATGATCCCTGCTTGCTTTCTCCTTTAGACTTTCCCTTACTGTTGTTAATGATCTTAACAGTTTCTTTGTTTTTGGGTTTTTTTTTTTTTTTTTTTTTTTCAGCTCAACACTTTTCATTGCTGTGACCAAATAAGTGTCAAAGAATAAAGAGGAGAGGGACAGTCCATGGTGACCGGGACAGCATGGCGGCAGGAACCTGAGCCAGGAATTGGTTAGTGATGAATGCTGGTGTTCAGCTAGCTTTCCCTTTGATTCAGTCTAGGATCCCAGCGTGTGGAACAGGGAACGCAAGTCTGGGGAAGGTCTTCCTATCTCAGTGAATTTAATCTAGAAATTCTTTCACAGACACTCCCAGAGGTTTGTCTCCTATACTATGCTAGAGTCTTTCAAATTGATGCTTGATGTTTCCTTCACAAAGTTTAAGTTCAAATTTAATATATATAACATACATATTTACAGATTTTTTCAATATGTAACTTGGTTAGAACAACCTTACAATACTCAGCTTTCTATTAACCAACAAGGCCTAAGCAATCGCACTTCTTTCCTGCCTCTGAGTTTAAGGCGGCTTTCAACAAAGTCAGATTTGGAAAATACTTCCTATTGTTATTACTGTTACCCTTCATTGTTCAAATACAATCTTATGTTGTCCAGATGTAAAACCTTATAACTTTCTCTGCTTCCTCTGATTTGTTCCTTTGAGTGTGGCATTTGCCTGGCAAGCAAGGGAAGTCACGTTTAATTAGGCCAGTGTATAAGGGAGAATGGCTAGATTCTGACTGTGGATGTGTGCAGCGCTGGGAAATTTAAAATGCACAGACTCTGTAACATTAATTTATGCTTCCTTTTTAGTGTCCTATTTTTGATCCATAGCTATATTTTTGAGAGTTAAAATAGTCAGAAAGGGACTTCTGAGCACAGAAGTCGTTTAGGATCCAAGGATTTTTAGAGCTGAAAGAGAACAAGAGGGCTTGAAATAAAATTCTCACAGTTTATTGTTGATGCAGGAGTCCCTGCCTGGGGGCAGGGGATGAATGCAGGAGTCCATGCCCTGGCAGGATAGAGTATTGTTCAAGGTTTCACAGTGAGTGACTGGTCTAACCAAGATTGGGCTTAAGATCTCTGGGGTTTGTGTTAAAACGTGCTCTAGTCTGGAAGGGGAGATGATGCACTCAGTAAAGGACTTGCTGTACTAGGGTGTGCCCTTGAATTTGGTCCACAGAACCCATGAAAAGAACAAGGTGTAGAGCTTTAGAAAATTTCAGAATATATATATATATATATATATATATATATATATATATATATATATTCTGAATTATAATCATAATTATATATAATAATATATAAAAATATATATTAATATATATTTATCTCAAGAAGCATGTATTAAAAAATAATCAGCTTGAGATAATGAGAAATGGCGCTGCAGACAAGGCTGTCTTTGCTGAAGGAATACATACATACATGCATACATACATACACACACATATATGTATATACATATACTTCTTCTTCACTACTTTTCTTCACTTCAAACCCCTTGTTATCAGCTATGCTAGATTTAGAGTCACCACAGAGACACACTCTGGACATGTCTGTAAGGACTATTAATAGAATACCCGCCCTGAACTAGCACTACTTCTGAGTAAAGCTGATGGTTGGAACAAGAGAAGAAATCAAGCGGATCATCACATCCACTTCTCTTCCTTTCCTAACTGTGGACACAAAGTGATGAGTTGCCTCCAACTCCTGCTTCAAAGACTTCTCCATCATAACAGATTAGACCTTCCAACTGTAACTGAAAACACAATCTCCCCTTCTTAAGAGATAGAAATCTAATTATTTTATCAGATTTATGATTTGGGCATTTTAAATAAAATGCATCTTTTTTTCAGAAAACAAACAAACAAACAAACAAACAAACAAACAAAAAACCAAAAATACAAAACCAAAACCAAAACAACAACAAAAACCAAAAAAAAGAAAAAAAAAACCCCCAAAACCCAAACAAACAAACAAACAAACAAACAAAAACCCCAAAAAACCAAATGAACAAAAACCAGAGTGTGCATTTGCAAGCTAGTACTGGGTTCAGAGACGGGGGAATCCCTAAAAATTGCTGGCCAGCTAGTCTAGAGAGCTGGTGAGTTTCCAGTAAAAGGTAGAGACTCCATCTCATGCCTGAGGAATGCCACCTGTGACTGACTCCTGGCCTCCATACTCACATGCACATATGTGCTCCATATATGCATATACCTACCCACACATACACACATAGACATACACTGAAAATGCTCAAACTAATTATCTCAATAAGCACATATTAAAAAAAAAAAAAAAAAAAAAAAACCCAAGCAGCCATTTCAGATAAATGGCACCCACAAATGAGGCTGTCTTTGCTGAAGTGAGTGGATCTCTTTAGAATAGCAGGGAATTTACATATTGAGCAGACCCACAATTGAAATTAATAGGCCTTCACTGTCTGCACCCTTCTAGTGTGTAATGTAATTACACCCTCACTTCAGCTTAACTGGAAAAGAGCTTGCACTTACACTACGCATGATCTTTACGTGTTTTCTGCTGATCACTACTTAGCAAGTCATTCCACAGGAGAGGTTTGTTTAGCTTTAATAGCCCTTAAATTACTTATGGCAATTACCTGCATCACTTTCAACTCCATGGAGATTATTAAAAATCTCTCATGGCAACTGTAAAGAAGTAAGAAAATAGGTAAAGATGAAATCATGTCTGCTCCCCAGAGGCATTAGTCTGGAATATATTTGCATTGCTTTTATATGGGGAGAGAAATTTAACTCAGTGGGTGGGGGAAAGAACATAGCCTCTGAGGCTACATCAACCTAAAATCAGACATATCTCACTAAGTGCAATTTTCTCACCTGGCCAGATTGGTTTTACTTTTATCCTCACAAGACAACTGGGAGCTACTTTTATTGAGATTTAATAGCTGTTTCTTGAGTTTCAGGCACTGGACCAGTAATGCTTTATAGTTTAGCTCCTTTGATTCTCAAAGAACCAATCTATTCTGCACATTGAATAGATACAAAGGCTCAGGTTTACAGCAGCAAAGTGGAAGGTTGTATAGATGACAGCGTCAGAGTAGATGTGTGGGAGGGAGTCATCCCCAGAGTGTTCTGTCACATGCCACTTCACTGATGAAGGACGTGCCTTCAAGCAGAGGTGTCTGTGTGGTCTTTTGTAGAGTCAGAGGATATTTGATGATTTATGAGTCCTATCTAATTGCTGAGTATGAATTAGAACACAGAGGTATAAGTGATATAAATATCATGTATCCATGTGTGACATTCTCAAAAAGTATTTAAAAAAAGCATATTCATCCAAAGTGTGTGTAAGAGAACAGGTGACTACCAACCTTTTAGGCCATGCCTATCAAACTATGGTCCATGGGCAGGCATCATTTGTCCAAAACTCAGAATCCCAAGCTCCACCTCAGGCTGTGGGATTTACACTTTTAACAAGATCACAGGTGGTGTGCATGTTCGCTGAGGATTAAAAACTCTGATGTGTGGGAGTGTTAGGGATTTTCTTTCTTCCTTTTCTGACTGAAGGTATTGCTCATTTGGAGGGTGAGGTAAGAGAACCTCTCTGCAGAGGAGAATCCTGCTCCATAGAGGTACATCACACATGAATCTCGGCTCTGGGATCTGCCTGAACTAGCAAACCACAGGGAGGAAGCAGCCAGTGCAGCTCCATGCTGGGGTGTTTTGTATAATGTGATCTTTAGGAATGCTCACTGATAGGGGTGTATAGATTTCTGCCATCTGTGGTAAAGAAAACCTTCCCAAATCTTCCCTTCCCTATCTTTGCTTTATATTTTATCCTTTTCCCGAGCCTCAATCTCTTGCTCTGGTTTATTCCTGAACAGGCTACTTCAGGAGTCTCATAGTGCTTTTAACTCCCAATACCTAATGCCAAACACATTCTCCTCTGATCTATCTGGCCAGAGAGGACCAGACAGACTATTTCCTATTGCAGCATGTAAATGAATCCTGCCCTGCCTGCTTGTTCTACTGTAGGGCTCTCTGACTTTCATATGGTCTCCTTGGAGACCTTGCCTGCACCTGCAGGCTGCAGCATGAGACAAATAAAATTCATTTCCAACTCTAGATGAAGGGTTAAGGATAGTTCAAGGTTTGTTTGTGGTGTCCTGTTTTCTTTGCTAAATGGTGACTTAAAATCAATTATAATCAAATGGGAAGAGGCGAAAGTTGCTGATTCTGGAGACTTTGGGGGAGACAAGGGAGGCTGGGACTTCACTCTCATTTTTTTTATCCCTGAGATAAAAGCTGGCACTTGTGAGCCAGGTTTATTGTGTGATTGATAGTTCTGGCATGTGGTACATTTTCATTTTCTACCAAAGTGCAGTCCAAGGACTCGGACCCTCCAAGCAGGAGAACTGTCATTCTCCGGTGTCTGCCTGTGATATACTCATTTCTCTATTGTGGAAAACACGGGAGACTGAAGACCAATCAAAGAGGAGGGGATGACACAGGAGATAAATACTCATGTGACATTGCAAATGGTGGCCTCTGGATTTACCTTTCAGTCTGAGGGAAGGTTCCTCTAGTCTAGAGGAAGGTGACTGGAGGCTTTATCTGTAGACTTAGAGCCAGTGCAGGACAAACAGTAAGGTTTAGTTAGTAGCAATTGGATTATTTTCCCATGCTGAACACTGCTTGGGGTTGGAGGAATCCAAAAGAAACACCACAGTCCTGGGGATAGCTGTTTTTATCTTCATTTTGTGGGTGACCAAAGTGGGGTTAAGTACAGGTATCACATGTGTGTGTTGTGGTGGTTTGTCTGTGATGTGTTCCCCAGAGACTTATGTAGTATTCTCCAAATTTATATTTTATAATACATATGTATGTATTTATTCATAAGATATATATATGTATATAGTGTGTATAGAGATAGAGAGAAAGACAGACAGACACAGAGAGACAGACATGCACACAGAGGGAGAGAGGGAGAGAGGGAGGGGAGAGAGAGAGAGAGAGAGAGAGAGAGAGAGAGAGAGAGAGAGAGAGAAAATGGGTATGTGTGAGGCTGGATTACAACTTTCAGCAGTCAGTTCCCACCTTCCACCTTTTTGAGACAGAGGCTCCTTTTCCTGCCCCTGTACAGTGTGCTCCAGGATATCCACTCCCACCATTGATCTTGTACAGTGTACCCTAGGTTATCTACCCCCAGCATGTACCCATGTGCAGTGTGCTCCCAGCAAGCTGCCTCCAGCATCCAGCTTTTTACCGGAGTCTTAGGGATGAAATGCAGGTGCTCTGATTCTTGTGCACTTAGTGCTTTTACTCACTGAGCCATGCATGCACTATCCATCCAGGATCCTTTACTTGGACGCCTGGCTCCCAGGACCACAAAAATACCTTTTATCAGAAATATATTTGTAATCCAGCCTTAGAAAAAAAAAAGTCAAAAATAAAAGAATAAAATGAAAGAGAATTCTATTATCAGTGGTTGCTTCCCCTAAAACAGCAACCGCGTGTGCATTGTGTGAGGCAGAATTTGCAAGGCATGCTTGCTCAAGACTAATACCACCCCAACCCTGTCCCCATTCCTCAAAACCCACACTAAAGGCTCAGCAGCTGATCTTGGATGCTTCTCTGCATCATTAATGCATAATGAAGAGAAGGGCATATTCAGAACCTACCTAGCCAGCCTTCCTGGGGTCCAAGATGTTTAATATCCTGAGATGTCAACAGGATGGGATGAAAAGAACAGGCAAATGAGGACAGGAAGGCACTGTGGTTTTGCTGGGGACAAAGTCACTTATTTAAGATGTAGGTTATCTCAGGTAGTGGTAATAATAGTTGGAGTTATCTGAGGCAGTTACCTCAGATAGGAGTTACCTTAGTTAAGAGGCAGAGAATATGCAAATTCATGGTCTCTTTCAAAAGTTTTTTTTTTTTTTTTCTTTCCCCAAGCTATAAACACCAAGATGTTAGAAGTAGCCTCCACTGTCTGGGTGCGGATTTTGTATTCAGAGCCTTACTTCACACTCCACTCTGGAGGGGTTTGATACCTCAGAGGATGCTCTGAATTTCTCTGTACCTCCCTTTCCCTGTCAGTGAGTGGAGGGGCCCGTTGGACTTGTTAGATTAATCAGTTAAGGTGTGGAGAGATGTCAGGAGAACCTCCTGAGAATCCAAATCAATACTGTGTATGAAAACAAAGCTAGCTTTGAAGCCCCGAGCTCTAAAGGAGAAAGTCTCCATGCTGCTAAGAGAAGTAAGAACACCGCAAAAGTGCTTAAAAGGAATTCAGGAAATTCTTTCTTTCCTTGCTTCTTTTTCCTCAGAAAGTTTGATGGTAAGTTTGGGTGTTATGGTGGCTTGATTAAAAATGGCCCTCATAGGTCCGTAGGGAGTGGTGCTATTAGGAGGCGTGGCTTTGTTGGAGTAGGTGTGGCTTTGTTGGAGAAAGTGTGTCACTAGGGAGTGGGCTTGGAGGTCTCAGAAGCTCAAGCCAGGCCTAGTGGTTCACAATCCCTTTCTGCTGCTTGTCAGCTTAGATGTAGAACTCTCAGCTCCTTTTCCAGCACCTCGTCTACCAGCACGCTGCTGTGCTTCTCACCGCACTTCCGCTTCCTACCGTAACAATGGACTAAGCCTCTGAAACTGTAAGCCAGCCCCAATTAAGTTTTTCCTTTGTAAGAGTTGGCATGGTCATGATGTCTCTTCACAGCAATAGAAACCTTAACTAAGACAGAAGTTAAGAAGTGTTTTCCCATAGTGCATTTGGGCACTCTTCTATAAAGAAGAAAGACATGTGAACTGTTTAATTACTTTGCCTTCTGTTGGTTGATAATTAATCTAGTCAGTTTCCACTCACCCTTTGACTGGATACCCAGGGCTTGTATTCCTCTCTGAATGCCCACTGTGCTGAACCCTCTCTGCTGAACATCACTTCTGTTCTGGAACATTCTTCCTTCCACTCAAACTTAATTTGTAGAGTGTTCACCCACCCCTAATGCTCAAAGTCTTGCTCATGAGAGCTTGGAGCAGGTTAAGCAGCTAGATGCTATTTGAATTTTTGGATATCTTGTCTTAGAGGAGTCTAATTCTATATGGTTTTGGTCAAGCCATTTGATGAATCTTTGTTGACTTAATCATGCATTATTAAATATGATTCTACATTATTAAATATCATAGTTAAAAAGAGTAAAATTTCAGGGCATAACTTGGTGATACAGCAGATAGATAATCTTCTAACCTCTGCTTCATCCCCCTCTTTGCTTATGCCTATATTCCTTACCCCTTTGTTAGTCCCTCCTCTATCTCCCTGCTTCTGCTAGGCTAGGTCTCAACCCGTGGGTGTCAAATGATCCTTTCACTAAGACCATCTGAAAACATACTTATTTATATTACAGTTTATAACAGAAGCAAAATTACCGCTATGAAGTAGCAATGGAAATAATTTTATGATTGGGGGTCACTACCACATGAGGAGCTGTATGAAAGGATCGAAATTCTAGGAAAGTGAGAGCCACTGGGCGAGACTGAGGTGGTGTTCTCACACCTGTGCATCTTACCCAACAAACCTAGGTCTAAGTTACACTAATGCCAGCTATTGGAAAAAGATTAATGGTCTTTGCTTTTTTACTGTGTTAGGGGCTCTCTCTCATGAATACTGGTCTGGACTGCCTCAGTCACAGATAGAAGTGACAAGACTGTGGTCCAGAATTAATGCCCAAAGCTGCTCCCCCCCCCCCACACATGAAGATAAAGAGATGAAAGTAACCCATGCTCCTGGAAAAAGCAACAGACAAACAAAAACAAAAATAAAACAAAACCCCAACCAACCAACCAACCAACCAACCAACCAGTCAAACAAAACCCAAACCACTTGTTTCTCAGTCTAGCCTGGAAGGTGGCAGCTGTTCTAAGTATGGTTCCAGTCTATGGTTTTGGCACAATAGGCTGAGATGCTTCTGGGGAGAGGGGAAAGTGTCTCCTTTTACTCAGGCCCAGTGGGATGTAGGAGGGATTGAAGTGCATCCCTTCTGAAGCTCACAAACCTGTGAGAAGGTGCAGAAGGTATTTCCTTTCCTTGGGGGATGCTCATTGCTGTAATGTCCCATGCCTTGTATGTGAGGGATAAGAGCAGCTATCTGGAACTGGCCTTTCTGCTGCTTTCTGGCAAAGAAGATGATAAAGAATGGAGGGTAAAGGAGAGTCCACTGGAGACAATCATTACCATGTCATCAACCAGGCTCACAGCCCATGCAGAGGACACCAGCAGCAGATACCAGTGGGTCCTGGAAGTAGTCCCTGGGGAGGGTGACATGGAGGCCAAGTTTCTTCTTCCATGGAGAATTGTACCCTGGGGCTCTATAGAAACATCAGCCACTGCTCCTGGTCACATAGAAAGCAGCCAATAGCAAAGGGCTGAGTCTGGGGAGTGGGTGGGCAAGCCTTATCGTTAATCTTACCCACTCCCACGAGTTGCAGTGTGAAAGTAGGAAAAGTGCCTAGAGTCCAGAATTCCTGTTCTTGCCCTGCTCCAACAATCAGGCCCTACCTGTTCCTGCTCTGAATGGCAAGATGGTGTCTGAGAAAAGTTTAAATGTAACAGAATAAATTTTAATAATCATTACCGTCCCCCGAATTATAGGCTCTGATCAAACTTCCATTAAGAGACCTGTTCTTCAGTGGGGCAGTGGAGGACAGATTAAGTAGTTAAAAAAAAAAAAAAATCAAGCAATTTGCATTTATATTCCCACACCCTGCGCAGACCCCTCAGCAAATTCTTCATGGTCACCAGGAAAGGAGGCTGTGGGAATGAAATACAAGAACACCTTGAGACTTAAAAAACTATTTATTTGTTTATTCTCTCTCTCTCTCTCTCTCTCTCTCTCTCTCTCTCTCTCTCTCTCTCTCTCTCGATACGGAGGGAGTGCATGCCAGTGTGTGCAGATGCAGAGGCTAGTGTCTTCTATCACTCTTACCTTATTTTTATTACTTAAAAAACTGGCTGTGGTTTTCTGTAATGATACCCATCTACTGCAAAGAGAAGTTTCCATGGTGATGGGTGAGGGCTGTATTTACCTGTGGTATAAGAACGGATATTTAGAACGTAGTTAAGGATTGTAAAGTGAGGGTTGTAAGTTCTCCTCCAAGATCCATGGGTTCACCAACCTTGGGTAATTAGTTAGATTTCCAGTCCAGGCATGGTTTCCTTATTGGTGAATGGGTCTTAAGTCCAATTAGAGAGCTGTTGGTTATTGCCAAGGTCTGCGTGCCACTACTACACCCACAGGATTTTCATTCTGGTCGTTATTGTGGTCCATTGGCATCATATTTGGATAGGACTGTTGGTTACTTGCTTTTATGGAGCTCACTGCTTGGCTAGATTGACAAGTCAGTCAATTAGTGCCTCATGGTGCTCAAACCCACTGAGCAACCTGTTAGGTGGTTGTTTTGCATATGCTTTGTCATAAGGTTAGCTTTCAAGGTGTTAGGTGAGTAAAGACCACAAGGTGGCAGCAGAGGACTGGTATGGCCAGTGATCGCCTGGGTGTGGAAGTAGGATGTTCTGAGTAGCGCTATTTCCGTGAGGAAGGTCGCAAGTCAAGGAAGCAAACAAACAAGTTAGAAACCTGGGAGATAAATGCAGACAGGTGCAGATGAATTTTAGGAAGGTATTGAGATGAGACTTGAATAGAAAGATTAGTAATCTCATACTAAATGTTTATTCTGGGCAGGCAATATGCTTAACTCTCCTGCCTCGTATGAGCCATTTCTTGGAATAACCCTGCAATTATTTCTATTTCACTTCTGAGGAAATAGAGGCTCCGATGAATTGAGTTCCTGACGGAAAACACAGTGATTAATGGGTAGAATTAGGACTAAAAGCCAAGTCTGTCTGACTTCTGAGTCAGACTGAGTCAGTCTGGGTTCTGAACTGCTTTGTTAGACAGTGAATGAGACCAGAGGTTTTCAGAATGTAACAGATGGGGACTCTCAGTATTTCTAATTTCATTCATATAGTGCGCACGCGAGTGCATACGTGAGTGCATGTGTGTGTGTGTGTGTGTGTGTGCGCGCGCGCGCGCGTGTGCATGTGAGTTGCTGGCACAAGGTAGAAAAGAGCATGTGTGTAGGTCAGAGAGCACTATTTTGGAGTTAGTTCTCTCCTTGCACTATATGAGTCTGGGGCATTGAACTCAGATCCTCAGTCTTGGTGACAAACATCTTTATGTACTGAGACATCTTATTGGTGTCAATCATGTTTTTACAGCAGATTTTGAGGGGATTCTGATATAGTTTAGTTTTTGAGAACTCAGCATTGTTGCTGCACTGCGCTTTGTCTCTTTGCTGGGGTTTTCACTGTGGGCCGGTGAACCCTATGGGGACAACCCTAAAGGTACCTACGGAAGTGGAGGGGGTCAGGGCTCACCCCAGCTTCCTCAGCGTCTTGCTTCCTCTTCAACTCTGTGTGGCAAAAAGTCTTTGTGGAACTTGGAAGTTCTCTCTTCATTAACATGACAAACAGGCTACCTCCATCAAGGGCGGTCGGGTGAGACTGGCCTGGAATTTAGAATCTCCTTATAAATAAAGTCTCAGCTTTAAGCATTAACAAAAGACATTGGATCTTTATGGCGCTATTCATTTCTGATCTTGCCAATTCGGCAGCCAGAGAGCAGCTTCTAGCCCTGCTCCTACCACTAATTATGAAACTGTACCCAGATGCGTGGTAGCTCAGGTTCTTAGCAGAAGCTGTTATTCATCTAAAGATGTTGCAGGATTTTCAGGACTGAGGGAAAAGGCAGTAAGATGTTAATCGGTTTCTCTGGCCAGGAATTTCCACGTGAGAAACCAGTGCCTTTGACAATTTGCTTAAAGTTTGAAGTGTACTCACGTTTCTTTTTCAGTAAGAGGGGAAATAACAAATGCTCTTCTGTAAACAAGCTTTTTACTCTGGGAAATGAACCCAGCAGAATGAAAGTTATGAGCTGGTAGTTCCTGGTGGAGTTGGAAAGAGCTGGCTGAAGTTTTTGGATAGCCCTTTGAAAGAAAAGAAAAGCAAGTTAATTTTCACTTTATTTGTTTGAAATTTGTGATTCCATCAACAGGAGATAGAAGCCCTTTTGCGGAGGCTACAAAAGGATGGATAGAAAGGGCATGGTGTTGTTTAGGAGGACACATGGTTTCCATGAGTTTGAGCTGCCTTTGACATTCCCATTCACATGCCTGCATTAATGTGCTCCACAAGTATTCTTATTTATTCATGGGTACATTATAGATGGTAGACCCATTGCTAGCTTTGAAATCAGAGGGTAGTCTGTCTCTGCATAGCAATTAAGCTCCAACTGCTTGCACGTGTTTATTCAGCCAAATATGAGAATGATAGTTTCATTCTCTATGTTGAATCTTGGATGTCCAAGGCACCATTGCTTCTGGATCTGGTCAGTTTTATCATAAAGAAAGCAAATACTTGACAGAACAACTCAAGAGGAAGGGTCATTTCTTTTAACTGCCACATTATAGTTTAGTTATTGTTATAGTTATTGTTCCAGCCAGTCCTTGGGTCCACTGATTCTGGGCCCATGTTCAGACAGAAGATAGTGGTGTGTGTGTGTGTGTGTGTGTGTGTGTAGGGCACATATACATTTATATGCATGCCTGTGGGTGCTGGTGGTATTTACCAGCAGGTTCTCTCTTACTGAGCCTGGAAATACTCAGAGATTCAGCTCGGCTAGTTGACCAGTAAACTCCAGTGAAGTGTCTGAGTACCACTGTTTTTCCAGAGTTTTTGCAGTACCACTGGGAATGCTATATTCCTAGGCCTAATTGTAATGATGGGGCAGCTTCTATTCTGCCTCCTGACAGCATTCTGGTTTTCTTCTAGAGAACCACCTTCCTGCTTTAGGAAGCAGTGAAGTGGTCCTGGATCCCCCGTTTAAGACTCTTGGCAATTTCTCAGCTCTTGGTGTAGGCTGGGATCAGCTGACTGGATTTTCTCTCTCAAAGCTTTGACTTTGAAACAGACTAAGGGAACTGAGAAGAGTGCTTATGATCCCTATGTCTGTCACCAATGGCCAGTGGAGGGACAGACAATTGACTGGGTGATGTCATTGTGCTGGGTGGCACTGTTCCCTTTCTGAGAGTTACAAGGCTGCATCTCTAGCTCCCACAATCCTCTATGGTCCACAGTCACCCTGCATTGCACTGTTTGCAACCACAATGTCTTGACTGGAAAAGGCCTGTTGCTTTCTCCAGAACATTCTTTTTTTTTTTTTTAACCAAGTTATAAGTATGAGACTTAAGCACATATCTAAGAGTCTTCACTGTCCCTCTGTTGCTATGGAGAAGCTTGTGCAGGAGAGCCTTGGCTTCCTCCTGACCCTGTGCA
Organism: Mastomys natalensis; assembly: GCA_021653895.1. NCBI lineage: Eukaryota > Metazoa > Chordata > Mammalia > Rodentia > Muridae > Mastomys > Mastomys natalensis. Next base: position 676,054 of record JAJTUV010001114.1, read on the forward strand.
TGTAGTCATGGTGAAATGACCATGATCATCCACCCTTCTTCTGCACGTTGTCCCAACCGTAACAGTGCCTGGGTCCCTTTCTTCAGAGCAGATATTTCATTTCAGACTTTATTGTGGAATGGATGACTGGATCATCCATTAGTCTTGCAAACACACAACGTGATGGTTACTATTGATTGCCAATTCACAGGATCAGGAATCGCCTAAGACAAGCTTCTGGGTCCACCCACGAGGGTGTATAGATTAGGTTAGACCCTGAGCATGCCTATGAGGGATTATCTTGATGAAGTAAGATGAGTGGGAAGCCCACTTTGCTGTGGGTGACACCATCCCATAGGCTGGGAGCCTGGAGTGAATAAGAAGGAGAAATGGGGCTGGCACTAGTATTCCTCCCTCTCTGCTTCCTTACTGCAGGAAAAATGCAACCAGCTACATCTCCACTTCCTGACACTGTGCTCTTGACTTGCGTTCTATAATAAAACCCCTCCTTCAGCTGCTTTTGTCTGGACATTTTATGATAGCAGCATAAAAGTCAGCTAACACAAACCTGCCTTAGCACTGGGGAGATGAGACTAGCAGTTCAAAGGGAAGCAGGGTGCATGCTGGTAAAGTTGACTGGAAATTCCCTTGTGCAAACACACCAGGGCACTGGGGCTTTATTGCTCTTCCTATCAAGAAGTGGCCTTAATTTTCCTATCATTGATCTGGCCTTATGACTTAGTTTGACTGGGAGACTTCTGAATCCAGCCTCTAAGAACTTTGTAGTTACTGCCATTGCCCTTTCAGATTGCTGGCTAGAGTCCACCATGTGAAGCATCTCTGGCCAGCCTGCCAGAGCCAGAAAATCACAGTGCTGTGGCCAACATCCAGCACGGAATGAAGGATGTGTGAATGGGGCCGGTCCCTAGCATCCCTCCTGGACAAACAGCCAGATGATTGGTGCTGCCTGATGGAGTGCAGAGAGTACTAGGACAGCCTCTGCTCAGATGCTCTCAGCCCTGACTGCTACCCTGCAGAGGTGTGGACAAATGAATGTGCTTGTTTTAAACTGCTAAACTTTAGGTGGTTTGCTACTCAGGGAGAACTGATGTGGATGCCGTGATAAATATGCAAAAGAACAGGGGTTCACCATTTCTCAAATACTTTCTATTCTTCAACAATTGTGAGTATTTCCCCCCGTGCCCATTTATGAAGCTGACTGCTGGAAGTGATTGCTGTTAGTCCCAGACTTTTTGCTGCCTGAGTTAGTTTGCTAAGGGAACCATAACAAAAGATCACAGACAGGATGATTTAGCTCCATAGAAATTAACTTTCTTGCAATTTTTGAAAGTCCTTAGACTAACATGGCCAACTTGATTTTTTTCCCCCCTAAGATCTCTTCTTGGCTTATGTAGGGTCATCTTTCAGTGTCTTCTCATGGTACTTACACATTGATTGCGGCTTTACTTACTTTTCTTATGAGGCACCAAAAATGAATTAGGTCCTATCTCATATTATTCTATCTATGTTAAAGAGTGATAGTTGAGATAGGCTCTTACTATATAGTCCAGGCTGGCCTTGAACTCATGAACCTCCAACTTTAACATCCAAATGTTGGGGTTGCAGCTGTCTACTACTGCACCTAGCTCATACTTAACTTTTTAAAGGCTTAACTTTAAAAGTCTGGATATGAGGATTTCAGCATCTGAATTTGAGGTGATGTAATTTGTTTTATGGGGCACGGTGCCTGAAATTTGGGTATTAGCTTATTTTAGTAGACATTTCCTATTGGTATTTGCTGGATTGATTCTATCAGGCTTGGTATGACTGACGGTTAAATGGCCAGGACCATTTTGAGAAGCTTCCTTCCAGGTTTGTGAAAATCAACACAAGTTAGGGGGTGTATGGTTCCATCTGGTTTCTGCCCAATCAACCACCGAACTCTTCCTGGCTGGACTCGGGGTTGCCTGAGCCGTTCCCAAAATCTCACTGCAAAATGCAAGAAGGAAGAACTGAGGTGGGAGGAGTTCCACCATCTGTGGAGGTCACTACAACCTCAGGGTTGACACCATTACGTTTCTAGTGTGGAAATATCGAAACAAGAACCACAGATTTCCTCTAGAATAAAGGATAAGGGTGGTGTTGTAGCTTTTATTAAATTCTTCAGCAAGAGAAGCAAACTCACATGCACTTTTAGAATTAGAGCTGGCACATCAGCAGGCAGCCTATCAGAGCCGACAGTGAAGTCTCAAAGTAGAGACAGCGACAGGATGCGTGTGCATGCGCATGTATTGGATTTTGGTCTTTGTCAATCAATACACACACTGCAAAGACAGAATTGAGTTGCTGGATGCATCTAGATTTCTAAGGAGCAATCAGTTAGTATTTATTGAACGTTCGCCACCTGTGAAGCCCTGTATAATAGGCTGTGAAGAAAGATTCCAGTCTTGACTCTTGCTGTGTAAATACTCTTTGAAACATCCGAGTCAACATTCCTGCCTAATTAAGTCTCAGTTAGCTTGTAAGGCTGAGCCTGATGGCTTGGCTCTTCTGTAGCCTGAGGGTGTTAATTCTTATTTCTAGTGATCATTTGGAGAAGGCTGCAATTAACTGTGGGAAGATGACTGGGCTGCTTGTCAATGGACCCAGTTCATTGTTCTGTTCAAAAAGCATTTGATGAAGATATCATGGGAGAGATGGCTCACTGGTTAAGAGCACTTGCTGCTGTCCCAGAAAACCTAGCTCAGTTTTTGGTGCCCATATCCAGAGGTTCACAGATACCTATAACTTCAGCCCCAGGGTATCTGACACCTTCTTTGGGACACTATATGCACTTGGACACATATGGCATACATATGAACAAACGGATGCACACATATAAATAAAAATAAAAACAAATATAAAACCCTTGTGATGGGTGCCAGATTTAGATTATTAGTCTAAGATCTATAGAAACAGCTAAGCCAGGACTACTATGCAAGACAACATAGAACCCATATAATATATATATATATTAAAGAAGTCTGCCTAGAAATTGCTCATTTAAGTCAATTCTTGAAAACCACAGAAACCATGGCTTGCGTTATTAGAAAGGCAACCTCACCAAAAACTGAGTATATAGTGGAAAGCAGCTTTTTTGGATTATACGTAATTTTAAGTTATATATAAATTTTTATAGTGTTCCCTCGTATTAGTCAACATTACTTGCCTTTTGATATTCATGTCTGAGTAGATACCAAATGACCTGTATGTAGAAACATATCTGTGGAAGATTGAAGGGTCTTTGTGAGATGCCTTCCTAGGAGAAAGGCTGTGGGACTAGGCAGTGGCGTGACTTTTTCTCCTTGGGATTCTCTGTCTTTAAGTCCAGAATGAAGGGCTGGGGAGAATGCTTAGTGTTAAAGTACTTGTTGCCCCAGCATGAGGACCAGGGCTCAGATCCCTAGAAATCTATGTACATGCGGGTTGGATGTGGCAGTTGGCTTATATTCCAGCCCCAGAAGGTAGAGACAGGTGAACTTCAGGCCATATCAACAAACTCTGGGTTTGACTAAGAGATTCTGATGTAATACATAAGGTAGAAGAATGATCAAGGATAATTCCTGACATCAACCTGAGGCCTACCATATAACACACACACACACACACACACATACACACACACACACACACACACACACACCCACAGAGAGAGAGAGAGAGAGAGAGAGAGAGACAGAGAGACAGAGAGACAGAGAGAAGAGAGACAGAGAGAGAGAGAGGAGGAGGAGGAAGAGAGAGAGAGAGAACAGAGAGAGAGAGACAGAGAGACAGAGGGAGGAGGGAGGGAGGGAACAGAGAGAGAGAGAGGAGAGAGAGAGAAGGAGAGAAGAGAAGAAACAAAACAAATCTGTTATGAAATCTGTAGTGGGTGGTCATCATTCACGTTGGCATTCACTGGAAGTGGGAAGAACAACTTCTGAGGGTGACATGAGCTGCAGCAACCAGTGACTCAGATAAAATGACAGAAACCAAAACCAGAACCAATAAAAACCATAAAGCAGGTGACATCTTCCATAGGGAACAACTAGCAACTCTTCCTTGTAAGTTTGACTAGATGGTGTCTCTGTGGGAGGCTGCATGATACAACATTCTCATGTGTCCATCAGATACTCTGGCACTTGGAGCAATTCTTCAAAGTAGTTATCCTGCTGTTCCCCTCATTCTCTTTAGATGATTAAGTGAAATATGTATGAACCACTCAGAGTGACTGAGTTTTCACTATTTTCCTTCTCTGACTGAAGCTACCTTTTCTGATTAAAAAAAAAAAGATTTATTTTGTTTCTGTTATTGTTTAGGTATGTATGTGCATGTGTACATGTGTGTGCATGCGTGTATATGCCAGGTGAGTGTAGTACTGAAAGGGGCCAGAAGAGGGTGTCAGATACAGTGGAGCTGGAGTTACAGGTAGTTGTGAGCCTATACATGAGTGTTGGGAACCACACCCATCCTCTGGAAGAACAGCAAGTATTTTAATTCTATCCTTGCTTACTGAAGGGTGCCACCTGATAACTGGACAGGCACAAACAGATCATTCAGTGTCCTCTGAAATGTGCATCTTCAATAGATAAAAGATGAGAACATTTTTCTCATTTTTACTGCTTTCACAGCTGCTTACTTTCCTAGGGAACATAAGAACCGTTCAGGGAGGATTGAACTCTACATCGCTCTGATCTAATTGTCAAAAGGACTGGAGAGTCCTCCTGGCGGGAGGCTGGGATGCCTGCAGATGGCGAGTGAAGTAGATAAATATCAGCACTTGTGGGAACATCACACAACAGAGGAAGCTCTTTGGGGTGCATATTGATCATGACAGCATGAGCTTCAGGGGGTCTTGTTGCTTTGTTGCTAGTAGAGGGTGATGGGATGATTGTCAGGTCTGAGTCAACTGCAGAAGGAACTTGTTTTCAATATTTATTATTAAAAATCATATAAGTATATTACATATAAACACATTCTGCCTGTAGATGCAACTTCCCTCTTCTGGTCTCTCTTCCCTTTCATAGCTCAGCTCCCTTTGTTTCCCATCTAATAAATACAATGTATAATTTTATGTATTTGTGTAAAAACCTAGGAACCACAAATGATAGGAAACCTGATATTTATCTTTCTGAGAATGGCTTAATTTGCCTATTATAAATATCTCCAGTAAAAGCCAGTTTCATATGCACAACATAACCTTGTTTGTTTTCAAATCTGCAAACAGTTCCATTGTGTATATGCATGACATTTTCTTTTTCTGTTCCTCTATTGTTGGACACTAAGATGGGTCCCATAACTTTGCCACTGTAAGCAGTGTCACCATGGATGCCGGTGTGCAAATATCTCTGAGTATAAAGAGTATCAGAGTTGGAGAGATGGCTCAGCTCTTGAGAGTACTCGTCTTTTCTGAGAACCAGAGATTGGTCCTTGGCATCCATGTGGCAGCTAACAATCATCTGTAACTCCAGTTCCAGGGATCTGACACCATCTTCTGACTTCTTTGGTCACTTCAACAACATAACCTTGTTCTTTTTCAAGTCTGCAAACAGTTCCATTGTGTATATGCATGACATTTTCTTTTTTCTGTTCCTCTATTGTTGGACACTAAGATGGGTCCCAGACATGCATGCAGTGCACAGACATGCATGAAGGCATAACACTTTTACGTATGAAAAGAATAAAAACACTTTAAAAGGCATCTTCACATTCTTAAAAGTAGAAAAGATTTAATTTATTTATTAATTTTTAAGGCAGGGCTTCACTATAAATTCAACCATATTAAAACCAAGACCTTCTGTTCAGCCATAGATAATCCACAGGAAAGTGAAATCACAAGCCACAGGATGGGAAATGTATTGTTAGCAATGACCACTACGAAAGACTTCTGTCCTTTTGCTCTCAAAACAAGAATGGGACAATCCAAGAGAAAAATGATGGTAAAAGATTGGAACCCACTCTTCATAAAAATGAAATACAAATGGTGCATCATCAAATGAAAAGAGGCTAAGCCTCATTAGTCATCAAGGAAATGCAAATAAACCCACCAAGGACATCATTACAAGCTTAGTAGAATGGCTGGGATTAAACATTCACAAGGAATGGATTCTGGCAAGGATCCAGACTAGTGAAGTTCTCATTGTGCTGGTGGAAATCTAAAACAGTTCAAACTCCACAGAAGGGGTTTATTTGACTTAGACTTTCAGGTAGCAGTCAATGGTTGCTTCTCACACGGCCTCTACGGATACAGACAACAGAAGAGTGACTGCTTCCTGCTCAGCCACCTTTCTTTACTATTGTACAATTCCGGGCCCAGTCTGTGAAATGCTTGCTTGGCCACATTCAGAATGGGTCTTCTCACCTCAATGTAGGCAGTCAAGACAATCCTCCACAGACATGTTCGAAGACCGAGCTCATCTTCATAATCTCTGAGTAAGACCCTCATCCTAGGTGACTCTAGCTTGCACCAAGTCGATGGCACTAGTCGTTACTCGTAAGCTGGAGACTCCTCTGAAGTCTGTTGATAAATGGCCAGAGTATTAATCGATGAGATTTGAGAACTCCTCTAGGCTTGGGACTCAGAAGAAACACATGTGCATGGTTCTAACACCATGGTGGAGGGTGGCTAGGTTTATTTATTTAGGTATATTTATGTAATTTATAAAGCCAATGTTCTCTGGGTAGTCATTCCCAGTTGATCCAGTTTTCTTCTGGGTTTGTGGGAGAAGACAACAGGGCTGGCATGAGTGACTGTTGAAGGCATCCCTCACTTTCCCCTGGCTTGTCCTCAGCGGGCTCCAGGCACTCCGAGGTCTGGGCCTGCCTCTGACACTCCATTAATTTTGAGTTTCAATTTCTTCCCCTGTACAGTGAGAGATTTGAATGAGATGATTGCTGAAGTCCATTTGAGCTCTGAAGCTGTTTCTCTTATACATTTCCTATGGACATTTTTTTCAAGGCAGCAATATGGATTTTACAGCTTTAAATTCATTTCTTTGCTGTGAATCCCCTGCCTATAGGTGGGTGCTTTATTTGGGATGGAGAATTCCTATGTGGCAGTCCTTGTTGAAGGGATAGACTGCCTGTGAGTCAGAAACCTACATTCAATCTATTTTTATGACCTCGGGGTCTATTATGTAGCCCAGAGAAGCTGGATGGGATGCCAAGATTTTGTGTGGTGTGGCCCTTTCTATTTCTGAACATATTTCAAAAAGCATGGGGACACTGGCCTAGTGAATAGCCCTGTTAGCTATGTTGTTCATGGGCTGTGATTTAATCCTCCAGTGCTTCGAGGCCTGGGGGCTTTACTTAGCCCTCTCATGATGCTTTCTGGAAAGTCTAGCTGCTGCTCCTTCATCCTTCCCCATACAGCTCATCAGAGTTGGTTCCCAAGATGGAACTAGTTTGTTGCCTTTGAGACAGGAGGTGGAGGGTCTAAAATGGCCTGTGGTGAGCCACAGGGTTTACATGAATTTGTGATTTCCAGGAGATTTCTCTCTCTTAGGGCCCCTTCTGTCGTGGACTTCTGATTTCATGTTTTTACTATTTCATCTTTTCTTGTCTTTAAGTTTAATCTTTTCCCCACTAAACATATGTCTTCAGGGTTATGTGGCAAGTGCTTTATCCACTGAGCAGTCTCCTTGGCTCTAGCCTTGAGATCTTGGCAAATCTCCTGTGTCAGCCTTCTAAGGCTAGGACTGCAGTTATGAGCTACAATGCCCGCTATGGGCATTTTTTTTCTTTAATTAAATTAAAAAATTTTAAACTTATTCACCTTACATCCCTCTCACTGGCCCCTCCTGGTCACCCTCTTCCACAATTCTTCTCTTATTCTCCCTCCTTTTCTTATTCTGAGTGGGTGAGGCCCCCCCTCCCCAAGGTATAGCCTCAGCCTGACACTTCAAGTCTCTGAAAGGCTAGGCACTTACTCTCCCTCTGAGGCCATCCAAGGCAGCCCAGCTAAGAGAACATATTTCATTTACAGGCAACAGCTTTTGGGATAGCTCATGTTCCAGTTTTTCCAGACCCACATGAAGACCAAACTGCACATATGTGTGGGGAGGCCTAGGTCTAGCCCATGTGTGTTCTTTGTTGGTGGTTCAGACTCTGAGAGCCCCAAGGGTCCAGGTTAGTTGACTCTGTTGGTCTTCCTGTGGAGTTCCTATCCCCTTCAGGGCCCACAATCCTTCATCCCATCTTTCCATAAGAGTCCTCAAGGTCCATCCATTGTTTGGCTGTGGATGTCTGCACCTGTTTGAGTCAGCTGCTGGGTGGAGCTTCTCAGAGAACTACATGCTCCTGTCTGCAAGCATACCAGAGTACCATTAATAGTGTTAAGGACTGGTGCCTGCCTATGGGATGGATCTCAGGTTGGGCCATTTATTGCTTGACCATTTCCTCAGTCTCTACTCCATCCCTCGTGCCTGCATTTCTTGTAGACAGGATACATTTTGGGTTGAAAGTTTTGTGGGTGGGTTGGTGTCACTATCGTTCCACTGGGGTTCCTGCTTCGATACAGGAGGTGGTCTTTTCAGGTTCTATATCTCCAATGTTGTGAGTCACAGCTAAGCTCACCTCCATTGATTCTTGGGCATCTCCCTTATCCTAGGTATATGTCTCATCCTGGAGCTGCCCCCAACCTCCTCACCTCCATCAGTTGCAGATTTCCATTCATTTTCATGACCATCTAGTGGCACAAGATCTTAATGATAACTTTGCATGACCCATCATATGGTCCCATGGCTTCAATCACCAGTAGATGTTTATTCTCGTAGAAAGTGCTTGCTTGCTGTTTTCTAAGACAATGTTGAAATTTCAGTTAATTCTTCAATGCCAAATATTTGTTTTACTGATATCACACTGACATTCTACCATTCAGTTCTTTCTTTTCTGAAAGTACAATAATCACTTCATCTCACTGTCAAAGCACTGTGTGCTTTTAAAGATGTTGTTCCTTTCTATTATGGAAATGTTTAAATATAAAAAGTGGAAATAATAGAATATTGAGCCCCATAATCTATTAAGTGCAGTAATTACCAACACCTTGCTATTCTTCCTTTTTTTGACTTTTACTTTTTTTGTTTTTGTTTTTGGTGGTAAGGATTGTACTCAGGATCTCTTAGCACACCAAATTTTGAAGCCAAATATGAATGAACACTTCCTAGAAATACAGATTTAGGTTACCCCAAATCCATGTTCCAAAGTAGAAGCAGCTTCACGAAGCTTTCATAGTAACAGAATAAGGAAACTCAAAAATCTCAATACTTTTAAATACCCTGCTGGAAACATCAGATAGGCAGGTTAAAGGAAAGCAGGAAGATTTTTTCTATAGGCTTCAGATGCCATCTGATTACACTCTTAGCTTTTTTTGGGGGGTGGGGGTTGGTGGGAGCTAGATATCTGTACATTCCAAAGAGTTTGCCTAATGGTCACAAAGATGTTAGCTCACGACAGAGGAGGGCAATAAATGGCTATTAAGAGGGTGTAGACGGCCCGAGATAACCTGTCTGTGGATGCATTAACAGTCCAACTCTCCACAGTCACTGCCTGTTCTTCCATAAGAGTCCCCAAGCTCCATCCACTGTTTGGCTGTGGATGTCTGTATCTGTCTAAGTCAGCTGCTAGGTAGAGCCTCTCAGAGGACAACATGCTCCTGTCTACAAGCATAACAGAGCATCATTAATAGTGTTAAGGATTGGTGCTTGGCCATGGGATGAATCTCAAGGTGAGCTGGTTATTAGTTGAATTTCCAGTCAGCAGATCTGCCTGCAGAAGGTGCAGGAAGGTGCAGCTTCCTTCAGACAACTTTCATTTATAGGTCTCATGCACACTAGGCAGATGCTTTGTCACTGAGCTACAGCCCTAGCCTTTGCTATTCTATTCTGAGCTAGCTAAACTTGGTACATGAGTGAAGGCATTGGAGGTATCTAGGGTTGTAGGGAATGACAGTTATACCATAGCTGCCCTGTGCCTGTGAGGGACTGAAGGCCATCATTACTGCAACCTGCATGCAACCTTCAGAGGCACCAAAATGTAAAGAACGTGCATCTTAGAATTGCTGGCACATTCCACACAGCAGCAATAAGGCCAAGATGCATTTGACATCTGTGTCCGTACCTGAGAAGTTAGAATTTTCCTTAATGCTGGAGGAAGGTTCCCCTGCTTCCTATTCAGCCTCTCTGCAGCACCAGAACACAGGGATTATATTTCTGTTTCCACAGGACATCTCTACCTATTGAACCATCATGACCAGGCAGACCTACTGTGATCCGTTATCATTGTGAAGAATGCTCAGTACCCATTTCTTTCCAGCCATGGGTGTTCCCCATTCTCTTTGGGTTTGAGTTACTTCCATATGCTTGAGATGTATGCACCACTCAGGTGTGTTTTGCTATGGGCTCTTTGAACCATCTCCAGAAACACATGCTTCTAAAAACCCAAAGGGATGCTTATCGTTTGTACACTCAGCATGCCACCTGAACCAGGTACTGAACCAGGTCTGTCAGCTGGACTCAGGCACTTGCTGTATCGTTATTTGTTAGAGAGTCACTATTCTGCCTTCTGCCAAAGTATCTCTTAGAATTTATATGCTGGGAATAGACCCTGTGCTACACACTCAGATTTGCGAATTGTCATGCCAGGGACACTATATTTGGTTTGCAAGCCTGAGTAATAAGTTTGTACAGGTTGTACAGCTCTGGCCAAATGGACTCTGGAGAAAGAGGTTGGAGGATAGGAGACTTGGAAGGGGGCTGGTCAGTGCTGAGCCTTTTCAGAACAGGATGCCAGACAAAGTTGGGCTCAGCTCTTAGCTGATTGCTAGCTGTTGGAGTCCACATGTGTGTTGTGGGCCTTATAATTTCAGTTAGCTCTGACCCAACTGTGGCTTCCCACTGTCTGTGGGCCTTGCTTTATAAGCTGGGAAAGGTCACTCTGCCTACATCTGCCCCAGAAGGCCTCAATCAGTGGCTCTGAGGGGTTGGCGTGTCACTATCCCAGTTGGCTCATTAAAGAGGAGGGATAACGAAGAACTCTATTTTCGATTGACCTCATGTTTTGAATTTTCTCAGGCAATCAACCTCCAGACACACACAGAGGTGGCTAGATTGCTAGATCATTCTTATCTGCTTTCCTTCTTCCTTGGATTTTTTTTTTCTACTCTCAGACTTTGACAGCTTTTGTTGCATGTCTGAAATATATATTTATTTGTACCTGAATGCTCATTTCTGGGGATGCTCAAACTAAGACAATGGGTAAGTGGGCCATTTAATTTCCTTGGGCTACAGGCTTTTTTTTTTCCTGCTAGTGACTGACAAGCTCTGGCTTTGTTGAGTTTCTCCAGCATCATATCGCTACGGAGGATAGACTTGTGTGGACACAATGCAAAGTTTGTTTTGTGTATTTTGAAGATCAGGATCCAGAGACCCAGCAGGGCTTGTTAGAATACACTCAAGCCTCCTTTGCTGATGACTATTTGAGCCAAGACTGAGGCATAGCTTTGTACTGAGACCAGCTAGTTTCCTTTCTAGTACTTCTTGGTCTCTTGTTTCTTTTCAGTAGTGAACCTTATAGTTCTCAAAGAGGAGATTAATATCTGATACAAGTTTCAGGATCTTTCCTCTGGGACTGTGGTCAGCTTTGAGCAGAGGAGGTGGCTCTGTGTTTCTGGGTACCAGAAATGTATGGTCTCTGAGAGGCTCAACGTCAAGGACAATCAAGTCTTAAGGAATACAGTTACACCTCATGTCCCTTATGAATGGGTGGATATCTACAATCTTGTCTAGTTTGCTTTGTATTATTTTCTCTGTTACTATGATTGGGCATAGAATTAGTGACTTGGTTGAATGGTGATTTACAGTCACCATAGAAACACAAAGAATATGTTTCTGGGAAAGTTTAACCTAGCAAGGTTTATCTGTTTTTAACTGTAGGAGACACCAGCCCATAGCTGTGGTCTTGTACTAAGTGCAAAAATGAGAAAGTGAGCCAAGTATTATCTTTCACCTTTTCCTGCTTCCTGACTGTAGTTCTCTATGGCCCTGCTGCCACGCTGCCGTTCTCCACCGTGATGCCCTGTCTCCCTTCTTACACTGTGAACCAAGGCAAACACTGTGAACCAAGGCAAACCTTCTTTATATCACATTTATCAGAATTTTGTCACAACATGAAGAAAAAGTAATGGATAGGTTAACTTGGCCCTGGACAAGTGTTGTAGCCTACAGACTATGCTGCCTTCCTTGTTCCCACAGTGCCACATGGCTGAGACTTTCCACCGACATTAACTGATTATTGATACTGACTTTCAGAAAGGCTTTTTTCCCAGATGACATCATGGAGGACAAGGGCTAGCCAATAATGCTGGAGGACTGAGTGAAGATCCTTACTAAATGATGCTTTTCATAATAAGAGATCATTAGGAGTTTTAGTTCACTCTTGAGTAGACAACTTTTGGTGATGTTCCTATATTCCTACACCCTAAAGCTTTCAAGGAGGAAAACAAAATAAGGTCCCCATAATCTTGCTCTAACTCATCAGGCTTACTGATGGCTCTCTTCTGTTCTCCCTTGTTTACTCTCAGAACACCCCTTCACTCCAGCAGCTTCCTCTGTTAGTTCAGAAGTTTGTATTTTCCCTTAGTGGTTGGAAATTGACCAAATGTAGTCAATCCTGTCTTGATTTGGCACTCTTTAGGACAGGATTGCAGTCACTCAAACCTCCATCTGTTCTAGGCTATTTCAGGCGACTGCTTCAACCAAAGCCAACTGTAGCTGCCAAGGCTGACTAGGTATTGACACATTGGCCAGCATCTGGATGGGCCAGTCATGACCTATCATAGAGAGCATTTGGAAAGGTACCACTGCTCACTTAGGTGGCCTTTACAGTTCTGGAATGGCAATGCAAAAACTAAGCCTTGCTTTGCAATCTCCAATGCTTTAGGACCATCTGGGATAACTTTCTTCTATTTCACACGTTATTCTTTGGGGAGGTTTTTTGACTATCTGCCATGATCAAACTAATAGATAAGAAAGGTTCCTTATTGTGGGAGGCTAGAAATAGCTTTACTTCCTACCCAGGAATAGCTACACATATTGAATGCAGCTATTCCTGAAGCTCTCACACTAGCCTGGGGTTGATGTTGAGTCAACAGAACTCTCATCAAAGTAGTTGTGCCATTGGGGAGGGATAGCATCAGAGTGACTTGTGGTTCTTAATCCTAGCACACACAGAGAATATGACTCTCAGAGTGAAATGCATCCATTGCTCTGAGAGAGTAAAAGACCACATGAAAGGACAGGTAGGTTTTAAAGAGAGAGAGGAATTATTGAAGCTAGAGGACAGGTTATCATTCTTGAAGGCAACATTGGGAAAACCATATTTAGCATAGTGCAGGTTTCCATCAATCTTAAGTATTGCAAGGCATTGTGTGTGGAGGTGCATGTCTATAGTCTCAGCCCTTGAGAGGTGGAAGTAGAGTTCAAGAGTTCAAAGTTGTCCTTCCTAGGCTATTGACTGAATTCAAGGTCAGCCTGGGATAGTTTGAGAGTTTCTGTCCAAAACATAGGAAACACAAGGTGGTCAGTCTACCAAAACCTGTCTTCACAGATGCTTTCCATCATTTATCTTGAGCTACATTGACCAAAATTTATAGCAAATTTCCCATACATTTTCACAAAGTGGACAACTCTACTTTTTTTTCTATTCCATTTCAGAATAGGTATAATATGAGTATAGAAAGAATCAAGTCAGGGGACTGGGGTGATGGTATGTGTTTGAGGACAACCCAACTTCAGTACCCAGCATCCACAGTAGGGGGGTTCACAACAGTCCGTAACTCCAGTTCCAGGGAATCTGACACTATCTTCTGGTCTCCACAGGTTAGTCTCATAATACCCTCAGACACACACACACACACACACACACACACACACACACACACACACACACACACACAGAGTTAAAACCAAAGCACTATACTCCTACAATGAGTGTCTGTTTTCTCATCTGTAGAACAGGAGAAATTCAGAGTTATTTTAAGGCTGCAGATAGAGCACATGTCTAAAGTAGTTTATAAAGTGCAACAGTGTAAGGCAAACTGTGGCCCTACAGTGCTTTCACCATAAGGAAACGGCATTTTTCTTGGAAACTGCCTTTTTCACTGTCCTCACTTTTGCCTTTGGAAAGTCAGTAAAGATTGCACAACATCTTTAAGCAAACAGAAGTGGTTTTGGAGTTAGCAGAACCCCAGTAATGAATTATTTCCGGCAAAGCTATTGGTAGCATTTACATTTTTCTCTTGAACCTACCATAAGGAGCTGTCTGAGGTGCTGCCCATTAGGGGGTGCAGAGGAGACACAGATGGGGTTGACTCCGTGGCCCTTGGAACATGAAAATGCGTTGCTGTTTGAGACCTTTCATTCAGTGCCTTCCCAGCCTTCCACAGAAGCCATTCCCAATTTGTAAGCTTGGCACTAGCAGGTATTGTTGTCCAGGAACTCGGCAAATGTCAAGCCCATTATTGGGCTGAGCAATGCAGAGTTTTAATTGAACTTTCTCATCAACCTTCTGTTCCCAGTAGCGATAACAGAAGCTGTTTGCACCACTGTGGCCTCCCCAGGTCCACCCCAAGACCTGGGCTGGAAAGAATAAATTATCTTCAAAGATATATTTGGACAGGAAAAGTCTGAACTTTGGAATTTTTGTTAAGGTCTTGGTGTCTTCTTGCTGCAAGCATATTTTGCCAGTAGGTTGAGGACATCATCTGTACCAACAGGTCTTCATGCGGGTAGAAAAACAAGAGGAGGTGCACATGGTGGGGTTTGGATGGAGAAGTTGGAGGGTATAATGAGATAATTATAATCTCAAAAAATAAAATGGAAAAATAAGAACAAGAAAGAACCACGAAGATATGGAAGGCCACCCATCCATCCATCTCCACCTCCTTTTTCTCCTTCCTCCAACCTCCTTCCCGTCCTAGCTCTGGTACTCTAACCTTGCACACAAAAGAATGGCATCTTTCCTTGGTCTCCAACCTTTCCATATTCTTCTTTAACTCTGTGCTCTCTGTTCCCCCCTACAGCCAAGCCTTTCTAACATGCAACCTGCTTGCTGTTCTGCCTCTGTGTTTCTTTCACCTGTCTGTCCACTCTGGCCAAATTCTGACTCTACTGTTCCTTGGTCATGCCCTTATGATGTGACAAGTGGCCTATCAGCTTTGTCCATTCCTCTATCCATGCACACCTCTCTGCTCTGCCTTTCTGCAAAGTCAGTTTCACTGGACAACTTCAACAGAGGTCTAACTAGTCTCAATGGGTTCTTAGGCTTTCTTACTTCGGTACTTGCTAAGAAACCCTCCTGACTGATGCCCAAAGCATCCTTCCTCAAAGACACTTTAGAAGCTTCATGTTGCTCTGGTCCCTCAGTCTGCATTGCTAGCCTTTTGAAGCAACCACTGCCTGCTCTGTGGCCTCAGGGCTTCCACTTCCTCCTTCTTCTGCCCTGCAGCCATATTGATCAAATCCTACAGTGTTTCCTAACCAGCTCTGCTGTTTCTCTTCTCAGTATCTTTGCATCTGCTCATTCATTCCCTGTCAGAAATGTTCTTTCCCTGACTATTACCCCCAGCCCCACCCACTGCCATCCATCTTAGCAGAGCCAGTAGAGACTTCCTTGTCTCTGGGAAGCCTCAGATTCCCAGTATTTAGTCCTCTGTGCCCCTCTCAGCCTTTGCACTTCTCCCACCCTTCCGCACCACGTGGGCTGCTTTTTATTTTATTTTTTCATTTTAAAGAGAACATTTTGAAGGCAGCAGAGTCAGACTTTGTATGTAATCATGATATTGAAAAGGGCTCCCTGGGGAGGCAAGCCAAACAGTGAAGGTGAGCATACCTAGCAAGAGTGTATCCTCAGTCACTAGCTTGGAACTTAACCTACAAGGAGCCCTGGAGATATTTCAATATCTGTGCTCACTAGTCAAGACCTGCCCCGGTGGAACCAAATTCCTAGTTCTCTCTCTCTCTCTCTCTCTCTCTCTCTCTCTCTCTCTCTCTCTCTCTCTCTTGTTCTCTTTCTCTCTCTCTCTCCATGTGTGTACTAGCATCTCAGGGCCCGTAGGTGTCATAGCTACTGAAGTTGTCCTCCCTGATCTCAGGAGACTGAATGGATCAGTTGTGTGCTGCATGTGGCTGGTTCCAGTGCCTACAATATCTGGCATATCTGGTGCTCTACTGCACATATCTGGTGACTTGAATTTTATTCCTAGAACCCACATAAATGTAGGAGGAAGACAAACTGACTCCACTGAACTGTCCTCTGACTTTTGCACACATACTGTAACATTTGTACATGTGTCACATACACCAGTAATAAATAAAACAGAGTAAGATAAAAGGAAAGCTGAATGCCCTAGCACAGTGTGGGCTGCTGAATGCAGAAGTTTCACAGTGAAAAATCCTGGCACCCATAGGCAGTCCCCCTCCCTCCATCTTGGTGCTATTCTGAGTACAATCTTGTTCTTGACATTGTCAGTTGAGCTAAAATATGAGTTCTCCACTAATGGGCTTTTGCTGTCTCAGATCTGGTGATGTCTCTACATTTAAGAAGACCTTTGTGGCCTGAGAAGTACAGTCTTCTTTGTTTGGTACAGAGGTAGTTTAGGAGTGATATTCCTTGAGATGTCAATATTTCAATCAATGACAGCCCTTTTCTTCTGAAAATGAGTATTTATTTGGAAACAAGGAAGGATAAACTGCAAAGGACACGTGAGTCAAGAAAGATGAAATGAAGCTAGTTGTTTTCAAATGTCAACTCTGTCATAGTTTTTTGTTTAATGCTGAATAAATGAATAAAATATAGTTGATAGTGAAAGTGTAAAATCCTAAGCAATGCTACATGGATTCAGAATTGCCATTCTAAGTACATGAAAGTTCACCCAGATGGGTAGAAATTGGGACTGGGCTGGTGTTTGTTTAAGTGGCTATCTTAATCTAGCTGGGTGATGTTTTCATTTGTGAGTTATTTACAACTGAGTGTGATTTTATACACAAATGAATAAATATCTGAACATTTTAAATAGCCACTTCATGTGTATATTATCAAACAAAAATCCACACAGTAATAAAGATGACACAATGAAAAGCAAATCTCTGATTCCAACAGCAGCCTCTAATCTCTTCTTCTCTGTGCTGGTTGGTTTCTTGTCAACTTGACACAAGCGAGATGTCATTTGGGAAGAAGGAACCTCAACTGAGACAACACCTCCATCATATGGGCCTGTGGGCATGTCTGTGAAGAGTTTTTCTTTATTAATGATGGATGTAAGAGGATCCAGCTCACTGCGAATGGTGCCACCCCTGGGCTAGTGGTCTTGGGCTGTATAAGAAAGCAGATCAAGCAAGTCATGAGGAGGAAACCTGTAAGCAGAGTTCCTCCATGGTCTCTGTTTCAGATCTTTTCTTCTTAACTTTCTACCTTTAGTTCCTGTCTTGACTTCCCTCAGTGATGAACTATGACATGGAAGTATGAGCCAAATAAACCCTTTCCTCCCCAAAGTGTTTTTGGTGTTGGTGTTTATCACAGCAACAGAAAGCAAACAAGAATACATTTAGACAAACTTGCAGAGTAGCTTTTCATGCTCATAGAGATAGAATCTAGTACCTTTATTCACAAGCAAGCTTGAACTAAACTGGTGGTCTGAGTCAGGCTAGGGTGAGGAACAGGCTGCATAGGCCATGCCTATCTCAGATACCCAGGCTCTGCTGACTGCTTCAGCCATGACTCTCCTCCCGTGATGGACACCTGCTTATTACTCTTTTTGCCTTTTGTGATCATATTAGACATGTCTACAGATGTTCAGGATGCAGGTAGAAAAAAGTTCTGGTTTATTTCCCAGATGTTTGTGACAGTCTGTGACATGTAAGCCAGTGTTCTCTGAATCAGGCTCTAATTCTTTTTAAAATGTTTTGAAATTGTGTGTTCTACCATTCCTCCAGCCCAGGCCTATCCCAGAAGTGTCCTGCCAATCAGTCCTCCAGCCAAAGCCCAGCACTTTTATACATTTGCTTTTTTTCCCCAAGGGACTTCCTTCTTTTTAATGTTCAATTTGGAAATTTCTACAATTCTATCAAGTTAAAACTCAACTGTCACCTTGCCTCCATGTGGTTTTGTTTTTCCCTCTTTTTGCTGTGCTGGAGACTGCCACACACTGGGCAAGCAATATTCTAGTGAACTATACCCCCAGCCCCTCTGTGTGACTATATTCTAAGATCAAGTTTCCTGAGTTGAAGTCCTCACGACACTTTGATCAACACAGTCTGTCCCACTTCTGCTACTCAATCTTACCGTGCTGAAATGTCATCTGATTTTGTTTTTTGCTTATGTTTTCCTTTATGAGCAACTAGAGAATAAACTTGATAGTAAGATTTATTCATGCCACAGAAGTGGCATCCAGTAAACATTTCTTAAATGAACTCCTACGTAGAATATATATTCATTGTACTTAGTAAGAAACTCTGGGGCTATGGAAGGCGTATTGAACTGGTAATCAATTGAAATAAGTTAGCAACGGTTGCCTTACAGGCTGTAGTTCAGAGTCTTTGCGTGCAAGCTGATGCTGTCTGAATGAGGAGTTCAGGCTCTAAATCTTTAATCACTTAGTGGCTACAACATTGGGCATTCAACCTGAGTACCAGTTCTCGTGTAATTGGAGTTCTAAAAATTAATCATGACCATGAGATACTTCCTAGAAGAATCAAGTAAACATCGAGTGCTCAATACCTGTTAACTTAATGAATAACTAAATGGATATATTAATAACTTTCATGTGAGAACAACTGACACCTTGTCTGATACAATATGTGCAGGAGAAAAACTTAGACAAATACCAATTTACAACATCATACTGTTTTGTAAACATATTTAAATGTGCTTCTATTTGTGTGTTTATCTATTAGTTGGTCCTGTGATACTATGGCAGAGTGCCTAACAAGAACAACTTAATGGGGGAAATGATGTATTTTGTTCATGGTTTCAGGATATCAGGTTATGATTATCTGGCTCCATGGCAGTTCATCATGGCAGTGGTAGTGTAGGAGATTCTTCATCTCACAGGAGACAGGAGGGAGAGAGAGAGAGAGAGAGAGAGAGGAGAGAGACAGACAGAGAGACAGAGAGACAGAGACAGAGACAGAGACAGAGACACACAGAGAAACAGAGATGGAGGACAGAGAAACAGAGAAAGGAAGGGGTGAGGTACTATGGGCACACAGACTACAGTGGTTCAATATATTTTTTTAAAGCCAGATCCATTCTCTCAAAGTTTCAACCACCTTTTCAAACAGCACCAGCAGCTAGAGACTAAACATTCAATGCATGAGCCTTTGGGGAGCATTTCATGTTAAAACCTCAGTGGCAGATGCATTCATCTGTCCTGGTTATTTTTTTTTTGTCAACTTGATACATCTGAGAAGAGGTTGACTGAAGAACTGTCTTTATCAGATTGGCCTGTGGGCATTTGTCTGTGAGGCATTTTCTTGATTGAAGATTAATGTAGGATGGCCCAGCCCATGGTGTGCAGTGCCATCCCTTGGCAGTGGGTTTGGGCTGACTAAGAAAGGTAGCTGAATATAAGTGTAAGAGTAAACCAGTAAGTGGCTTTCCTCCATGGTCTGTGTTTCAGTTCCTGCCTCCAGGGTTCTCTGCTTTGAATTCTTACTCTGGTTTCCCTTGATGATAGACTATAACCTGAAATAAATGCCCTTCATCCTACTTTTGTTAAGTTGTTTTTGGTCATGTGAGTTCTCAGTTGTTCCTGCCACCATGCCTGCCACCTGCTACCTGCTGCCTGTTGCCTGCTGTAGTGAGTCACTGTCGTGATGGATTCTGGAACAGTAAGCCTAAATAAACTCTTTTATAAGTGGTCATGGGGTTTTATGGCAGCCATAGCAAAATAACATAGCTACAGAAAGCAAACTACAACATCATCTCTTCCTGAGAGTTTTTACTTCTCTTGTGCATACAGGCTGATTCTACTTTTTAAACTTCTCTGACAATCCTCCAGAAAGCTGTGGCTACAGTAAAATTTCATTTTTTATGTCTGTTTCTCTTCAGCTGGAGGCTGTGATCCACCTTCCCTTCCTGTGCACACTGATATGTACGACGTACTGCAGTGTGCCACTCAGCTGGCTCGCTGTCAGCATTAGTGTCCTATGGCCCAAGGATGCTTGTGCTCCTGTGGAGTCGTCTTCTTCTTGAAAGTGTTTACTTTGCTGACATTTTAAATCCATGATTCAATTCTATAAAAGCTTCTCAGTGAAAAAATGTCTTTTTGACAAGCATTAGGAAACCTCCATTTGTCAGATTTCTCTTTTAGTTTGTTTTTGAGGCTTCTTTTTGCCCTCCTCTCTTTGTCTCTCTGCCTGTCTCTGTCCTCTCTGTCTCTCTGTCTCTGTCTCTGTCTCTGTCTCTCTCTCTCTCTCTCTCTGTCCAATTCCTTTTCATTTTTGAGCATTTTGGAGGAAAAGATGGGCCTTTTTAATATGTTCCTGTGTGATGATTAATTTTCTTTATCCACTTGAGCAGGACAAAGGATGTTCAGGTGGATGAAAATATTGTTTATGGGTGGGATTATGAAGGGTTTCTGGGAAGAAATCATCATTTGAATTAGTGGGCCAAGGAAAGAAGACCACCTCTCCAATGTGAATGGGGCCTGAACTGAATAAAAAGAGTGAGGAAAGGTAAAGTTTCTCTGTGCACTCATTCATTCTTCCATCTTTCCATCCATCTATCTGTCCATTCACCATCCATCTCTGTGTCCTGTTGGCTGTATATTTCTAGGGAATCTGGTCTAATCCAGCTACCAAATTGGCACACAATCAACTCATATCTTTGCTTTTTAAAAACAGAGTATCTGAAATGAAATAATAGACATGTATTTGGTTCATAGTTCTGGAGGATGAAAGGTTCAAAAATGTGGTATCTACACCCACTGAGAGCTTTCGTGCTGTATTGTAACAAGACAAAAGGGCAAGTGAGCACACATATGACCAGGACAGAAACTAAGAGGGGTCAAACTTAGAACATACCCATTCTCACCATGAAGGAGCACTCCTAAGATAATATTATTAATTTATTGCCTAGGACACCTGTAATACTGTTGCTATAGCAATTAAATTTTAGCATACATTTTTGGTGACACACCCTAGTCATGACATCATCTTCTCTATTGTCAGGTCCAGTCCTATCTTAGGTTTCAGTTCTCATCACTGATGATCTGGCCTTTTGAAAGCAACTGTACTAACTCACTAAAATGCTTTTACTTCCTTTGTTCCCCTAGAGACTGTTATTTGGAGGGCAATGTGTGAAGCTCCTGCCTTCAACTATCCACCACACACACACATCCCTTACCTTTCCTCAGGGATACCAATGTGACATATCTTGGGACTCTTTCCTAAGTCAACCAGTAAGCACCATTAAAGGCCTTCACTTCCTGATGGTGTCTCACTTGAGAGATTCCTGAATGCAACTGGGTTGCTAATTTTTAGTTTCCTTCTCAGTATCCCCTCTTCTTACTTACTTCTCCAAAACAAAGCTCAGAGGTGCCCAAAGGAAAACCTAAACTGTACTTCTATTTTCATTCAGAATTGTTTATCTTTCTTCTGTGTCAATCACTCTATTCAGGACAACATGGTCGTTACTTTCATAGGCAAATGGTAAGACACAGAAGAGACTAATTCACCATCTACTTCCCAAACACATGAATGTGGTTAGTTTCCACATTTAATATCAATAGCACTTTTTTTCTATATAGCATATAACTCCATACTTTTTCAAATGTTAATACCAAATTTTATAGTTCAAATGCTTTCTATCTCTTTGCCCACTAAAAATAAGCTTTAAATTCATCAGTTTGCAGGCCTTTCAGCTACAATTGATCAATTAATTCATGACTGTTTATGATAATTATTATTAATGACAAGGAAATTACTAAACTGTTATTAATTCTTGGCCTATATTTACTATAAATATCTGTGATAATTTACAATGAAAAATATGCATTTAAAAGGATTCTCTTTAGAATTCTGTACTACTATGTCGGAACTTATCTCATTGATGCAGCAAAAATGAACAACATAAGAAGGAAAGAGGGCTCATTTAGACTCACATTTCTGAGGTACAGTCCACTGTGGTGGAAAGGCATGGTGGCAGCAGTGAAGGGCAGCTGGTAGCATGGTGCCCACAGTCAAGAGGCAGAGAACAATGAGTGTTGGCGCTCAGTGCACTTTCTCCTTTATATTTAATCTGAGATCCCAGACTATGAAATGGTGCTGCCTACATGTAGGATGGGTTGTCCTGTCTCAGTTGACACAATCCAGATAACCCTTCATAGACATGCTTAGATCCTTGTCTTCACCGTGATCCTAGATTCTGTAAAGTAGACAATATGAGTCATCACACACACTAACTGGCTTGATATACTAGAGTAGTCTGGCTGGTGTGCATTTTGGTTGGTCTACTGTGACCATTGTGATTGATAGATGCCATATTAAATATTATTTCACAACTGCTTTCATCCTAGCATGTGTGACATCAAATAAACAATTGGAAATAAAATCAGTCAAGCTTCTAATTACTTGAAAGATACAGGTCCAAGCATTAATTTATTTTAATTGCTAAATTGGCTTATTCAACAGACATGTGAATTTCATAATTATATCCTAAATGTTGGCACCATGTGTTCAGGTAACAGAAAACATAATTGAGTGTACAGAACACTCATATAATGAATAGCATGTGACTTTGTGTAGCTCTCTGCTTCTTGTCCAGATCTAGTCTAGGCTTTGGTTGATGATAACATAGGATTTCCATCCTGATTAATCCACACATTTTGATTCTCAGATTTCCTCATATGTAGCTTACATTTCCTGTGGAGCATTTGCTTTCCCAGCTGCATTTGATGGTTTTTGGTGGCTCCCATGCTTTTGACCTTGTCTAGATGCCTTTCCTGGGTTCACTGGGGGGCTTAGCATTCCATCCTGACCTGTGGGGCAGAAGTGGGTGGAGCAATAATTGAAGGAAGTATTCCGGGCATAGAGCTCAGCCAGGTGGAATATGTTATGGACCTTGTAGGAAACAAAATGCAGAGCTTGCTCTCTAAGATCAGACAAGAGAAGAAGTCGAGGGAGGTACTGGAGGCAATGACCTGTGGAATGTGGAAGTGTTTCAAAAGGGACTGAAGGTTTTCAGTTGGAGGGTACTGCTAAAGATAGCATTCTTCCTCAGTTTTCTTATACTTTTTTGGATGTCTTCAGCAAAGGACCTGTTCATATCCTTTCAAGATGTCATTGCTCCTGATGATGAGAGCGAACTCCTGAGGGATTTGGGCCCATTACTACTGTGATACAAGTCTGATTTCTAAGTGGTGATGGGCCTTGCTTCATGTATTTTCATTATCCCTCTGAAGTTTTCGAGGGAATTGGCCAAGGTGAGGCTACAAGGACACCATTAAGACCTCTGTTAGGACCCACAGACTCCAGCTGTCTCCTGTTTCTAGTGTTAGGCTGCTTTTTAGGGACACTTATTTCAGCAGATCCTCCAGTGGGTTAGAAAGCTATGGCTTTTCTTTTTGTCCAAAAGTCATCATGCAAGCGTCTTGGGTGTAGACTGTCCAATCTCTGAGATTGGCAGCATTCTCACACACAAAGTTTCTCAATGTCTTTTTCCTAGAGCTCAAGGACATTATGAAGATAAAAGTCACCACTCTGCCATGCTGAGCACTATACAGATGGCAAAGCAAGAGAGCACAAGATGACCATCATGCCAATGAATTCAAGGGGACAGGGACATTCAGTTCTAGGTTAGTGTTTCTTTCCTCTCCTTCAGTATAGCATCTGCCTTCTACTTCTTCCTCTCTCCTGCTCCAATTCTGACTTTTTGACCCTATGATGAGACCTCAGCACTAATTGTCCACTCCCTTCTGCCCTCGAGAGCTGTTAGTGCAGCTTATACATGTTAATGCTCTTCTTTTCAGGAGCAGGGTGAAGAGTTCTCAGCATGTGGTCCTTATGGTTCACCGAGGGCCCGAGCAATGCCAGACCAGTTTGACAGATCTAGTCAATGGGTCACTGCACAGCATGCCAGCCTGTCAGTTGCTGTCAGTTATGGACAAGGAGGACTGAGAGGATTTTTTTTTTTCCTTTCTCTTTGAAAAATCATGAGAGTCAGGTTATCTTTGGCAGCAAGGTGAACTTTGTCTTTCTGGTAGGAAATCTGTATTTTCACACTCTCATAGTTATTGCAGTCTCTGGGGAAAAATAAATGAATCAGCTGGGGCCCTTATCTGTAGCCTCGAAAAAGCCAATCATCTGGTCCAAATTGGGTGTGACATGAAGATAATGTAGGGAGTGATACATCAGTAAGAGACATTGAGTTATGACCATGGGCTACCTGGAGAAGTCACAGGTTTGGTGAGATACAAACTATGAACCAAAAAAAGGCTCTGAGATCACCTTTGACATTATCTGGATTGTTATGTTGATAGGGTTTAGAATCACCAGAGCCACCTCTGGTTGCCACAACTATGCCTTCCTACAAGAATGGACTGACTCTACCTTTAAATTGTGAGCCAAAATAACCCATCCTTTTCTAAGTTGCTTTTCTCAGAATAATGAGAAAGCAGAGAAATGCGTGTAATTTGAGCTTCTTTATTCATAGTTGGTTCCTATATGTAAAATAAAGAAAAAATGAAGGGATAGAGTATAAACAGTTTCTGTATTCCTTTCCAGCAGAGAAGACTAGATGAAATGTCTTAAGTTTACATTTTCTGGACATCAACCAAACACTTTAAAATATTTTTGTTAGGGTTCAGGAATTCCCTCACAAACCACACAAACACTGATCTCAGTCAGACAGAGATAGTTTATTGAGCAACGCCCCAGGACTGTTCGACCAGGGCCATGGTCCAGACTTGGGAACTGAACCATGACCCTGAGTTAAGATCCTACAGGGTTTGAAGCTCAAAATCCACAAATATCTCTGCCAAGTTATTTCACCAGTCAGGATTTAGGGATAGGGGGATTTCCTTAGGAACATGTCTTTGTTGTACATTTATTCTGCTCCCTTTGGTTGGGGTATTCAACTGTGGCAGAGAATTTGCCTTATCTAATATTCATGTACTAACTTGTCTACCAGGATGGGACTTGTCTAACATTCATGTCATAACTTGTCAACCAGTATGCCAGTTACCCACATCATGTCTCTTTCTGCCAAGTAGGTGTCAGTTTCCAGGGAGGTCTTGGAAACTTAAAGTTTACTAGACCACTACTCAAAATGGAAGTCTTATTTCAAATAGTTTCTTATATTGTCTTATAAGGTGTCTCTCTTATGTTGGGCTCTATCCCAGGGGCAGCTTATACCATAAAAGCTTATACACAGATACAGGAAGTGCTGTTGGATGGTTGGTTCAGGTCCAAGTTTATTGCGGGGAACTATACAACAAATAGTTCTATTGACTTTTATCATGATTGGTTTCCAAGGGCACAGAACACAACAGAATATGTAAGTAATCTTGGCATTAGAAAGTTTCCTACTAACAGCAGAAATATATGAGAAAGTTTCCTTATAATGGCAGGCTAGCCAAGTAACTGTTACTTAGGCCTTAACATTCCATCTAGGCCTTAGTATTTTGACCTAGGCCTTAATAATTTTATATATATTTTTTTGAACAAAATATCATAAGTGAATTGTGATTATCACTTTTCAGTGGGATTCCATAATAATGTATATTAACATGTCATAATATAGTGAATATATATGAATCTATATGCTGATATCTATCAAGAAATAAGTTTTTCATATGAAGTGTGCTTGATCCTTTTATAAAATGTAACACAGATGAAGAGGGAAAACATGTGTATAAACTGGGTGATGGTAGAGATAATAAAGAATGCAGATGAAGCAGGTCAACCTTTATTTCTATCCCAGTGTCCTCCAACTTCCAGTGTTCAGTTCTAGTTACTCAAAATCTGAAAAGAGTAAGTCTAGCATGACTGCTTTGGAAATTAGCATGATGGTGTATCCAAAGCTAAAAGTAGGACTATTCTGCAGCCCCACTATTCCACTCTATACATCCACTAAGGAGTCTGAACCAACACACCACAGAGATACTTGCACAAGCAGGCCTCTTGTTGCACCATTCACGATAGCTAGAAAATGGAACCAGTGCAAGTACTCAGTAACAGATGAACAGATAAAAAGTACAGGCACAAGGCAGAATTTTATTCAGTCATAAGAAAAAATCAAATCAAATTTGCAGAAAAATGGATAGAACTGGAAATAATTGTTAAGCAAATTAAATCAGATTTGGAAAGACAAATACCACATTTTCTTACATGCAGAATTACCTTTAAAAGTGTGTGATGTGTGTGTGTGTGTGTGTGTGTGTGTGTGTGTGGAGGAGGAGAGAGAGAGAGAGAGAGAGAGAGAGAGAGTTTGTGTTTTTGCCTGTCATGAAACTAGAAGGGGGTATGAAAAGAGAGGAAGACATCTTAAGGTGGGGACAGAGGGTGTATAATGTGATGTGAAAGGCAGATGAAGATCCAGAGCCACCAGAATGAAGACAGTGAGAGGACAGAGTGGAGATGGGGGTGGGAAGTAGCCTGGGACAGAGACAAATTAGAACAATATGCTGATATGTCTGAAAATGTAACAATGAACATTATTTTGAATACTAGTTAAAAATCAATATGAAGCTGGAGAGATGGCTCAGCAGTTAAGACTACCTGCGATCTTCCAGAGGACCCAGGCTCGATTCCCAGTACTTATGTCAGGTAAACTCACAACTCCTTTTCACTACAGTTCCAGAGGATCTTACATCTACTTCAGGTGCACAGGTACACATACATACACATAAAAATAAAAGTAACAAAAGTAAATCTAAAAATATAATAAAATAAATTCTAAAATAAAAATATAAAAGAGGGAACTTAAGCATGGTGCTAGTGTGTGAAAAATACAAAGTATAATTTGTGCTCCTTTGGGTCATGGGTCTCTTTGGGCTTCTGAGGAAACACACAGTCCTCCCAAGCCTACTTCTTCTCCACACCACATGTCTTTGAAACACCTCATCTACTCAGGTTTGTGAACACTTGACTTACGGCATGTAGTTACCGGCATGGCATAGTCAACATGAGCCTCACAGGGGAAGTAGACAAAATTAATCCAAGAGGAATATGCCGTCAGAGTCCATGTCTTATCTGCTCATTGCAATTGATGCTGTTTGTGCTCTGTTCCCAGGGAAGATATAAATAATTATGGTGGAAGAGGAAAATGTTTTGGTATGGTTTGTATTAATAGCTTCCTGTTACAATAACAAAACATCTTGATGTATCAACTTAAGAAGAGGAAAGGTTTATTTCATTTACAGATTTATAAGGTTTGATTCCATGTTTGAAACAGTCCTCTAAGCCTGTGCTGAGGCAGCACACCATGGTATGTATGAGGGGTGGAGGAAGTCATTTATTTGCTGCTTAGTGAAGACTGAAAGGAAGAGGGAGGGGCTGAAAAGATTTAGGACGTGAATTGGAACCCAAAAGGCAAGCTTCACCAACAGAATACAAGAGATGAAGAGAGAATATCAGGCATTGAATGCTAGACTGCATGTTTGCCTCATCCCTGGGGTACCCAGAGCATACTATATAATGAGTGTCCTCAGTCCATGTTTTTCCAGATGGGAAACAGTGGAATCTGGGGTGATTGGTGTGGTCCCCAGTCTGCTGTGTATTCAGGCACTGCAGGTGTATCACTGGGAGTTGGGAACCTGGATCCCCAGTCCATGCTTCCCCTCAGGGCATCAAGAAGCAGGAACCTGGTTTGGTTTCCGAGTGAGTGCTGTGAGTTCAGAGGGACTGGAAGAGTGGCCTTCTCCAGGAGATTTATGCACAGCTCTTCATGGTAAAGTTCCCTCAACCCACCATGGGCATCTTTAGAGATCCTGCTGTTTTGATGTGTATGAATGCTACACCTTACTCAGGGTAACCAGGGATTAAATACTTGTGCAGGCAGGAATGCCCAGGAATGGGACATCATGAAACTACCAAGCTTCTGTAAGAAAGGGACACTGGCAATTGGACAAAACAACAGCTTACAGAATGGGAAAAGATTTTTATCAACTCCACCCTTGATAGAGGACTAATACTCAAAATATATAAAGAACTCAAAAGAAACTAGATAGCAAGAAAACAACTCTAATTAAAAATGGGTACAGATCTG
Source organism: Mastomys natalensis (assembly GCA_021653895.1). Classification (NCBI taxonomy): domain Eukaryota; kingdom Metazoa; phylum Chordata; class Mammalia; order Rodentia; family Muridae; genus Mastomys; species Mastomys natalensis. The sequence goes on from JAJTUV010001114.1 coordinate 704,311, forward strand.
AACAAAATTCTCAAAAGACTGGAAACTCAAACGACTGAGAAACATTTAAAGAAATGTTTAACATTACTATTTATAAGGCAAATGCAAATCAAAACTGCTTTGAGACTTTTAGTTTATTTTGGCTAAGATCAATTAAACAAGTGGCAGCTCATGCTGATGAGATGTAGAGTAGGAGGAACACGCATCATTGTTGGTGGCAGTGCACACTGGTATAGCCACTATGGAAGTCAGTGTGGTGGTCCTCAGGAGATGGGAATGGATCTACATTAAGGTCCAGCTATTGGATCTTGGCATATACCCAAAGGATGCTTCTCTTTACCACAGAGACACTTGCTCAATTATGATCATTGCAGCTTTGTTCATAATAGACAGAAACTGGAGACAATCTAGATGTCCTCAACAGAAGAATGGATAATAAAAAATGTACATCATTGATACAACAAGGAGTATTACTTACCTATTAAAGAAAATGAAATCATGAAATTTGTAGGTAAATGGATGGTGTTAGAAAAAAAAATTATCTTGATGAAGTATTCCAGAGAAGACAGATAAATACGGTATTAACTTATATGTGGGTCATTATCTGTTAAATAATGATACAGTAAATCTCTAGAACCACAGAGATTGGGTTTAGAGTAAGGGACTTGGGGGACAGATAAATCTCATTAGGAAAGGGAAACAATAAATAGTTATACATAGATGAGAGGGCATGGAGTGGGAGGATTAAGGGGAAGGAAGAGGGAGATGAAGGAGGAAATATGGGAGATACAGTTAAAATTAAGGGCCATTTAAGGAGTTGTATGGAAACCAATGTGGTAGAAGCTTCCTAAAATATATACATATATGAAGGCAATCTAAATCAAATTGTCAAACTAATGGGGATCTGGAGCTCCAATTGGGCATTCTTGTCACCGACATGAAGTACCAGTACCAGGATTGAATTACATCTAATTTAGTTGTTAGCCAAAGGATCCCATGAGAACAACCAAACAATCCAGCTTGTTGCTAAGACTAGAGGTTGCCCTCCACAAACTGATGGCAAGTTTCCATTGCTGAAGAGAACACCAGGAACAAAGAGACGTTGAGCTGGTGCCTACACAGAGCCTTCATCCCTATGATTTTATTTCATTAAAGAAAGGTACTCGGTGTGCTACCCAAAGAGAAACAAACACCAAACGCCAGTTACAAACCCTTTGATCTGCAATGTTGTCTTGCCTGCAAAATATGCTAGTACATTGGTGCACAAAGGTCATGGGAGTAATCAACCAATATCTACTTTGACAAAGGCCCATTTCACAAGATGAAACCTATACCTGACACTTCTTGGGCTACTAAAAGCTTGAGACTAGATAGTTCAGGAACCTAGATTAAAACCAAACACTACTATTATATAAAACAAAAGTAACAATAAAATGAGTCCTAGAGAAGCTTCATCCTGGAGCAGATGGGAACAAATATAGAAACCCAAGCCGGACATTATGCAGTGAGTGAGAGATCTTGGAACACTTAGCCCCAAATGGGATGGATCCATCAAAGCTCTCTGCTCAGGGAACCCCCTGGGAGAGAAGACAGGCATGGGGGAGACAGAGGGAATGAAGGATGTCAGGATAACAAGAGCCTTTAAGACAACTGAGCAAAACCCATGAACTCACAGAGATGAGGAAGCATGCACAGGGCCTGGTTGGGTCTGCACCAGATCCTCTGAGTATTTATTATGGTTTCCAACTTAGTGTGTTAATGGGATTCCTGAGTGTGGGAACAAGTGGTTTAGTTTCTTAATGCCTTTTCTTGGGCTCATTTCCTTTTGTTTGCTTTGTTTAATTAATGTGTATTTGTTATATTATTTATATTTATATTATAACTATTTCTTTTCTCCATTATTTATTTCAACATTTATTTCTTTTTTCCATTAATTAATTTATTTACTTTACATTCTAATTGCAACCCCCCTCTTCCCAGTTCTCACCTCACATAGCCCCTTCCCCCTCCCCTTTCCTTCTCCTCTGAGAAGAGGAATACCTCTTTGGGTCCCAACCCACCCTGGCACATCCAGTCACTACAGAACTGGGCACATCCTATCCACACCCTGCTCCAATTGATAGGCAGGGAACCTGTATGAAGACTAAGCTGCATTTCTGCTATATATATGTGGGATGGGGCCTAGGTCCAGCCCATGTATACTCTTTGGTTGGTGGGTCAGTCTCTGGGAGCTCCCAAGGGTCCATGTTAGTTGACTCTGTTGGTCTTTCTGTAGAGTTCATATTCTCTCTGGTCCCTCCATCCTTTCCTCAATTCTTCCATAAGACTCCTCAAGCTCCATCTAATGTTTGGCTATAGTTTCTGTATCTGTTTTGGTTGGCTGCTGGGTGGAGCCTCTTAGAAGACAGTTATGCTAGGCATCTGTCTGCAAGCATAAAGAGTATCATTAATAGTGTCAGAGATTGGATCTTGCCTATGGGATGGGTCTCAAGTTAGGTCAATCATTGGTTGGCCATTCCATCAGTCTCTACTATCTTTGACTCTGCAATTCTTGTAGGAAGGACAAATTTCGGGTTGAAGATTTTGTGGAAGGTTGGTGTCCTTATCCCTTTTCTGGGAGTCATGCATTGCTACCAGAGTGGCCACTTCAGACTTCATATCCCTCATTGCTAGAAATCTCAGCTGGAGTCACTCACCCTCCTAGACTCCCTGGAGTCTCTCCCGATTCAAGGTCTCTGGTGCAAAAACCCAGGATAGCTAAAAAATCCTGGGTACAATATAAGAGTTTCTGGATGTATCACCATCCCTGATTTCAAACTGTACTACAGGGCAATAATAATAAAAACTTCATGGTATTTGTATAGAACAGACAGGTTCATTAATGGAATCAAATCAAAGATCCAGAAATAAACCCACACACCTTTGAACATTTGATTTTTGACAAAGAAGTAAAAAAATCATGCAAAGGAAAAAAGAAAGCATGTTTAACAAATGGTGCTGGTCTAACTGGATGTCTACATGTACAAGAATGCAAATAGATCATACTTATCACCCTGCACAAAACTTAACTCCAAGTTGATCAAAGACCTCAACATAGAACTAGATATTAAATCTAATAGAAGAGAAAGTGGTGAATAGCCTTGAATGCATTGATATATTATATGATATTTTCTTAGAAGCCTGTTTGATTTCTAATGAGAGACAGAAAGGGAATGGAACTGGGAGGAGTAGAGGGAGAACTGTAATCGGGGTATATTATATGAGGAAAAAAAAATCTATTTTCAATAAAAGGGAAAAAAAAAAAACCAAACCAACCAGACCAGACCAGACCAGACCAGACCAGACCAGACCAGACCAGACCAAACCAACTAAGCAACCAAGCAACCAAGCAGCCAACCATCCAACCAAACCCCAAAACTAAGTCACCCTTGGATGCATAGTCAGTTCCAAACCAGCCTAACCTAAATATTTCCCTGTCTTAAAAATAAAATAATGAGCAAGTGATTTCATCATGGGGTCAAAGGTCATCAGTAGATGTGATGGATGAGAAAGTATATCCTTCTAAATGAATTTTTTCATATAGGGTGAGACAAAATGAGACCACTCCTTTATGATATACAATTGAGGAAGACAGTGAGTGTTATCAACCTGTTCTTTCAGTGTCCTCCCCCTGCCTCCTTGCTCTGAAGTTGTGTGGATGCAGAGACTGCTACTCAAATATTGGCTTTAGTGAAGACTCGTCAGGAAGCATGGGGTTGCTTGAATGTTAGAGAAAAGAAGGCTTCCGCTTTTTCCCTGAAATCTCCTTGCGTTCTGAATTTTTGCTTTCTTCAGAATATCTTCACTAAAAGTCATTCTATCACAGGATGGCAGCAGAGATATAATCTAAATTTATAAGCTATGATGCATGGATGCATCCCAGCAGGGAGGAAAACGTCTAATTTATGTTTTTCCATATATTTTTCTTTGGTTGGTGTTTGTGTTCGAAGTTTCTGGAGGCATCAAACATAGAAAAGCCCTGTAATTCCAGAGGGGATTAATGCAGACAATATTTCACCCAGGAAGTGTAGCCATAAATAAGAGGAGGTACTTTTAAATGGTCTCTAAATTTTTCGAGATACCACTCAAGTGCCTGTAAAAACCAAATCAACTTTCTACTTGCATTCTTAATTTTCTCTGCACCTCATTTCTCTCTTAGATGGGGACGATTTTTCAGTCTGACTCAGAAAGGAAGGGCGTTTATGAAAGACATCAACTTTCTATAGAATGGTTTCCATCCCAACTCTGAATTTCTTCTATTTTCTTCAAGAAACAATTTTCTTGTGCTCTAAAGTGATAAAATCACAGGGAAATGGACTCTGTTATGGTGGGTTTAAAACTTTTGTGTGGGAAGTTTTATATACTTGATCATTTCTTTCCAGATATGGATATGCCTTTCTTGAGCCTATAAAGAGCTCTGCATGTGAGCTAAAATCCCCAGTGATACTGGGTTTCTTCCAAGAGAAAAGCTCAGGTACGCTCGTCACTCATTTACTCACCTCATACTTAAGAGATGCCATGATGTGAGGCTTAGTAGGAAGATGCACATCGGCTCGTGTTTCTAGCTGCCCTGCAATGTCCTCACTCACTTTATAATGGGGAAACTGAGGCACAGGAAGTCAACATGACAAACATTACACAGCTGGTCGGGTTAGACTCATGGTTAGGGACTTGAGTTGGATTTTAAAATACTTCAGAAAATGTTGTTGCTTCTCCAGGGAGTTCATAGTCTTGAAGAAAATGAAAGCCTGCAGTCTGTGAAGAGAAGCTAAGTGACTATGAGAAAATGTTATTCAATGACGTGGGTCGAATGTTCCAAGTCTGTGAGATACACAGGAAAACGCAAGAGACAGCAAGTTCTTTAGCAGAGAGGTATATATTTCTCTCTCTGTGCTAACTTTTGGCAATTTCACACATGTATACAATGTATTATGATCATATTGCCGCATTTCCCCCTCTTTTCTCCTTTCTACTCTTATTGACTGCTTTCCATTTTGAAGATTCGGTGTGAAATTTTTGTATTTTATTAGAAATAATTGTTTGTAGTTGAATATAAATAATGTGTTGTTAATATGAAAAACTGAAAACTTATTTTTTACATTTATTTATTTATTTACTTACTTATTTTGTGTGTGTGTATGTGTGTAAGTGTGTACATGGATATGTATGTATATATATGTGTATATATACTAATATATATACATACATATATATATGTCTGTAAGTTGTGTGGTATATTTGTATGTGTCTTTGAATGTGTGAGTTTGATATGTATTGCATATGTGTGTGTATGAGAGTGTGTGTGATATGTAAGTGTGTATATATATATTGTGTGTGTAAGTGGGTGTATGCATGTGAGATATACACATGCATATAATATATGCATGTTATTGTATATATGTATGTGTTTGAATGTATATGTGCATGTTCATGTGTGATAGTTTGCAAGTAGAAGTCTCAGAACAATTTGCAAGAGTCAATTATTTCCTTTTATAATGTTGGTTCCAGGCCTGGAGTTGTGTTTTGGGAAGATTTTCTATTCACTGGTGAGTCTGAAGGTAATGTTGGAATGTCTTCATGGTAAATTCATGTCATATGATAATTTGAGAAGGAGAGGCTAGCTTTGAATTTTCACTGGGAGGGACTTAATGGCTATTATCAGAATTCCCCTTTAGTTTGAGATCATCATTGAAGAATTACAATCTTTCTGGTGGTGTCATTGAAGCTGTTTTTCACCTGTTTATTCCTGAAAGTGTAAATGAATAAGTTCAGTAATGGGACAACTGAGGTACTGAGCATAGCCACATCCTTATGGAAGGTGACTCCTCTTGATGAAGGTTTTATGTACATAAAGATGCAGCTTCTGTAAGAGACAGAGATGACAAGCATGTGGGAAGAACATGTGGAAAATGCCTTCTTTCTCTGCTATGCAGAAGGGATCTTTGGAATGGTCCTGATATTGTACATGTAAGAGAGAATCACTTGAGGTGACTTCAAGGTCATGACTGCTAAGACAAAGCAAAGAGTTACATCAGCCTTGTGTTTGAACAAGCTATTTTTATGAGGGGCCCATAGTCCCAGTAATGATGTTTGAGCACATGAATGCACAGCAAATCCAGCGACTGGTCAGGATGATGGGCAATAAGATGATTAGGAAGAAACACAGACAAGAGCAGAGGACCAGCAGAGTACAGACCCTGTTGCTCATAGTGGTAGCATAATGCAGGGGTTTGGAGATGGCCATGTAGCAGTCACAGGTCATGGCAGTCAGAAGGCAAACCTCAGTGGCATCAAAGAAAATGGCAATGAAGTACTGAGTGAAGCAGCCAACAAAGCTGATGGTAGAGATGCTGAAGAGAAGCTGAGGAATAAAGGTGGACGGGAATAAGATTTCAAGGAAGGAGAAACTCCTGAGGAAGAAGTGATGGGAAACCTGGATGTGGGTGCTCTGATTCCCCACAATGCTGAGTGTGTGTGTGAGGAGTAGATATAGGAAAACCATTTTGAAGTTCCCGGGCACTTGTGAGTCCCAGCCAAGCAAATCCAGTCAAAGTCTGATTTTTAATTGCTACATAGCAATTACACTTAGCCACATAGCACCAAAGGGAGAGATGGTTAAAGAACACGGCTCTGATGGCTGCTGGGTGGTAGAAGAGGTTGGGAAGGATCCAGCTTGTGAATACACAGGAGGTAAATGAGTGTAGGACAAAAGTTCAGAATATTTAAAAGTTTTTTTTTTTTTTTTTTTTTTTCCCTGCAGAATTGCAGCAAGTTCTTCCCCATTATCTTGCTAGCCTGGGAATTTTTTCTATGGTGCCTTTTTATAATTTTTTTGTGTGTGTTTTCCTTCTAAATAAATATTCAAATTGTATTTTCCTTTCATTTTATTGAAAATGAATTCTTTCTCATATAATGCATCTTGATTACAGTTTTCCCTCCCTCTACTCCTCTCAGGTCCTCGCCAACTCCCCTTTCCTTCAAATCTGCTCCCTTTCTGTTTCTCATTAGAAAAGGGGAGGCTTCTAAGAGATAACAACCAAACACGACAAAATAAAATATAGTAAGATGAAGCAAAAAGGTGACAAAGGGACCTTCATTTCTGGTCCAATCTATTTGGTGTTCTGTGTGCTTCTTGTACTATCATAGGCATCTCCTGTTTTGGGGTAAGAAAACATTTCTTCTATGATTTTGTATGATTTTCTGGGCCTTTGAGTTGGGTTTACTTTCCCTCCTCTGTTCCTATTTTTCTTAGGTTTGGTCTTTTCATAGAGTCCCAGATTTCCTGGATGTTTCATGTCAAGATCTTTTTAGATCTTCCATGTTCATTGATTGGATTTATTCTATCTTTCTATTGTATCTTCAATGCCTGAGTTCCCCCTTCCATCTCTTGTATTCTGTTGGTAAAGCTTTGTTCAAGTTCATAAACTTTTCATTTCCAGAATTCTCTTTGTTTATATTTTCTTTATTTATCTTATTTCCATTTTCAGATCTTGAACAGTTTTAATCATTTCTTTCAACTATTTGTTAATGTTTTCTTTAAACAATTTATTCATTTCTTTTTTTTTGGTGTGTGTGTTTCTCAAAGGGCTTTATTCATTTCCTCACACTGTGTTTTCCTGGATTTCTTTAATGGATTTATTCATTTCCTCTTTAAAGATTTCTATCACCTTGGTATAGTTGCTTTTAAGGTCTTTTTCTTGTGCTTCAGCTATGTTGGCATATTCATGGACTGCTGTGGTATGTTAGCAGGGCTCTAATGGAGACATATTACCCTGGTTGTTATTGATTGTGTTCTTATGCTGGCATCTAGGCATCTGGCTTTGGATTGGTTGTAGGTCTAGGTAGTTGATTTCTGAGTTTGTCTTTGTTGGGTGGGTGTTTTTGTTCCTGGGTTTATGTTTCCTCTCTAGATTTTTGGAGAGTGTGATGGTTCTGTCATTCATATTTTCCTGCCTCCAAGTGATGTGTTCTCAGGGAATGTTGCTGGTAACACCAGCTGTAATACTGGGACAAGTTGTGGGAAGAAAGATTAGAGGAGAAGGTCTATGTGATCCCTTGGGGATGAGGTCAGAGAGGAAAGGGAGATCATATCAGGTTTCCTGCTACAGAGCTGGGAATGGGACTAGGGTTGTTGGATCTCAGGAGCAGTAGGAAGGGTATAGGCCCTTTGGCTACTTGTTGATTTGGGAGGAGTGGCCTTTTGGTTAACAGTGGGTACCTGCTGAAGTTGGGGTCTTGAAGAAAGCAACAGGTACAGGGAGGAAGTTTAGTAGGGGAAGATTTGTCAGTTTCACAGATGGAACAGGGGAGCAGGGAGGGATGACATAGATGTTCCACTGCAGAGCTGTGGATTAAACTGGGGGGACTGGGTCTGGGGGAAACAGAGAGAGAAGGTTGTGGGGCAAGTTACCTGGTTTTCTGGTAGGTGCCTTAATGGCTTTCTTTTTCACATCTATTCCCCCTCCTAGTTTACTAACCTGTGTATGTACACTCGTGTGTATGTGTGTGTGTGTGCCATACAGGTGGCTACAACTGTTGTGTGTGCATCAGAAAGACAGTGCAGCATAGCATTTCTCTCCTGGCTTCTTAAAAATCTTCCCACACCCTTCTGCAATGTTTCCTTAGGTCTTGGAGCAGTTAGTAGAGAACTGTCTTGTTTAGGGATGAGCATGAACAGTTACTTGCTCTCAGCACTTTGATTAGTTATGATTCTCTCATTAAGGGCTTCCTACTACAAAAAATTAGCCTTGTTGACCTCAGATGGATATTCCTTTTCCTCCCTTTCTCCCTCTGGACAGTGTGAGCTTTAATATGGGGTCTTTGATAAGAGAGTGAGGGAACTGGGTAACAGAGAAGGAAGTTGATGGGGAAACTTGGCTGTGTTTTGGGTGTGGACAGGTGTTTCTTCAAATGTTTTCTTTCTCTTAAGAATACCCCACAGACTTTGGAAAGCTCAGGGAAGACGAGTGGGCAGCCTGCTTAGCAAGGTGCTGAAGTCAGGTGAGAAGTGAACCTTTATATCACCTCTCCCTATTTGGGACAAGCATGGTGGCAGGGATGTGAGCAGAAACTGTCCAAGAGTAGATTATGACTTTGTCTGGAAGACCTTTTGTGCTAGGATGTCTCAGGAACCAGAAAAAGGCAGATGGTTTCAATAAAGCCAAGGCCAATTTCTTCATATCAAGGTTGATTTCTGAACAGCAGAACTATTATTAGATAATTTTCTTGGGCTATCCAAGAGTTTACTTTGTATTAGCCAATGATGATTCATGGCCGAATAATTTGGGTAGTTTGATTTATATCCTAGGAAACACTTGTTTTCAAATAATTTTCATCTCCCTTCATTTTGCTTTTTTTGCACTTTGAAATTTGCATGTGTGGCTTATAAACTACAGTTATTTTTCTGTACTTCTGGACACGAGAACTCTTTTCTGCTTAATCTTTCTGGTTTACTTTTAGATGTCCTGAGTTTGAGTAAATTATCTACAGAAGATAGAAAATAAGATGGAGGCCATTCTCAGGGATCATGACGTTAATGGCTCTAAGGATACTCAAAATGACAAAACCCCAGGAATAAAATAATGCTTGACTTTCATTTTGCTGTTCCAGCATTCAAACTATTAAAAGTGGTGAATTTATTGTGGTGTAACAGTTTATGTTTTTCCATTTCTAAAGAGATAAATAAACAGAGAAATGGGCCATATTTCTCCAAAGATGAATGACTTAAGACAACAGAGAGACTATTCACTAAGAGCTGTAATGAGTAGGGGCTAAAAAAAAAAAACAGCCACCATGGTATTTACAGCAACTCTGCAGTTATCTGTATTTTATAGGGTGGAAGAGAAAGTGTCTTCACTTGCTCTGACCAATCCCCTTTCAGAGCCATTTTTTTTTCACCCAACACCATTTGTTTGCATCCAAATATTTCCATTTATTCTTTCAATGCCCTCAAAACAGATTGGCTTAGAGAGCCATCCTGAAAGCAAGGTTGGGGAAGGCAGGACTTGATGGTATAGTTTGAGGAAAATCTTAGTAGTGAAAACTTTAGCCAGTGTATCCTCACTTTCATCCCTGTGTTGACAAATATTCACATTAAGTATCAATGAGGCAATGTCAGAAATGGGAGATGGGTCTGCAGGAATATGGCTAGGTCACGTTTAGTCTACTTTGCTTCCTATCTAGCATGTAACTAAGATGCATGTAAATAATACACTCCAGAGAGAAGACGGTCATTGTTATGCAATCTCTATACCTGCCCCATGTGAACAATCATCTGATTGGAGTTCAAACAGTAAATAGATTTTGTAAGACCTTGAAAGGAGTGATGTTGAGTCTCAGTTCAGGAATTCAAGAGTCTTCTAATCAGTGTCATTGTTTAACTTCTCAAAACTTAGATGTAACAGGAAAAAATGGCTATTAACACCTGTCTCTGAAAATTTTACTTTACTCAATTCTCTGTTAAGCGTCAGGCCAATTTAACCTGTGTTAGTTCATCTTCCCAAAGGGCTCTGGAGTATTAGTCTGATTGCATTGGGGTTTCCCCTACTGTGAGCCAATGAGGCAGACTCCTCTAAGAACTACCTACCATCCCTTTCATATCCTCAGGTGGGGTGAGGGTGGGGGACTCCAGATCCATGTTTGTTTCCCATGGTGAAAGTTGGAATTGGTCTGAAACTGGGACTTTTCTCTTCTCCAGGATTATTTTTTGGGGGGACAGGGATGAAACTGTGAGGAAAACACAATGAATGAATGACTGATGGTTCTGAAGCAACACAATCACAGAATGTGTTGTGGCAGGCTGTGGGGTAGCTATGCTTTTCTATAATCAAAAGAAATGAGGAAGTTAAGAAAGTTCATTTGTACTGAAAGTAAGAAGAGAGAAAAAGCAAAAGTAGCTTCTAAGCAAACATAGAATCACTGTTCTAAGACAATCATTTTACAGAAGACTGGCAACTCGTTTTTAATCAGGAACTTGAATCACAGAAAAAGCCAGTGAGAAGAAAGGGCATATTTCATATTCTCTGCCCCCATCTACCACCTCCTCTTCTTACATTCCTTGGAACAAAGTGACAACTGATGTAGAGTGTATCTACACCAGATTTGTTCCTGTAACTTACAATCAAAGAAGCTTAACTAATACACGGACTAAAGATGATGATGATAATTTAGGTGATTTGTGGATTTAATTCCAATCATTTTCGATATAAATAAAAAATAACCTGTATATAGCTTGCTATGATTTTAGAATGGGAAAGTTATAGATAATAAATGTGGCATGAGGGTATGCTTTGGTATGAATCCAGAGTACATTTGAATGTTGGCCTTTTGATATCTGTTGCTAGCTCTGAGAGAGTTAGCTTGCTGTTTAACCTCTATGAGGTTTTGCTTTCTTAATTGTAAAATGGAATTCATACTTAGTCTTAGGATTGTTGCTAACCATTAGAGAAAGCAGCTAGGCACTCTTTAGTAGTCAAGGGAAAGTTCTGTTAAGGCAAAAAGCTATACTTTTGATTTTAATATTTTCTGATTCTGCCTATGATTGCTCCTGGAGCTGGATAGGACTGAGTCCAGATATCTATGAGCCAGAGTCTCCTGAAGAACTTGGAGGGATTCTAGGTGTTGGAGATGTGGATGGGTTGAGAACCTTGAAGGGGAAAAGAAAGAGAAAATAGAGCCAGGTAAATACAAGTCAGCTTACCTGAGGATTTTGGTGTTGCCCTTTCCAGGCTGATAGATGCTAAGAAATTGGTTGGCAAGATAAAATAACCCCACTTCAGGGATGGCCTCCTACTTGACTAGTCTGAGACATCAAGGCATTTACAGGTCCTGTCTCATTTGTATTCTGTCCCCTTGCTCCATTAAGCCTCTTAAATAGAGGCTCTCAACTCTATCTCTATTGACATTTGAGCCCAGAGTTTTTTATTTTGAAAGACTGCCTCATACATTGCTGAAGGTTTAGTTGCATTTCTGTCCTTTATCCTCTAGGATGACAAGTGGAAATGGCTCAGGCACTGCCAAGTGACCCATGATTGAAGTGGTGGCATATGGAGCCACTCACCCCTAGTGAGAATCACTGTTCTAAGACAATCACTTTACAGAAGATTGGCAACTCGTTTTTAATCAGGGACTTGAATCACAGGAAAAGCCAGTGAGAAGAAAGGGCACACTTCATATTCTCTGCCCCCACCTACCACCTCTTCTTCTTAGAAACTTGAGAAGGTAACTTTAGTGCCTTCTGTTCAGTTAAGGGCTTGAATGACTAACACTTCCTGGTCAGTAATCATCATCCTTCTAGATTCTAACTGTTAATACAGGCTCAGAGATCACCAAATGTATATTGATTATATTCTAGGGCTAATATCAGAAAAGTTATAAAGTTGCTACTATCCTAAAGCCAGTTGTAAGCATATCGCTCACTCTCAAACTTCTAGAATATCCATAGAAAGCAACAAGCACCCCAGCCAGGTGTGATACCCACTTATTTGTACTGCTGAAATTCAGTCCAAGAAATCTGACAGGAGCTATGTGACCACATTCACAAGAACCAGAGAAGTCACAAGATATAGGAGCACACTGTTGGGATCCACAGATCAATTAGTGACATCTCTCTGTAAGAGAGGGCTCTCTTCCCTGGGTGGCAGGACTGAGGAGGAAGAGGATGCTGGTTTATATTTCCTTGCCACTTTATAGTTTCTGGGAGGGGCTGATGACAACTTTGCCCATAGAAAATCAGGCAAGGAAAGAGGGCAAACATCTGTTGCAAGAGATGTTTTGTTCTTCCTCTTTATAATACAGGTGAGGTAAGGGAGGGGATGAAGAAGGGAGAGGAGAGAGAGGAAGAAATGAACAAAGGTAAGGAGGGGGAAGAAGAAAATGAGGAGAGGCAGGAGGAAGAAGGGAGGGAAAATTGTTATTAGCACACTTTACTGTTTTAAGGAGAGGCTTGGAGCTTTATTCTGTAAATAGTCAGTAGAGGTCAAGAAGATTCCTTCTTCCATTTGCTGTTGCCCACCTTATAAGCTGTCAGTGATTTGATGTTAACAGAGTAGAATGAACAAGCTTTGGAGGCTGGAAGTTCAAGGCCCAGAGTGAGTCTGATGGGTGGCTTCTGAAGAGCAGGGAGGTGATTCATTAAACCTACTTCTTTAAACAGTATTTAACCCAAAGTCTGTGTAATTCCCTATGTGATTCTGAGTAGGAGAGCGAGCTCCATTTTTGCTTCTGGAGAGATGGAGAATTCCTGCTAACCCTCAGTGTAGGCATAGCATGTCTCCCAAGGGTTGGCGCAGGCTGAGCCATTTCTGGGGTTCTCGATCTGCTTTTCACGTTTGCTTGCTGTTAAGGACAGCCACTTGGCCACTTACTGCTGTCAGGGTTGCTTACCAACCCCCATTGGAAATCAAATAAAACGAAAACACCAGTGATTAAATTTATTGCAGCAAACTCTCAAATGGAATGAGTAGACTTGGATGGAGGGCCTGAGGCACAGGTCTCTGCGAAGTCATCTGTCATCGTAGTTCATGTACTTTATAATATTCGTTTTGAGAAACCGTAACAGCTACTCTTTATATTGCATTTCAAACAAACAAGCACTACTTTGTTCGGGTTGCTAAAGTTTTAAAATAGCTGACCTTTATTAAGCTTATATCACAAAATACATGAAGCTATAAACCCGCTTCCGAACAATATTAGCTGAAAAGTGACTATTTGTAGGATGGGAATCGATTCTACCATGAGATTAGTCAGCAACTAAAGAACATCTCTGGAGTAAAAACGAGGACTCAAGAGAGAATGCATCAAATCCTATATTCTGGAAAACACTTATTCTAAATATGTGCATATGTCTTAGTCATTAAAAACTGAAAAAACTCACTGGAAAATCATGTACCCAAGATAGGCTCCAGTAGATAAAATGAACATAGTCAAGGTCACGGCGTGTGTGTGTGTGTGTGTGTGTGTGTGTGTGTGTGTGTGTGTTCTCTCTACCACTTGGATACTCATACATGAGTTTTCAGCTTTGGTAGCAGGGAATTTTATCTACTGAGCCCTCTCACCATCCTTCCACATTATTTTTTTGAGATAGGGTCTCTCAGAAAACCTGGAGCATGCCATTTTGGCTAGACTGGCTGGCCAGCAGCACTCTAAGAAAGATCTGCCTGTCTCTGCTTCCCCAATGCTGGTGTGAGAGGGGTGTGCTATCTCAGCTCTAGGCATCAAACTTAGGTCCTCTCGGTTTGTGGATCAAGCACTTTAGCCACTGGACTAACTCCCCAGCCTTCATCTTTTTCTTTTAGAAGTTAAAATCCAGGTGCATTACTGAGTCCAGTCACTCTCAGCTCTTTTCGTTATCACTTTACATTATCAATGTAAGTTCTTGAATTGGAAGGTCAGTGGATGAATTGCCAGGGTTTAAACTTTTCTCATACTTTCCACTGATAGTTGCTACAAGAGTACACATAACACAGACACAGTGGTATACACACACACACACACACACACACACACACACACACACACACACACACACAAGAGTTTCTCAAGGTGTGAGAAGCAGGGCTTGGAGTTACATCAAGATGCTAGTCCCAGGCTTTGGTGTTTCATATGCACTTCTACACTTAGCTGTAGAAGCAGTAGGCAGTGGGGTGCCTGTTCAGAGTGGCCAGGTTTTGTTTTGTTTGTCAGTTAAAACAGAAGCCCCATCATTCCGGACTTGGCAGCTTATTAGTAGGAAAGCCACCAGGAAGCTGGGAGTTGGTAATTTATCCATAAACCTATTCCCTGATACAGCTGCAGAGCAGCAGGTGGTTGTAACTGTAGCAAACAGTAGCTTTAAAAAATGGAATAAGGAAATGGAAGAGCTTTTATTATTATTTTTGCACTTGTAACTGTGGCTGAGAATGTGAGAGTGTTATTCTTGTTCATTTGGACTTTTTTTATAAGCATGCACCAAAACGTATGCAGGAGGGAGCTTCCTCCCAGTTCAGTGCATTAAACATTGAGGGGCTACTCTGTGTTCCAAGCTAGGTGTTGGGGAGACTCATTTCCTGTTTGAGAGTTCGATGTGGAGCCAGCTGTGCATGCAGCTTTCTGAGAAAGGAACAGAAGCTTCTTCCGGAGCACTTTATTGGAAAGATTCTGATCACGAAATGAAGGAACTTTCTAGAAGAAAAGAAACGGGAGCTAGAGGGCTAAGTGGGACAGAAGTGTATTTGAAGGTAAAGGTCTTGGAAAGAAAAGTTTTCAGAGAATCATCTGAAAATTTCAGGGTACTTTGAGATCAAGTGGAAAAAAAATGGGTTGCTTATTCCATGGTTCTGATAGATGTCCTCATATTTGAAAACTTCCCTCGATCAACCCATCTTTCATGAACAGAGCCAATACAAACCCCAACCCTTAAAGGTAGATGACAGCCATTTCTTTCTGTTTTTCCTTTTAGTTAATTAATTATTTTATTTATTCACATCCCAAATGTTACCCCCCATTCCTCTCTCGCAGAGCTCTTCCCCTTAGCCCCTCTCCCCTTCGCTTCTGAGAGGGTGCTCCCTCCTAGGTATCCCCCCCTCACCCTGGGGCATCAGGTCTCTGTAGGATTAAGCACATCCTCTCTCACTGAGGGATGGCAAACATTTTGTATCTCATGGAGTGAGAGGGCAGAAGGGACAATCACTAACAGAGCACGGAGAAAAGGAGAGGTAGTGAAAAACAAACTAGAGAAATCAGAGTGCAAAAAGGCAGCTAGATCTGAAATAAACCCAGGTAATTCAGTGATCCATTGTTTCAGAGATGTAAGGGAAGATCCTCCCTATGTGAGTCATATAACTGGGCTACAGCTGTGAGTCACCCTGATGAGAAATTTCTCAGAAGGCCTAGATAAAGAAAACCATAAAATGCACCAGGAAGCTATTTAAAAAAGGTTAAGTCCATTTCCCTAAATGAATCAAAATGCAGTATTCATAAATGGGAAACTTCAGTCTGTAAAAATATTGTGGGTTCGTACAGTTTCAAAAGTTTGATATGAGTCCAACTAAATTCCAAGGATTCCTTTCGACATTGGTAGTATGTGCTGCCTTATTACATGGAAAAGTATATGTTAAATCTAAACTCAGATTTTGTGATATTGAAGTAAAAATGCAGGCAATTTAATGGACAGCACATAAACAGTCCTGAAATAGATATTTGCAGTGTGAGAATTTAGAATGTGGCTGACTTCCTTCTAATTACTGAACAAAAGGTTAGTTAGTTTGTGGGATTTTGGGACAATTAATTAAATATATGGAAATATATACTTTAATAGTATACAATGAATTGAAATACACATAGGTGGTTAAAGAATTAGAGGTTAAAGAGTTACAAATTAAGTTTTTCCCAGGTGCTTTTAGAATCACAGCTAATAATCAGAAATCACTCAAATCTCCAAAAAAGAGAGACTAGATGTATTTCAATGACAGACTATTATGTAGCTTATAAACTATAACACTTATTAGTGTATAAGACTTAATAACATGAGAAAAATAGTCCCTATTTACTCTGTATTGGAAAGGAAGAAGGAAGAGGAGAAAGATGAGGAGGACAAAGAAGAGAGGAGAAAGGGGAGGAGGAGGAGAAGGCAGCTGGAGACCTGGAGGAGGAGGAAGAGGCAGTACAGTACCATCCTAGTGTTGAGAACATGTCAGTTGTGTAAACACTCGTGCACTGATTACTTTTCTCATTGTCCCCGTTGTGGCAAATACTCAACAACAGCAACATTTAGAATGAAGGTCTATCCTAGCCTATGACTTACGGAGCAGTCCATCATTGCGAAGAAGGCATGACAACAGGAGCATGAAACATCTACTCATGTTATTTTCACTGCTGGAATGCAGAGATGGGCCAGACTCATGCTCAACCACTCTTATTCATTTGGGGTCTCCAGCTCACAGATGGCACTGCTCACATTTAGAGTGACTTTCCTCCCTCAATTAACCAAATTTAGAAACTCACAGACATGCTGGGAGATTGGTCTCCTAGGTGATTATAGATTCTGTCAAGTTGGTGATATTCACCAACCCAACTGACAAATTTAGTGATGGACTCACAGAACAGGCAGATCCTCTTGTTAAGCCTGACTCTCAAGAAGCAGCCGTATTAAACTTATTTTAATTTCATTCTTTTTGTTTCTAAAACCTACAAAAGAGAAGTTGGAATAGAAAAAAGCAGGTTCCCTCTCATTCTTTTCAAAGCTCAACTTCAGCAACTGGCACAGGGCATTCTTGCAGAAATAATGGCATCGTCTAATCCTCAGAGTGGAAGTTCTAGAAACAGTGGCAGTGAGCTTGATATTAGGGTCTTACATGTCTAGTGTGAGACTGGAAGAGCTGACTGGGAGAATGGACAGCTGAAGTATCCCAGAAGTCCCCCTCCCCTCTAGCCCTTGTGCTTAGCTCTCCCCACAACTTTTTACCAGAGCCAGGGGAAGTCGTTTTGTCTGCACTGAAACTAAAGGGCTGGTGACATGTGGGGCTGAACTTCATTGCTGTGTGAAGATCCATACCTGGCGCTTTGTCTTCAGTCCTTAGCTGCTGTGGCTTTGAGGTATAGCATTATGTAAAATAGAACAAAAGTGCTTTATTCTTAGAGAGTCTGACAGACTAGAGAATCAGAGGGAATGACAGTTAACATGGACCTAGATCTTTTATCTTTGCATGTTAGAAGACCTTATTTAAAAGGGACAAGGAGATGAATGAGAATTCCCTTTATCCCAAGAGGAAATGACAGGGCTTGACTACAAATGAGCTGTACTGAGAGTAGTCCTGGACAAACAGAGGATGTAAACTCACTTAGTAGATCATGTTCTACTATTTTTTCCTCCCCTCTGTCTCCTTTCCATCCCACCCTCTTGTACCATTCTTATTAAGCACCTATGGTATATTATATACCCCCAGAAACATGGCATTAATGTTTCAGACATTTTAGATCCTATTGGAGCTATTTGTGGTGGTTTATCCTGACTGTCCACTTGAGAAGTCTCTAAAAGATTAGTAATCATACCCCTGGGTGTACCTGCGAGGGAGTTTCCAGAGAGGACTAGCTAAAGAGTGAAAATACCTCACCAATATGAATAGTACCATCCTATAGGCTAGAGGCCTGGATGAATAAAAACCATGGAGAGAAAGCTGAAGTCAGCTAGTCTAGG
The DNA here is from genome assembly GCA_021653895.1 of Mastomys natalensis. Classification (NCBI taxonomy): domain Eukaryota; kingdom Metazoa; phylum Chordata; class Mammalia; order Rodentia; family Muridae; genus Mastomys; species Mastomys natalensis. The sequence continues at coordinate 722,501 of JAJTUV010001114.1, forward strand.
TATTGCCTGTGCCTGTTTTAGTTAAGTTGGCTCAGTTGCTGATGAAATCTCAGTGTTGGTTGAGTTTAGGGATTTGCTTTGTTACATCTTCAAGCCTGACCTTGACCCCAGAGAGTCTCTGGACCATGGATCATCTCTTGCTGCTGTGGTGGTAAGTCTGAAAAATGAGAAGGATGATAAAATGTGCCCTTTAATGATCTTACATTCTGGCTTTCCAAGAGAATAGAGCTCACATCTATCTATCCTAAAGCATAAATGCTGGCACACACACCTTGCTAGCTCAACAGATGCACTCAAAGTTTTGCCACGAGAGACCTCAAAGGGTCACAAAACACAACCTTTCCCTAGCTTCCTGACCTTTGAGTTTTACTAAAGAAACAACAAAGAGCTTACACTTTGCTTCATTGGAGAAAGTGGAAGACTTTACTCCCTGAATCTGAGAGTTGAACATTAAGGTCAGAGAAAGAAATGATAAAAGGCTGTCCATTTTAAGTTCATGGTGAGTGAAGGGCAGCTGATCTGTGAGGTGGGCAAGCAAACCCATGCATGTACTTCTGCTCTTGGCATGCGAAGACAGACACTGTGGAAGGAATAATGAAAGGCTACACTTGCTCAGGAAGGAAGACACTTTTCCTGATCTGGCCTACAGTTTATGAGAGGACATATGAGATCCTTCTTTGAGAACCCCATTCCTTTCACAGAAGCTCCCCACACCCTTTTTACCTGAATTTTGGGATTTCTTCATTCCCTAGACTCAGAGTTTATTGTCTATATTTTTCATTTCCCACTGGATATTTATCATGTCTTTCTGTTTCTTATCTCTGCAATTTGGTTCTATTTCTGATCTCGGACTGTCTATTGTGGAGATGAAATTTTTCTTCTTTTTTTCCTGTTCCCTGGAGGGCAGAATTTTTTTTTCTTTTTTTCTTTTTGGTTTTTCGAGTCAGGGTTTCTCTTATAGCCCTGGCTGTCCTGGAACTCACTCTATAGACCAGGCTGGCCTGGAACTCAGAAATCCCCTGCCTCTGCCTCCCAAGTGCTGGGATTAAAGGCTGTGTGTTATTACTGAAGGGCAGAATTTTACTGTTCTCTCACACTCCTGTTATCATGAGTGGAGTAGTGCTACCCTGAGTGTTTACAAGGCAGATTCCTATTAGTAGCCAGTATAGTCATGGTGTTCCAAAGTCCATGGTACCTGCAGCTCTTCCTGAGGAGCTGATTGCTTGTATGTGCTGTGTAGTCTGATAGCCCCCTCGATTCCTCTCTCCCCCTCCTCCTTTTTCCCCTCTTTTCCTTATCTTCCTTCTCTTCCTCTTCTTTTTCCTCTGCTTTCCCATTCCACTTCTATCCCCACCCCTACCTCTTTCTGGCCTTTCTCAATGAAATCTTGAACATTTCCCTTTGGTGCTGTGACTGGAGATTGGAATTGTGTGTGTGTGTGTATGTGTGTGTGTGAGATGTAGGTGGAGAGAGAGAGAGAGAGAGAGAGAGAGGGAGAGGAGAGAGGAGAGAAGAAGATACACACACAAGAGAAAGACTCCTTTGAGTCAGTTTGTATAAGAGAGCTCCTCATGGGCCTTCAGTTTTACACCTTTACATTATGCAGTCCAGACCCTACCAACAATTCTTAACATGAGTATTTCCCACTGTGGCTCTTTCCTGTCTTGAGAAATGAGTGAGTGAGCAAAACAAAGCAAGGTGATCTTCAAATTTGCATCTTACAAAGTGTATTTAAATGCTTGACAATGATGAAAGAAGACATATTCCCTGTGTCAGGAAGAGCTGGCCCAAGGCACATTTGTCAAGTAGTTAGTGGTTTGTCAGGACACTTACTTCCTTCACACTCATCCAGTTTCCTAATCCTGCCTCTAGGACTGCCAGGAGTCTCCATGTTGTTTTTCACTCTGGTAGTTTTCAGTTCACAGTTGACCCCTTCCCCTAGACTCATTTACTCTCCACCCCTGAGTTAAATAAGTTCGAGGCTGGAGCAGCAAGGGTATTTTGAAGCTGTGTTCAACACCCAAGAGAGATGCATTTCACAGTAATAAGTTGGGGAGCTGGAGTAGAGGGTCCACTTGGAATTCTGAGTTTATCAGAAAGGGAGGAAAATCCATTAGAGCTTGCAATATGTTTTCTTTTTGTTTATTGTAGATGGAAGAACTCCAGGGTCTAATGGAGGGCCACTAGGTGGCCTTGCTCCTAACATGGAGGATGGCTCATGCACAGAAGACTATTGTCTTTCTGTGAAGAAATGGTTAGGTCAAATGTATGCCATGAAGACAGTAGTTCCTGTAGAATAATCTGGTGTCCTTCAAAAGCCCTGATGAAGCCTTTTTTCTCTGTTGACCTCTTATGCTTCTGGGATGGCCCAACCCTTGTTAAAAGAAATCATGTTAACTGAGAGGAACACATAAATAAAAATCCCACTAGGGCTGGAATATATGCTAGATCAGAGATTTTAAAAATGCTGCTGGCTTGAGAGGCCACACGATGAAGCTTTTAAGAGATCTAACCACACTCCCTGTAGCCACAGCCCCTCCCCTTAGAGGAAGCTACAAAACAGCTATCCAGCAACACCTGCTGTGCTCCTGTAGTCTCTCTCCAACTTCTGCCATGTTAAGCAGATCTAGCTCCCTATCCCGAAACCAAGGTAACCTTAAATTAAAATTTTACTTTTATCTGGTGTCTTTCGGATGTTCCTACCATGACTGTTGTTCCTTGAGATCAGACTGATGTGGATATGACTTCTCCAAACCAGTTCATTCCCTGAAAACGTACAATTTGAGAAGTAAATGATGCACCACCGATAAGGCTCTTATTTCACTGCACAAATCATAGAAAGTACTCAATGAGTGTTACGTTACTTCCATTCACTCTCATCTGACTGTTAGTCAGTGGATAATGAGAATAACATTAGAATTCAGTGTGTCTTTGTATGCCTTTATATACCTTACATCACTCTCTCATACATATGTATGTGTATGTCTCAGATATGTGTATATCATATGCCGCATTGTGCTTTACATGTACATATATACATGTATACATATATATGATAGTAAGAGATAGAAACTACCAAAATGTCAGTCTCATTCTTTCAAGTCCACCTTTGTTTTACCTGCAGATTTAACATGAGTCATGTAAACAGAAGCACCCCTGACCATCAGAACCCTGAGCTGCAGAAATAATCTTTCTCCTCTTTCTAGTTAATCTAGCTATTCCTCAGAGCAACTTTAACAAGCAGAAAGAGGAAACATTTCAATTATTTTTCTATATTGCGTAATCCTTTTACAAGAATGTTCCTGTGATGTCTGCTCTCCCTCCTCAGACACTGAAGAAAAAAAACATATCAGTGTTGACTCAACAGGCTATTTTCCACCCTGGCAAAGTGGAGAGAAGCATGCCAGCCTGAACCAGATGCCTCAGCAGCGGTAACTTCAGAAGGACCACTTTGCTGTTGAGTTCTGAGACCCCCTGCCATTGATCTGTTTCCTGCAGGGTCATTCCTGATCATGACATTTAGAATCGTGACTGTTTTCCTTCTGATGAGCTTGTACACACTGTGAAATGGGAGAGGATGAACGTGGGAGAGGGAGGCTAAATGCCAAAGGAGGAAAATAGGCAAGGTGGGGAACACAGAGGCAGTGAAAGAAAAACGAAGGGCTGAAGAGGTGGCAGATGCTTGGTAAGCTCCGATGCTTCAGCTCACAAAAAGATACAAAGCAGTCCTGGAGAGATGGATGAGCAGTTAAGAGCGTTTGCTGCTCTCGTAGAGGAACAGTTTGGTTCCCGGAATCCACACTGTAACACACAACCTGTAACTCCAGCTCCAAGGGAACTAACACCTTGTCTCTACACACACACACACACACACACACGACACACGCACACGCACACGCACACGCACACCCACAATCTTTAATAGCTAGAGTGTGTGTGAAGTCTGACTTAGCATCGTGGACTTTGAGAGTTGATTCTCAGTCTTATGGTTACTATTTTTATCTATGTGCTTCTAACTGCCAAAATAACTGTTCTGAGATTAAAAAAAAAAAAATAAATGAAAGAACCAGGTGGAATCAGAATCATCATGTAAATATGATGTTATTTTTAGCAATTTTATAAAAATGAAGTTGGATCCACATAGAGTCAGCTTGAGAAACAGCAGGAGAAACAAAGCTCGTATTCATTTAGGAGAATTTCTGAATACATATTTTATTAAGGATAAATTTAGTGGAGAATCTTAGTCATCAGGATTATAAACAGAAGGCAGGTTTGTCCTTATGAACAACTGCACCAGCTTCATATACTCTATCTTTTTGCCTTGAAGAAGGATTTCCTGTGGTCTCAGTTTGATTTCCTGATCCCTTGACACATTTTGTTAATTAGCAAGCCTGTCCTTGCTAAGTTCTGTAGGGTCCAGCCTTAATTATTTGGAAACTTCATTCTTTCACATAAGTCAGAGTAACTTGCCTCTCCTACTGCTTCCTCATCTCTTGTGTCTAGAGCTGGTTTAGGAGTATGAAGAGGCCCAATGTCTGGGCTCCTATTTACACAGAGATATTATCTCTTTCTTCTTCTGGACTGGTTTGTATCATTGAGCTAGTTATTTTCTTCTGGGGAAGTATGAGTGGTTGGTGATTGGTAACCAGAGTATAAGTCACCTCTTGGAGACTTGCTGTGTCCTTTTGGGGATGCCCTTGAGTTGACTTTGAGCTGCAGGCTTCCAAGTAGGGCCTTCTATCTACTGCTCCTTAAACATCATGGCTGAAAGCAACCAGACCTATTTGAGAACTTTTCTCTCAAGGAGTATATTCTAAACCCTAGAGTGGAAAATTTTATCTGTGTTTTTTTTTTTTTTTTTTTCCTCTTAGCTGTGTCCTAAAGTTGTCAAAACTAGGAAAAATGAGGAAGGGAATCTATTTCTCTAGAGTTTAATGTGAATGTACTTTTATTTGCCTGATGTAATTGTTTCCTTGGAGGCTTACAGCCAAATAAGCTCACCCTTTCTAGTTCATTCTGAACTCTGGTGGCTGGTTCAACTCAGCTTTTTGGCTCAAACTCCTCTCCAAGCGACTGATTCAATCTAGCTTCTCTAGCTTCTCACTGAATTGCTGTCCTTGGCCTCAAACTAAGTCTGACTATTTTTTTTATTTTCTTGCTTCTTATTCTCTGGCTTTACTGCCTCTGCTGACCTGCACCGAACTGCATGAACTCACAAACAAACCCCACCCCACTGCACTGCTCTCACTACCCTGCCTCCCAACTATTGCACCAAACTCAACTCCACCAACTTAACTGACTCCACTCTTCTCTCCCTGCACTGCACTTATGCTGACTCTCTTTTGTAACTTCGTACTTTTTCACCTGGGCCCTAGTTCCTGAACAATGAATCTAAATGCCTAGGCCATGAGCTTGGGGTTGTTCTCTCACTTGCTCCTAATCTGTTATTCTATTCTATGTATATCACACTGTTTCATAATGTCACATGTTCTCAGTTTTATATGTCCATCTCCTCAGAGTCTGGGTGGCAAAACTCTTGTGCCTGACTAACTTCCAGAGTTCCTCTCTCTACTGGAACTCCCACCTTCTATTGTCTGCTTTTTTGTTTATAGCCATCAGCTTTTTATTGACAGGTGATGCTTCCACACAGTACACAAGAGATTCTCTATACTTTTTCTTGTCTTTTCTCCTGAGAGTTGGACATATCCTATCTCTGACTTATTCTGTCAAATCTTTCTCTGATTTATCACTCTCTGTGCTTTTCTTTGTGTACCTACAGTTTCTGTCTGGGTAGATCAGTTGGCTGGTAACATAAATATGATCTGATCTGATCAAACTTGGTGTAGATTAGGATCATATCTCTTGTTTATGAAAACATTTAAGTTTTCATTTAATCTCCTTCTTTCCTCCCCCCACCCCAATACTAAGTCATATGCTCTGTACTTACACATTTAAATTTGAATCTAAAGACAAAATTTTCATTTCTAAACACTAAATTTCAGATTCTAATTTTTAAATAACTTTTTTTCTTACAACATAAACTACATAGCCTTCCATTTTATTTATTTTCTTTATAATTATTAAGCTTTTCATTTTGATTTTCTTTAATTAAAACCATAATTTTTGATTTCTCCTAGGATTTTCAGTAAGTTCTAGAATTTTGTTCTATATGAAAAGTAGAGTTGGAGAGATAGCTCAGTGGTTATGAGTACTGGCTGCTCTTCCAGAGGACCTAGGTTCAATTCCTAGCACCCACATGGTAGCTTACAACTGTCTATAACTCCTGTTCCACCCTCACATAGAGATACATGCAGTCAAAACACCAATGTACATAAAATAACAATAAATTACATAAAAAAGAAAAGTAGATTATATTTTTGCCTTCTTACCTTCTGTCTAAGAGAGACCTTTGGCAGATTTAGAAATTTTATATTTAGAAAAAGTTGTTCATGATATTGTACATCCTTATTTTTTATTTTAAATATATATTATTCATTATTTTTCCAGTCTTTTAATTCAATAACTTAAATAATTCTTTGCTTGATAACATCCATATTTTATATATATAAATCTCTCAAAAAGTTTTCTTTGTCTCGCTTAATTTTAGAGGATAATTGTGGTGATGTTTTCAATTTTTTCTTCCATGTCATCTATCCCAAACTTCCAGAATGCTTGTGAGTGAGTCTTTTTTTGACCAATTCTAGGGGTTGTCTAAATGATTTGTAACAGTCATTACTGACTTAGTAAAGGAGATTATTTCCTCTGTTTTTTGTCTTTTGTGTGTGTGTGTGTGTGTGTACACGTGTCTCTCTACTTCTTTCTTTCTCTTCTTTCTGTCTTTGTTTGTATTCTGACTTTTTAATTTTTTTGTGTAGGGTCCTTTAAAAAAAGATCCCTTCTCAGTGGCTGGTGTCTAAGCCCATATACACTTAACCTGCTTAGCAGTTTTACTTTTTTTTTTTTTCCCATATTTCCTGGATGCTTATGCAATTAGGAAGATAGCTATGTTAGTAGTTCTGGCACAAGGTGACACAGAATTCACTATGCCCTATCCCTTTCTTCTTGACCATCTATGGGGGTGGGTCTTTACAATCAAGAAGCCACAGATTGCTAGAAGCACAAGATGGAAGTTGCATTGACTTTGGATCACAGTTAGGGTAGGGTGTGGCTTGAATTGAGAATGGAATCTCTAATCTGCTAAGCACTGAACTGTTGTTAGGTTTGTTTGTTACCTAAGCTTAGAGTTATCTCCCCTCACTAAAATAGCTGTCACCAGGCACTGTGACACAGAACACTCTGTGACAGGTAAGCTAGGAGAGCCCTTGGTTCTCCTGACACTGCTTGTTGTTACCATGTAGCATCAAGAGTACAGGCAGCATTGGCAAACCACTGGGTTTACACTGTGTTGACAAGGTTTTTAGGTATCTTGACTTGAAATGTTTCCTAGATACATTTAAAAAAATTTTCTATTTCTTATCGTGCTTTTTGAAACTTGGTTTTCTGGAATGCAAACATGTATGCAATTTTAGTCCCATGAGTGTCTCTGGTCTTAGATTCAGCCAAGAGTTTTCAAAAACAAAACAGGCCTCCACCACCAGCCCCCCTGAAAAGAAAAAAAGAAGTCTTAAAAACGTGTTTTGCTTTCCAAGGCCTGACCAAAGCCCCAGTGCTTAGACTCTTTTCCATTTACTCAGTGATCCTTCCCCCTCCCTCCCTCTCCCTCCTTCCTCCTTTCTTCCCTCTCCCTCCTTCCCTCCCTCTCTCCTTTCCTTCCTTCCTTCCTTCCTTCCTTCCTTCCTTCCTTCCTTCCTTCCTTCCTTCCTTCCTTCCTTCCTTCCTTTCCTTTCTTTCTTTCTTTCTTTCTTTCTTTCATTCTTTGACTTTCTTTCAAGCTCTGAATGTTTGAGACTTCTATTTAGATCTATGGCCAAATGTGGCTGACAGCTGCCTTCCCTAAACTGGGCTTCAGCAGTGAAAAATCTGCCCAGAGAAGAACTGGGCAGATTTTTGGCTTCGGGGTAATCCTGGGGCAGCTCACAGCTTTGTCTCCTCAGATGCCCTCAATGGGAGGTGTATGAAATGGTGATCAATGCTGCTTCCTAAATGATTTTGAGCCATCTAAAAGCAAGACAAACTTTTAACACAGATTTTCAAGGGGCCAACTCCAGAGCATTTAAAAGCATGGCCTATGGTTTGGTCTCAATTATAACAGCTGAGAGACGTGGCTGATGAACTCAATCACTTTTGGAAACCTTAGCTGGTCCCAGCAGGCAACTGTACCTTTTGGCTTAAGTAGTAGTTGCCTGATGTGTTTCGAAAACCACCCAAAGTTAATGAAGTCACAGTGTTTAAAGTTTTGGAAACAATAAACTGTTAAAGAGATAAAATGTTATTCTATTTCTTTTGAAGAAGGTAAATGCCTGGTTCTGAAAGTAGCACATTTTGTTGTTGTTGTTGTTATTGGCACTGTGGTAGAACTTTTGGAATTTGGAGAGGGCTTTCAATTGTCCTTCATTTTGATCATCATAATGGAATAATTACCATATACACTTGAATGTTTTATTTATGCTAATGCATTGGTTATAGAGAATGATGCAACAGTGTGCAGATTATACTCTTGCATTAAGCTTGGGAAAAAGGAAGCTACATTGAAGTAATTTCATCTCGTTATTTTGCAATTATTTCCTCTTTGTTAATGCTTCTTGAGAAGTCATATTCAAAGCTGATGTTTATTGAACAAAATTGCTCTTTCTTGGGCTGGTTCATCATTAAGCCCTTAAGGCCAAGAAACATTTAGTGTCAATTTTTCAGTGTTCATAAGTAGGTCTATGTTTCTTCTCTTGGTAAAAAATAAATTAAACTCAATAAGTTAGAAATTCATTTTTCTGTTAGTTTTAAATGTGGAGATGAGCCACTGTCCAATGTAGGAAAAATGCCTCTATTTTATAAATCATAAACAATATGCTACCCTTCTAGCTAGTTGATCAAGATTGTATGCCTTCCAATCCTAATGTTTTACTGGCTTGCTTGTTTTTTGTTTGTTTATTTACTTTGCTATAAGGTCCCAAAGTGTGTAGCAATTCTCTCCTAAAAGGAGCTGGGGGTTCCTAATGACTCAGGAAGAAAATGAAGCTTATAGAATCAACAGAAACCCTTCCAAGACTATATAATCAATAAAGAGTGCTGTAGAGGAGAGACTTTGATCAACTGAGCTGCCTGCAAGTCACACAGGGAGCTCCAGGGATGCAGCTTTTGAGAGTCAAGAGTCACCATTCATCCTCAGTGGGCTTCCAATCCTGTTTCATCTCTGTTCTTGTAAGTAACCCCTTACCCATACATTTAGGTAACTCAAGTAAACCCAATGGTTCACCAAATTATACTTTGATGAAATAATTTCTTTGGGTTTTGGTACTCTTTTGGGGATGAATAAGCATTTGTTTACATCTTTCCAGGAAAAGTCAAAGAATATATATTATCAGGCAGACCTTGAACTATTTATTACACCAAGGTTGACCTTGAACTCATAATCCTCCTGCCTCTGCCTTCCAAATGTACATGTGTAAACTATTACATTTAGCTTCTATGCCTCAACCATTGGTTGTATCACCATGCTTAGTCGCCAGCTGACTTTTAACATGACATCTGAAAGTAAGATAAGCAAATAAGTAGGCAGGCAGGCAGGCAAGCAAGCAAGCAAGCAAAATTTGTGTAGGGCAGAAAAAGTAAGGTGAAATTTGATCAGTATTTGATATTTGTATATTAATAAAAAGCTAAAAAATAGCTTCTGCAATAACTTCAACCCTCCTACTCTGAGACTCGGAAAATATCAAGCAAGAGGGGGTGGAAAGAAGGTAAGAGCTGGAGACTGAGGAAGACTGTGAAATAAGTGCCGGCCCCTGAACCTGACAGGGCTGTCACACTGCTGCACATGAACTCATAGCAGCTCTGGTTTCCTGCATGAGACTTGCACAAGATCAAGCCAGTTAAGAATTCCGGCATGTATGGGAGAGGGGCTCCTGATATTCTTGTAGCTGAGGCATTGTTGTTTCTTGATGGCTTCTGAGGGAGGGAGAGCAAACTTTCTTTGTGAGGGTGGTCATTGGTAAATTAGCTACACATATTTCTGTGGATGATCCAACACCCATGTGTTTACGGCAGCACAAATTGGATTCAGTGAGTTATAGCACAAAAGAGAATATGGAGTGTGATGTGTTGGGTGGGGCCTAAGGGAGTTGAAGGGAGGGAGTAGGGGTGGATAGAACAAGAGATATTGTATATAGTATGAACATTTCAAATAATAATAAAAATGGTGCATTGCATCTAGAGGGTGCATGCATCACACATGCTTAAAATTTATCCTCTCAGTAGCTAGAACTGAGATATTTAAGACTATACAATTATAAGGAAAATAGATAAACATAGTCCCATCCTTCTCCTCTACTGGGACAGGCATGGACTAGGCTAGAAAACCCAGGGCTTCTCTCAGGGTAGAATGCTTACTGATAGTCATCCTCAGATACTTGGATGGTACCAGTGGGAATGTCCAGGAGGAAAAACCTAAGTGAGTTGACAGAGGGTTATTGTGGATCTGCCCCTATGGCTGGCCTGGAAGACTGTCTACTTTTCTTCTCTTTGAAAGAAGAAGTTCTATACCCATAGTTCTTATGTGTCCTATGTCTTCTAGGAAACAGCCTTAAAGACAAATACCAATGCTCTCCAGGAAGGTGAGCTAGCACTACATAGTCAAAAAACTCATATGCTAAAATCAGAAGCATATTCTGGCACTGCCATTCATTACATGAGCAAATAGAAGGTGAATATGAATACCCTAGTTGAATATTCTGGCTTGTATTTTCCTACCTGAAAATGAGTTGCAATAGATCAGTATGTGTTTATGTATGTGCATTAAATTGCCTGATGCTTTTAAAGGACAAAGTTAGTGACTAGAAAGAATTTTTTCTTTCCTTACTAGTCATGTGTATATTCGCTCCAACTGCATTTTTATTAGCAGCTGGACTCTTAGAGCACGGGACCCCCTGTAGAAGTGACTGATGATGGGTGCATTTTGATAGAGGAAGGTGGATTTAATTCTAGGTTCTAGAGAGGTGGGTTTCTGAGAGGACTGCAATCTCAAAAGCAAACACCTCTACCCCTTAGTCTGGAAAAGGACTCAGTCACTGAGAAAGGATGAAGTCCTTAAGCACTCAGGAAATCAAGTGATTTCCTGAGGGACAGCACTGAATCTAGAGTCCCCTTCCCAGAGATGTTTAACAGTGGGTTTGCTCTCCACGGGTGTGTGGCAGTGTCCCTTGGATTGGCAATGTTCTGTGAGATTTAGCACTGAGTTGGTTCTGAGCAGTCATTTCCCTGTAAAGCGCTGTGGCTGAAGGTTGCCCTCTTCTCCCTGCTTTACTGGTGCATATCACTTGCTGTGTTGAGTGCAGCCAAGCACCCAACGCACACTTACTGTGTGCTTCAGAGTCCTGTACATCATTTGCTTGATAAACCAGAACATGTGGACAAGATAGACACCCTGGAAAAAAAAAGCTTTCTGACATATGTCAGCATGCAGAGAAATTCTGCCTAGGAGAAGAGTTTCCAGACCTTGAGTTGCATTGTTTCATTGTTTAAAATCTTGTATGGGAATGCCTAAAATTTATTTAAGAGATAAAAATGAAAAGATAGAAATATGGATATATATCTTTTAAAACTTTTATTACTCATTTGTGTGTGTGTGTGTGTGTGTGTGTGTACAGTGCACATGTGGAGGTCTGAGGTCAACTTGGAGGAGTCAGTTCTCTCTTCCCACCACGGGGACCTGAATATCAAACTCAGGTCATCAGTCTTTGTGGCAAGTGCCTTTACTCATCAGTTAGAAGCTGTGTATTTCATCGCTTTTATTCTGTAATGGTGATGCTCTCTGTAGCAGCCTTGCTGTCTCTAAATATGGATTTAAGGAATGGAGTAAGACGGCCATCAGCAAAAGACATATAGTATATTTTAAAAATTACTGACACAAGACACAATTTACGGGGCTACAGCTGAGGAAGGAAGAGAGTGAGGGTTTTTGAAAGGAATAAGTTTAACTGTCAACCCCTACCTACGTGTGTTACAAGCAGTTCTTAGTACGGTATCAATCCTAGGGGTGTGTATTATAGTCATGTTGGGTAAATAAAATATTATGGCTATGAAAAGTCATGTGACTTTTATGAGGAGAAATAAAAATGACCTACTGTCTACTATAAATTGGGATGGAGCCATCATGGGAAACAAATGTTGGGTGAAGAAGTAAAACACACGTAATATATGGGCACAGATTTTCACACTTAAATCTTTTGAGGAAGTTGACTTTGAGGGGAAATGGGGATCTAGTCTTGGACTTGGGGCTAAATCTAGTGATTTGTAGAATTAAAAAAAAATGAATACACATTTCAAACTCCACAGAAACAAAGTGTTTCTCCCCCCCTCCCCCCACACTGTTAAGTAAGGGAGCAGTCCACACTGGGCCTGCATTTAAATATATTAAAAATTCAAAGGCACCACAGGCCAAACATATGCTCTGGAGGAAATGGAAATTTTGTCTACTGAGAAAGTGAAATCATCAGAATAGTTCTTGTGAACTGACTGCTGTGCCCAATAGAGGACAGGGACAGACTGTGCACCCTCAGCTCTGACCTTTTTGCCAATGTGAAGAACAACAAAGTTCTGAAGCATTTTTCTTCACAGTGCTTTCCCCCGAAGCCCCTCCTAGCCTCTGCAGCTTCCTCTCTTCTCACAGTCACATTTTACACGGTAAGTATTAGCTTAGTTTCCATCAGGTTTTGTCTTTTACTTCTCTAGCATTTGATTTCATATTGGGCCTCCTTGCTAGTTTTAATTGAGAGCTTCATGGAGTACATTTGGTGAACTCTGGAGTCTAGTCATCGGTTCATGGAGGGCACGGCGTGTCTGTGCCTTGGGATGCTGTGTTTACTGTGTTTATTGCAAACTTGAAGACTTTGACATTGTCACAGAGTGGGGATGAGGGAGAATACTTATAAAGTGAGAGAAATCTAGACATTGATAATGTGCTTTTTGTTTTAAATGTTTGCATGTGTCAGAGAAGTCAGAAGGCTTAGACTGAGTCTGTATGTGCAAGTGCACATGTGTATACAGGACATGTCAATTTTGTGTGTTGTCCTCCAGAAGCCATCAGCATTCCTTTGAGACAAGGTCTCTGAGTCATGGAGCCCGCTGCTTCAACTAGGCTGGCTAGCCTGTCTCTGTCTTCGAGCACTGATTACAGTTATACTCCATCATGCCTGGCTTTTTCCCCCTCACGTGTATTCTGGAAATTGAATAGAGGTCTTTACGCATTGTGGCATGCACTTTGCCAAATGAGCTATCTCGGCAACCCGTATTTACTTTGTGAAAACCATAGTTAGTACTTGATCTGGTTGGCATGGTACCTGATCAAACATCGAGGTGATTTGCATTAAAAAACAGTTGCTGGTCTACGAACCAACTTACACAGACTTAATAAGAAGTCATCAAGTGAGAAATGATTAGGACTGGGAGAACAAATGGTTGAGATCCTTGAATGTCTTCAAAATGACTTCTGACTTGGAGGCTTTCCCCAGTCCTCAGTTTTGCTCATGGTGATCTTTTCAGTTCTGCCCAGGCCCCCATCTCCACACACATTGACAGACTGTGGGGACTCCCTTGGTGCATCTAATGGGGTTGGTATTCAGGTTACATTATATTTCCTTTGTCTTTACCTCAAATGTATGCAGCTGATTCATAAAATACTGTAAAAGCATAGGCAAGCACAAGAAAGAGTGGAATAGGCCAGATGCTTTGTGGCAGCACTCAGAATTTCTGTGCTCATCCAAAGGGTTGGAGAAGAAACCAAAGGGCTCTTGGGGTAAAGGCAGTGAGCATTTTCTACAAATTCTGGGAAAGAGGCGCCTGATACCTCATCCAATGTCATCATTTCTGTTTGTTCTGTGTTTAGCATATGTACTGGCTACCTTTGCATTGCAGAAATGAGATACTTGTTGAGAAGCTTCGGGGAGAAAGAGTGTATTTCAGCTTGGGATTCAAGAGGATACCAACCATCATGACATGACAAGAAAAGGCATGACACAGGGACATGAGCTGGCTGGTCACCTTGTGTCCACAGGCAGGAATCAGAGAGTCATGAGCACTATTGTTCAGCTGTCTTTTTATCTGCTCCAGTACCCCATCCCATGCAATGGCACCAGCCACGTGTAGGTTGGTCTTCCCACCTAAATTTACCTAATCTAGAAGCACATTCACAACATGCCTATTGGTTCGTTTCAGTGGTAACACTAAAGCCCATAAGGTGGACAATCATATTAACTGTCAGAGCATGTAAATGGCTATCCTATATTGAACACAATCAAGTGTTGTGGAGCTCCCACCAAAGACCACTGAGACAGTCTGTGAGCCAATTAAAAGTCTTTCAGCTGGCTGGTGACCATACGGTGTCTGGGATCCAAGTGCAGTCTCGAGCCTGTCTCAGGGTCTCTTTTTAAGCAAGAAAACAACATACTAGCTGGAAAGGTCCCAAGGTTAACTTCTTACGGCTACAAGTTAAGCAGATAGTTAAAACGCCAAAATGTATTAGCAAAAATAGAGAGGTCAGGCTGACCATTACAAAGAATTTGTATCCTTGAGTTCTTCTTGGAATGTTTTTCTTCAGCTTCCTTTACAGTTATGGTTACTCAGCAAGACAAGGGTCATCTGAGATCCCTTTCATTTTAAAGTCACTATAGCCAATCTGCAGCCCTTGTCACATAATGAAGCAGTTTGCTGATGAACTTTTACCTCTAGCAGCACCTATGAGATTCTGATGTGCTCATGAGACAGTCTTGATAAAGATGGATCCAGTTATTTTTTTTTTTTTTTATTATCTTCATGTTTAACTGGAAGGAGATATCCACTTTCTACCTATAGGATGAAGGTGTTACTGGAGTGATGCTTCAGTACTTTACTAGTACTGAATACTTACTAGTACTGGATACTTTAGTAGTGAGATTGATGAAATAGTAACTTCTGTTGGACTTCATTACCCAGGCAATGAAGCACATGCACAAGCATGGCCCGTGCTCTGACAAACTCTTCACTTCGCTGAGCAGTTCTGGCAACAGGCTTCATCTTGCACTTTGATCCCAAAGGTGTTTGTTATTATCTCTTCTGTTTATACTTTTGCCCTCCTGTCAGGGATGGGACAGGAGGAAACTAGTCCTCTTGAGTGTTCATTGCCCAGGAGCTACCTAACAGGTACACAGGACTTGCCCCTACTGGTACCCTTCCAGGACTAACCTGTGCACTCCTGAGCCACGAGGTCATAATCCACACAGTAAGTAAAAGTAGACTCTTCATACCTGCTCCAGAGCTGATGAGTCAGATCTCCCAGGGATGGAAACTCAGGACAGTTCCATTTTTATTTCTGTTGCTGTAAGAAGCTACTCTGTTTACTGAACTGACAATCAGGGAACCTGTGTAGGTCTGACCTAGGTCCTCTGCATATATGATTGTATAGCTTGATGTTTTGTGGGCTCCTAATAGTGGAAACAGGAGCTATCTTTTGACTCTTTGGCCTACTTTTGGGAACTTTTTCCTCCTACTGGATTGCTTCATCCAGCCTTGATATGAGGGTACATGCCTAGTCTTATTGTAACTTATGCCGTGTTTGGTTGATATTCCACGAAGACCTGCTCTTTTCTGAAGGAAAATGGAGAAGTGGATCTGGGGAAAAGGGAGGTGGTAGGGTCTGGAGGAGAGGAGGGAGGGGAAACTATAGTTAAGATATATGAGAGACACCTAGAACTGACCTTAATACATGCATGTAATTAAAATGGTATAAAAGCATAAAGGAGGAGGGGGATGGGATAGAGGGTTCTAGGAAGGGGAAATGGGATGACATCTGTATTGTAAATAAAATATCCAATAAAAATTTTAAAAATGATATATGAGAGATGAATAAAGGGAAAAGAGGAAGAGCAGGAAGAGGAAGAAGAGGAAGGGAAGAAGGAGACAGGAGGAAGAGGAGAAGAGGAGGAGGGGAGGAAGAAGAAAAGGAAGAGGAGGAAGAGGAAGAGCTGACAAAACAGTTACTTGACTTAAAATTCTGGATTACAGTCCCTCATTTTGAGGAAATCAAGGCAGCAAAGCCGTGAAGCAGCTAGTCATACTCACATGCAGCGTCAAGGGCAGAAAGCTGTGAATTAATGCTTACAGGCTTTCTCGTGCTCAGCCCTGTCTCTCCACTTACACAGTCCAGGATCCTGGACTGGGGACAGTGGCACCCACTGTCAGGGCTGAGTTTTTCCACATCAACTAATGCAATCAAGACAAGCCCTCTAGACCCACTCCCAGGCCAACCTGATCTAGACAACCCCTCACTGAGATTATCTTCCTAGGTGATTATGGGTTGTGTCAAGTTGACAAACTATCCAAGGGATCCTTAGTTTGAGAACTTCCTCTAGGCTGTTTGCCAGACCACGTTTGGGAACCTCTGGTGAGGCTTTTCTCAGTGCCTTCTCCCACAGCCCGAGCTTACCTTTTTCCCTTGCCACTCTTCCCACGTTGCTGTTTAAGAGTCCATCAGTACTATTCACTTCAGGGGACGATTTGTTTTATACATGACTTCCCCCAAAGAGAGTGCTCGTCTACGTTGACAAAAGCCTCTCAGACATCAGGAGTGAGTCACAGTGAACCCAGGCTTCAGAAGGTGACAGCCTGGGCTTGTTAAACTTTCTTCATTGCAGAGACAATAATCTGAACATACCTTCAAACAACCTATCTCTAAACAGAAAGCTTGGTGTATAATGATGCTCTATTTCTGTGTCATCAGTGTGTTGTAAAAACATATAAAACCTCAGCAAAACCCCCATAATTTATTTCTATGTTTTCTGTCACACCCCATAAGTATGTTTGCCACTGTAATGCCTTAAAGATGAAAACCAAATTGAGACAGAACAAGCATAAATAATTAGCCAGTGCTGTAGCTTCTCTGTTTTAACTTTTAAGGATTTTCATAAGAAGATGGGATACTTCCATTAGTAGAAACACAGAATCACCACTATGTACTAAAGAATAGCTCAAACTTCTTAGTAGGATTCGAGTGTAGTAGATACATCATCATACATCATACACACATTCCCCATACCTACATGCACACCCCATTCAAGTGTAACCTTAAGATGTTAGTCAAACAACATAAAATGAACAACAGAAGGAAAACAAACATGAAGATCTACTGTTCTTTTGGGCCTGGAGAGATGACTCATCAGTGAAGAGTTTTTGCTGCTCTTCCAGAGAGTGAGAATTCAGATCTCAATACTCCTATCATTGGCTCACTTCTTGAAACTCTATCTCCTGGGGATCTGGTGCCCCCTTCTGGCTTCCACAGATTTACACCCATGTATCATAACCGATGCAGATACACACATACACATAAATATAACAAATCATTAAAAAGGTATACTGTTCTCATCTGTAACAGAATGGTACTAATACATTAAAATTTTTCTTTACTTTTTAAAGTTAGAAATATTTTTTAAGTGTTGTTTCTTCCTATTTTATTTTCAGTGTCCTTTGGCTCCTTCGAGATTATCCGTGATGGTTTGGTAAATTTGGTAGTGTAAAAGTAAAAAAGAGTGGGGATAGGTACCAAAGTTAAAAGAAGCAGATCTTGCTCAAGTTGTTGCCCTCTGGAGAGAGCGATTAAGCCATAGGCGTGAAGAAACCAGTGGCTAAGAGGGCGAAAAGTCTGTCCTTTTTTATGAGATCATTGTAGCTCTCTATTTTGGCAAAAACCAGGTATACAGCCAGATTAGCCAAAGATGCCACCAATACAATGTATGGGAAGGCATAATATAAAGGCCTCCCGCGACTGCTTGCAGCACGGTCAAAACCGGGAAGAAGTAGAGGGCAGTGTAAATGCTTTCCAGCTGGTTTGGCATGTATAAGTGCCACTGAATCTTCTTTACCAGTAATGGTCGAAGCAGCAGCATCAATACTAAGCAGAAAGCGTAATAAACAAACACGATGGTGTATAGTGGGTACACGGCTTCCTGAGTGCAGTGCACGGTGGTGATGTAATCTGGACTTGGATTGTAGAGCATCGTGTACCAATCTGAGAGCATCAGCACCCGGCATGAGTGGATGGTAAGGGTGCCGACAGGATTACTCACAAGTAATGTGACTATAGCTGCCATGCTGCATTCTAATAAGCAGAAACTTGCTGGAAAAACACACCTCTGGAATTACTGCTCTTTGCGTCCCATTCAATGCAGAGCCAATGGAAACGAGAGGAAGCATCGCCATGAAGCCAAGGTAAAGCCAGTCATACAGTTCCGGGGACTCCAAGCAAGGCTGACAGTATTTCTGTTCATTTGTCCTCTGTCCTCTTGGGCACGCCCCACACTCTCCATATACTTCAGTTGAGCTATTTTTAAACAATAGGGTCTTCCCACAATAGAGTCCAAAGCATGCCATCAGCCACACTAGGTTTCTAAGATCAATAGATGTTACCACAGCATGTTAACGGCTAGGCTAGGCTTCAACGGTCCACATAGCTCCGCCTCCCGGTATCCTGGACAACCATTCTGAAGCCCTGCCCCTGTGCCACCAGGCTCCTCCCCCCGCCCCCAATTCCTTCTCTGGGTTCAAGCATCTGGTCCTGACTTGTTGGCTTAGGCTCCCAGGGGTAATCTGCTTCCTGGTCTAGTTAGGGTTCACGGAGCATTTTCTCCTGAAGAACTAACACAGGCCCTTGGAGTGTATTTCAGGGTGTCAGAGTTTTCTGCTCTTGCTGCTGGTCTTAGCACGAGTGAGGAGATGAAATGTAAATCAGACATGGTTGAGAAACCATAGTTCCTTCTTTTGAATAGATTGGCATTCAGCAAAAGATACAGGTGACAGGCCAGTGTCTCGTGACATTCATAAATTTATCAGATCCTAAAAATTCGCATTCTAACAGGATTATTTTAAAGAAGCTTAGTTTCTTTGGGTGCATAATGTCTTAATCTTTCATCTTAAGCATTCATGTTTGATAAAAAAATGATTCCTCATGTAAATTCATGTATTGTAATTCAATCCTCCCTGAACTCCCTAAACTGTGGATAGAGAACTACAGAATGTTACTCTCCCTTTGCTCTTGCTCTTGAGAAAGGAGCAAAAAAAAAAAAAAAAAAAAAGCAACACTTATGGTGGATGAGCTCATCCAAAATCTGAACAAGTTCTTTCATATTTGAGAAGCCTTGACATTTAGTCACTTGTCCTTCACCTAACAAGGTGCTGTTCAGTTTTGAAACAAAACACGCAGACAGACACACACACAACCCCATACGCACAAACACGCGGGGCGGGGCGCGCGCGCGCGCGCGTGCGCGCGCGCACACACACACACAAGGAGGGAAGGAGGGAGGGAGGGAGAGAGAGAGAGAGAGAGAGAGAGAGAGGAGAGAGAGAGAGAGAGAGAGAAATTCAACCAAATTCCCTATTTTGCTTCCTTCCTTCCTCCGTCCAGGGTAGTCTGTCCTTTACTTCCGGTGTGGTTTCTGGGACATCCTGCTCCTCATCCGTGCCTTTTAGGGTACCTGTTCTACTCTGGTTACCTCGTGGTTCTGCAATCCAGAGTCATGACACTACTAGGGGTGCCCAGGATAAGTGTGAAGGCGGCCATGGAACTTCCTAATACTGACTAAAAAATTCCAAGGGGCTTACAGTTTGTCTTTTGCTGGTAATTGCAAGCTAAAATTAGCAGTGGTGTAGTAGCTACAGTGTACTAGCTTTGTAAATATTTAGCTTACGGAGTGCCATCTGATACATGTCTTCTAGGCATTTTGAAGAGAGCTTGATGAGAGACTTCTGGGCTGGCTTGTTCTGCTGCATGCTTAAGCGGTCTAGTTGTCCCAGGATTGGTGCTAGTCAGTGCTTTGCTTAGTAGCTGGTTGCTGCCTGTCAAATGGAGCTGCTCAGTCTGGAAGCTATGGATGCCGAATCTTACCTGGGAGGTCTGTGTCTGTTGGGGACCAGTCTATGATGTCAGTAGTCGCTGCTTTACTGTGAGCAAGAAATTTAGCTGCAGGAGGCAATCAGAGCAGAAATTCCTAGTTTTGTGTTACTTCTAACCTAAACTCAAGATTCTACCCTTAGAAATTAGTGTCTTTGATACATTAGGAATCTTGGATTAAGATATAAAAGTTACATTGACAATATAGCTCATGGCAGGGCACTCACCTAGCATACACTCAGAGGACCTTAGGTCTGAAGGTTCCAGCACCTTCCCACTGCTGACCAGACACGCAAGTATATGCTTCTTATTATGTCAAGTTGTTATTATTTTCTCCCACAGATGAATGAATGCTGGCTCGTGATTAGATGTTAACAACATGCTGAAGGCCACAGCAGCAACTTGAGGTTAAGTGTGAGATGGCCAGTGTTACCTCATTCTAGTAAGTACCCCCGCCATTGCTTTAAACTTTGAAAGTAGACAGAGTGAATTTAGTTGCCTCATGTCCATTCTAGAAAGTCATTGCTTAGAGTGAGGTCCCCAGTGGTCCAAGACCTAGGCTGGAGAGGGCCCATTCATCAGCAGTTGTCTTAGTTCTTGAGAACTCTGTGCTGGGTTCCAAGGTATTGGAGGAAGTGAGTTACTTCCATTTATTCAGAGATTTCTTTCTTTAAAAAACAAGGGTTTGGATGTTGCAGTGAATTGTCATATATGACAAGCTTTATGAATATGCTTTAAATAGTTAAAGTATTTACTATTCTTGTTTTTTTCCACTGAGCAGAGATATCTCTGAAAGCACCTCTTAAGTCATGTTTTTAAGTCGTGCTTCTTAAGTGGAGGAGTTTAGACCAAGAGGCTGACTTGCAGAATGAAATAACTTCTAAGAAAATCTTTATTGATTCATCCACCCAGTCCAGGCTTCAAATCATCCCTTCAGTAGCTGACTCATGCCTGCCTTGTTTCCTTGTTTTCCCAGGAATCTTTGGCGTGTGAGATGATGCAAGACTGAGTTTTCCACCATCTTCAACTCCAGATCTCACACCTTCAGTCAAAATGCCAAAGTTCTGTGTGTAGCCAATGTGTGGATTGCTTATAGTTTAATCTCTATAACCTGAAGGAAAGGCAATGAAGCATTTTACCTCTTAAATAAAGTTCTCTTTCCACAGAAAACAACTTGGGACATAGCCTTTTTGTTTATTTTTATTTTATTATTTTATTTTATTTTATTTATTTTATTTTATTGTATGGTGTAAAGTAGGCTTAAGGGGATGGAGGAAGTACACAGTTATATATAACATTTTAAATTTGTTTAATTAAAACTTTTACAATATCATACTGGATACAAAGCACTATGATTAATTACATTCACTCCCATTATTCGATCTCACCCCTTCCATGATAATCTTTTTCCTGAGCTAGTCCCACATCATTCATGTCTCTTCCCTTCTCTCCCCTCCTCCCTTCTCCTCCTCTCCTCTCCCCTTCCCTTCCCTAAATCTTCCCAAACTCACAGGTATGGCTGCTGTGTATTTGAAATTGTGGCTGCCATGTTGAATCCAGAAGGCAGTGCCCCACTGCACTCTCTTCCCCTTGCCCCAGTCTCTGAGCTCTTTCCACTTTTTCTTCTGTGATGTGCCCTGGGCCTTGGAGGGAGTGACAAGATGTCTTGTTAGGGGCCAAGTCACTTATTCTCAGCCCTTTGATCAGTTATGGTCCCTGCTTTTAGTGTCACCCACTTTCAGAAGAGTCTTCTCTGACCAAGGCTAATAGCAGAGTCAGTTTTGATCAATACCCAAGAAGGGCAATGACTCTGAGAACTGTAAGAAGTTTTTCAGGGCAGCCATTGTGCCCTCACAAACTGCCTTCTTTCAGGAAAAATAAGTTTTATAGAGATTAACTCCTTCATGCCCTGCACATCACTTGATAGAACACAGCTGGTGGAAGTGTTCAAACAGTCACAGTGAATTCTGCAGATCAGAATTACAAGCATGCACTCTTTTAACTGACATGGGAATTTAAATAAGGGAAAATGCTTCTAAGGAAAACAATCAAATAGCTTAAGATCTTTGGACGGGCCTATAATTTAAGGAGAAATTAAGAGTACTTATGAGTTACTTAATCTGAAAGGACGATAGAATTCTATGGATCAAGACTTATGGACTCAAGCCAAATATTATTTGGAGAAATATTTATAGTTTTCATTTATTTGTTAGAAAAGAAGAAAGAGTAAAGTTAATGCGCTATTCAAAGGAGAGCCTAACTTTTGGCACAGCAAGCTGATGTTGTCATCTGCAATAGTTCATTTTTGACAGCTGTGCAGAGCAGTTACTACTACAACAACTACTGTACAAGGCCACTGCTTTAAGTAAATTTACAACTTTGTGTTGGGCCACATACATAGACAGCTATTTATTCTTGGCCCATGTCACTCAAGCAGCAGATGATCATGCTTAATTTTCAAGTTAAGAAGTTAAAACAGGACAACAAAAGACATAATAAAATCTATGGGGAGAAAATATTGATACAGAGACAAACCAAATGAAATGACTAGAGTTTAATGCACAAATTAAAAACACAGGAAATAAAAAGCTAAAATGAGTAGTTGAAATAAAAACACTGTTCTAGAAATAACCAGTGAAATGGAAAAACTTCACAATTATCAAACCACGGATAAAAAAATGACAGATAAATAAAACTGAGAACAAAAAGGGGAATTTGTCTTACAGTAAAATAGACATTAATGATGACTGAAGGGAGGCTCGGCCTTTGGTTGGCAGATAGCAAGTCTCCACAGACTCTATCTCAGTGAGAAAGGAGAGCTCATGAGAGGGATTTAAGAGTAATTAGAGACTCTCGTTCACAACAGCCTATTGACGTTTAATAAGAGCAGCCAGTGTCTTCAGTGTTAAATTCATGTCACTCTTTTTACTGCTACCTTCAACCCCACATGATCTTGAATGAGTAGATGAGGCCACTGCCCCACTTAGCACCCAAGGAGCAGGGTAAGGTGCAGGTCCCAGGAATGGAGAGCTCCAAAACCCTTCATGAAGGAGCCTGCTCCATTTAAAAGAATGGGGAGTGATTTGATCCTCAGGGTACCATCAGAAACGACAGCTCCTTTTGTCAGATAGTAGCAAGCTAAAGCACAGTGACAAGTAGAGAGATAGTGTGAGCATGCTTATAGTCAGAACAAGCCTTGAAGACTGAACTAAAATATTTTCCATTCTCTAAGTTAATTGACAAGGCAGCATCTGGCAGGTAATTTTTTTTTTTCTTCAGGACAAGGTATCTTTATGTAGCTTTGGCTGTCCTGGAACTCCCTATGTAGACCAGGCTGGCCAGGAACTCATAGAGAGCCACCTGCCTCTGCCTCCCAAGAGCTGGGATGAAAGGTGTGTACCACAGTGCCGGACATATAGTTGCTTTGGTCAACTTGAGATAATGCAGTATCACCTGAGGAGAGAGTTCCAAAGCAGAATTGTCTAGATCAGGTGAGTCTGTGGGCAAGGCTGTGTGTACTGACTGGTTTTATGAGTCAACTTGACACAAGCTGGAGTTATCACAGAGAAAGGGGCTTCAGTTGAGGAAATGCCTCCATGAGATCCAGCTGTAAGGCATTTTCTCAATTAGTAATCAATCGGGGAGGGCCCATTGTGGGTGGTGCCATGCCTGGGCTGGTAGTCTTGGGTTCTATAAGAAAGCAAGCTGAGCAAGGCAGGGGAAGCAAGCCAGTAAGTAACATCCCTCAAAGGCCTCTGCATCAACTCCTGCTTCCTGCTCTATGTGAATTCCTGTCCTGACTTCCTTTGGTGATGAACATCAATGTGGCAATGTAAACTGAAAAAACCCTTTCCTCCCCAATTTGTTTCTTGGTCATGATGTTTGTGCAGGAATAGAAACCCTAACTAAGACACCGTGGGAGATTGTTTTTCTGTGGTAATTGATATGGGAAGGCTCAGCTCAAAGGTCTGCAGTGCCTTTCCCTTGGATCTGTAACTGTGTAGGAATAGGGAAGCAAACTGAACAGTAAGCATGCATACATTTATCCTTTTTCTTGGGTAAGCGCTTTAAATTCCCGTCTTGATTTCTCTGCAAGGATGAACTCTAACCTGCTATTGCAAGTCAAATAAAAACTTTAAACCTTTCCTTCTGGTTGCTTTCTGTCAGGGTGTGCTTCACAGCAACGAAAATGAAGCTAGGTACAGCAGTTCCCTAGGGAATTGTCCAAAAACAATATAGCAACCAACTGCTGTTTAGTGGAGCCTCTCCAGCAGGGAGCAGCACCAAATGAAGCTAGCTAACAGAGATAGGGAATACAACAGATAGCTGGGGCAAAATTACTCTCACCCCAGGGTGAGCAATACAAAAGGCTTTACTCTGGAGGACATAGGGAAATAGACTTTCCTAAAATAGCTTAGCTAAATTAAAAGAGGAAAACAAATCCCTAACCTAAAGCAAGCACTGGAGGAGAGGGAATCAATATCTAGTGTTATTAAAATGTATTAATTAAAATGTACTGTGTTCAACAAAAACACAACACTGGCAACGAGAAGAGGATGTGACCCAAACACAGGAAGAAAAAAACCAAACCAAACCATGCTCCAGAAATTGCTGTGAGAGAAACAGAATTCAACAGAGAAGCTGTTGCAAGAGTACTGTGTGAGGAACATAGGTGAACAACATATTTGTGTCTTTCCACATGCTCGTATTTAGTGAATAAAAATTTACAAGGTGCAGTGGATTTGCTGGCAGCAATTTGCCAAGTTATCCCAGATAGCCCTGGCTGAGGCCAACACCATTCTTTTATTCCAATCTTAATTAAAATATTCATTCTCAGAATACATATTATACAATAAATCTCTCTTTGCGAGAGCGTGTTTGCACACCACACACACACACACACACACACACACACACACACGTTATAGAACAGTTACGGGTGGTTAAGGATGCTGCATCAGAGTTTGTGAGGTTTTAAAGTCGTCCCACCCAGATGTCAAAGCTAGGAAACTGATAGGGACACATGAAGGGAGATGGCTGAAAGCTGGGGACTTTAGGAGATGCTAGGGCCGTAAAGGCTCTTCCTATAAATGGAATACAATTTTTTTTTTGATAGAGGTCTTCATGCAGTCGTCATCTCTCTTGCCCTTCTGCAGCCTTCCCTTTTGGAGTTAGTGAATTTTGACTTGCCATCTGGGGAGGGAAGTCTTGCTAATTAGTGAGCTGACTAATGTTGTGACATTGGACTTTCCTAGGTTTCAAAACTATGAGAAATGCACTTTTGTTCTCCGTAGCTTACCCAGCATCATTATTACAGTATCATGTTAGTTTTTGAATATTTGTCCCTCAAAAGGTTAATGTATTGGAGGAGTAGTTCTCATTGGCTTGAAAAATGTTAAACTTTTAATAGTTAGGGCCTGGTTGGAGACAATTGTGTTTGGAGGTATTGCCTTTGGAAGAAATTAATGCCCAACATGTGAGATCAGGTCCTTGGTTACCAGGAGAGAAGATGATAGTTGGGCTTTCCCAGCTCACTCCCTGGCTTTTCTCTTACCACATGAACTTTCCTCCTTTGTACATGTTTGCCACCACATGATGCTATCCTTGCAAGACCCTGCTTCCCAGAACCTGTTGGTTGTGCCATGATCTTAGATCCTAGAACTGCCAGCCAAATGAACTTGTTTCCTTTGTCAGATACTCAAGTGTTTGTTATACACACACACACACACACACACACACACACACACACAACACTGGACAAAGGAAGGCTTGTAAAACATCATAAAGTAACTTTTCTTTTTTTCTTTCTTTACATAAGAGAACGCTTTGTTACTTTATTTAAATCCCCAGTATGGTTTAGGGATATCTCACTAACTAGGGTACTTACTGATTGAGGGAAAAAAATGTACATTGTAGGTTTCTAGAAGTTAGGGTATTAATATTTAGGTCATAGCATGAGGAAGAAAGAGAAAAAGAGGAAATGAAGTTGGAATCAGAAGGGAAGAAAGAGTGTGCATTGTAGGGGATGAGAAGTTATACAGAAAATCCTCCAGAACAGATGCAGAGAAGGAAGTCTGATAAGCCCACTGTGTCAAGTCGTGAGCAATCAAAACAATCAAAGTATAAAAATAAACACAAATACAAATACTACTACTACTACTGCTACTACTAAAAGATATTATGAACTCAGCCAGTGATTCCTCCTGCTTGGAAGGCATACACTTTATCTCTCCCATTGGCTGGGTTTTATATCAATCCAACAGCTACAGGAACCCTACTGTTTGTGCAGTTCCAATGAGGTCTTGCTGGGAATACCTCAGCCGAGACCCTGGCCTGCCCGCCACCGTTCTCTTTAGCATTTGGAGACTTTCTGTGACTGATGCTCTGAATCGGTGTAGAAGGCCACCTCCTCTTGTTTACCTTCATCTCTTGATGCTCTCATCACACTAAGAACCTACTCAGCTTTCAGCAGCAGAATTTTCCCATTCCAATGTGACTAGCCTGTGGGGGTACCCATTCTGGCTGTTCACTCCAGGACAAGAAGAGTCTCCATGACAGACTTTAAGCTGTCCTTTCTGTCTCTGTCTCCTCAGCCTGTGCTGCTCTGCCCACAGTACAACCAGCCACTATTAAAGTCTTAGGTTGACTGTATCTCTCCAGTTCCCTGTTATCTGAGAGGGGAGAACACCTTCCTGATAGCCATTACTGACCAGCATTGTGTAGCTGGACACTGATGGAGTCCTCTCCTGGCTTTTTTGCAGATGAAAATTTGACCTAGACCTATTCTTTCCTTTCCCCCTCTCCTCCTCCTCAATGCTCTCCTTTTCCCTTTTTCTCCCCTCTCTCTTCTTCCTCCTCTTCCTTTTTTTCAGAATTTTTTTGGTAATGGAAATAGAGTGTATTGTTTCTTATCCTGCTTCTCCTTTTCAACAAATCACACAGATGACATCTAATTCACCATCTTACCATAAACATTTTTTACTAAGTGTCTGTCCTACTTCCTCAAAAAAAAAAAACAAAACAAAAAAAACCCCAAACCAGGACACAACTGCCTCCACTCCTACCTGGCAGATGTGGTTGCAGCAGTAGCTAGATCAACTCTCTGGGACAATGGCCAATTTATGACCTCCAGAAAGCAACTACTCTTAATAGATATCAAGTGGTCATTCTTTCTACCACCAGCAGAATTGTTCATAGGAGGAGTAGCTTCACGAGACATTTGTCTGCAGAACCACCACACATTTCTTTTCTACCTGTGAGCATTTTTATTCCCTCTTCTTTTTAGCTTCTGTATGGCGAGGGGCTACAGGCAAATTATGCCAGTATGATTCAGATGCCTGCTTATTCTGTGTCCTAGTTAGCTTGAACTGTCAACTTGATGCAACTTACAGTCTCTGGAGAAGGGAACTGCCACTGAGGCATTGCCTGAATCAGATGGGCCTTCGGTATTCCTGTAGAGGATTGCATTGGTTGTTAACTGATGCAGGAGGATCTAGACTACTGTGGCTTCACCATGACTTTGGTCTTCAGCTGGAGAAGAGGTAGCAAAGCATCATGTGCAAATGATCCACCAAGAAACATTCCTCCATTGTCTCTGCTTCACATTCTTGCCCAGACTTCTCTCAATAATGAACTATGACCTGGAAATAAAAGCTATGTAAACACTTTCTTTCTGTAAGTTGCTTTTGGTCAAAATGTGCTTATCATAGCAATATAAAGAAAACTAGGGCACCCTGCAAGCTGTATAAATGACAATCCCTCTTACCTTCCACGTCCTCATGAATAAAGTAGACTCAATCACACACATGGATGTTACATGTGTCAAAGTCTAGAAAATTGCAGTATATAGCAGGTGTCCATTAGCAAGGAGCAACTCTATATTAGATGTTACTAGATTTATGATTATTTTACTTCCCATGTGATCATAGCATCTTTTAGAGAGGATTTTTTTTCCCTAAAGACTTTATTTTTTCTGTCCTTCTTAAGAGAAGGAAACTTTTCCAGCTTTGGGGCATGTGATGCTTAATTTATTTCTAAGTACGTACAGGACAATCCTCTGAGGAGTAAGGCAATGCCAGCAGGGTCCTCTGTCCTATGGATGAGTAAAGTGTTCCATAAGTCCTTGTCTGGCTTGAGAACACCAGGGAGCAGTGCCTAGTGTCCTCCTGCTAACTGTTAACTGCAGGTCTTGGGGGAGGGCAGCTGAGAGCCTGCTGTTACTGTGGCTAGGTGTGCTCTTGTTCTAGTTCCACCTGCCCTTCACCCTTTGACCATCTTACATGCTCTACTGCAACCTCAGATGCAGAAAGCCATTTGGCTTATCTCATGGCCAACCTCAGAGGATAGAAATTTTTTCTCCGTGAGTATAAAGCAGAAAGATTGATATATTTAAAATTGCTCTTTTAAAATTGTGTGTGTGTGTGTGTGTGTGTGTGTGTGTGTGTGTGTAGGTCAGAGGACAACTTGTAGGAGTCAATTTTATCTTTCTACCATATGGGGCTCAGGGATCAAATCCAGGTCATCATACTTGGTGGCAAGAGCCTTCATCTGCAGAACCAGCTCTAGTTCCTACTGTATTGATAAATGCCCTGTTGGTTTTCCCAGTAGATTTTTATGAAGATTTTATGTATGAGGCATTCACATATGGCTGCCACGTAATTAAAATTCATTTATGTTATAGGTGAGAGAATCTGGTGATTTGAAGGTAGTGTGGCAAGAAAGTAAAAGAAAAAAAGTTCTTTTTGCCAAGAAATTAAGAATCAGAGCAAAGAGTGTGGAAGGGATGCCAGTGGCAGCCCTGAGTAGGGAAGCTGCTTCAGGACTCACTAGAAATCATGTTTGCAGAGGTCCTGGAGGCAAGTTTGGAAATGGGCTTCACATTCTTTTCCGTGTCATTATCCTTTAACTTAGGCCACTTGCAGAAAAGAATGCAACCTTTAAAAAGTGTGAACAAATGCCTGGTTCATAGTTTTAATCTGCTTTCTCCACAGTAGTCTCTGAGCCGTTCAAGGTCAACAGCCATCCTCCCCTGCACACGTACGTGGCCATCCACACATGTGGCTTTCATGCAGGTTTTACTGAAAGCTGTTAGGCTTTGTTAAAAATCCCAGCCCAAAGCTCTTTCTCAGTGACCATGAGATGCCCGCCAGCCCTTAGCCACTATTCTGCTAAACTTCACTATTCCATGCTCAGGATCTAGGAGGAACTGAGGTCCGGTTGAAGCAGGATATGCAGAGAAAGCTGCAGTGGTGATGTGCCATCCAGTGCCCAAGGCTGCCATCAATATTTCATCCTGACACTCTCCCACTGAGTGCAGACAAAGCCTTTGCATTCTTCCTGAAGGGTTGCTCCAGGCAGCCTCTACCTGCTGATGGGAAATGGCAACCAAGGTGACATCCTTTGTCCCTCAGATGCCCTGAACCATGAGTGCCCTCCAAGTCTCTTCAGTAATCCGTACGATTCACTTGTTTCTGAGTTGAGTTCCCTCTGTCTATTATAGGAGGAGCGTTTCCAAATCTGAGCTCAGTTAGTGGGTTTTCTCCTTAATATGCATTTATGTATCTCAGGGTAAAACTGTTGACTTCACTGAACAGTTATTTTCTTTTGCATTGACTGACCTCAGCATCCTTGGATCTGGATGTAGATGCAGTTTACTTTTCTCTCCAGAAAGAATGTGTACTTGAATACTGTTCTGCTTGCCGACCTCTGAGAGATATCATCTCTGTGAAGGATCTCTCTGTGTCCCCAACTCTTTCTAGACTCTTGTGGCTTACCTGATGAGAAAGCTCAGCTTCTCCTCTTCTTCCTGCTTCTCTCTTGCTACTCCATCTGTGGTTCTCAGAGAGCCTGTAGGATTCTGCTCAGTTAATTATTTTTCTTGTTCTCTGAGATGGGGTCTCACTTAGTTTAGGCTGGCTTTGTTCTCATTCTTGACCCTTCCTCCAGAGTGGCAGGAAACTACCATGCCTGGTTTTTAAATGTAAAAACAAAATTAAAAAGAAAGAAAGAAGGAAGGAAAGAAAGAAAGAAAGCAAAGGTTATGATTGCTCTTAGGTATAGTGGAGGAGAAACTTTATTACAGTTAAAAGGGAAAGCATAGCCAGAGGCAGGGATGTCTTGGAGAGTTCAGAGTGAACATGACCAGACTGAGCTGGGCCATGTAGGTAAGTGAGCCGAAAGGGGAGATCCAGACCAAGAGGCCAGGAAAGCAAGGAAAAAGCTAATGGTCCAGTTGGTTTTGGGGAAGGCAGCCCAGCCCCTGGGCTTGAGAAGTTTAGGGTATGCTAGCTAGGAGGGCCCTGTAACAGGTAGGGACTGAGAGATGCTGGGAGACCTGGTGGCCAAGTCCTCTTTGATATGTGAAATAGCATCACAGCCAGGTTTAAGACTTAATGGTTTTATATGGTGCTGGGGATTAAACCAGGCTTTGTACATACTAGGGGAGTACTCACAAACTGAGGGCCATCCTGAACCCTTGATGGGCTTCCAGGAGAAGAGTATGGACGATTATACTTTTGATCTCCAGAGGTACTAGGGATGGTACTAGACATACAGCAGGCCTCAAAGAAAAAAAAATGCCCATGGTTGACTATACATATACAGAACCACAGCTTATTAGATTGGCTTTCATATATATCATTTTTCTATAAATCCTCAAAATGTCCCTACAAGGTAAGCATTTTCCCGGAAGAGGACTCTGGAGCACAGAAAGGTTAGGTGTCTATTCTGAAAGTATGTGTCAAGGAAGAGGTGGCTCTGGAACGCAGAACCCACTCTTGCCCTCTAACTCCCCCTCTCCTCCTTCCCCCAGTAGCTCAGTGCTTTGCAGGTGTGTGTCAGTAATGTGCCATTCATTCATTATGATACTCTGACTTTATAGTGTGTGTGTGTGTGTGTGTTACTAGATTGTAACCTCCCCAAGAGTAAAGTAGATGTGCTGTTGCCTCTCTCTTCCTTGCATCTCTTCTCTCATTATTGCAGCAGGCTGGCAATTTTAAAATTGTATGTTCTGTATTATTTGATCACTGAGTGCTACAAATCAAAATTTAGTGTGAAATCAAAATTTCTAGCTCTGCTTTGACAAAAACCTTGATTTGTCTAATGGGATCATTAAAAAGAAACATGAAATACATTCGAAAGAATGTGGAATCTTAGGCTGGAATGGCAGTATTGAGCTGCCTGAACATGTATAAAGAACCATTATGAGAGCAGATATGCTTATTAAATCTCACAAAAAATTCCATTAGTCATTGTGATTGAAAATGCTGCCATATTAACATTTATCTGCCAAGAATCACAGATGATCAAGTGGGACAGAATCTGGTAAAAAAAAAAAAAATCCTCACACCAGGAGACCAGCCTTGGTTTTGTGGAGGTCTCTTTTTCTTTCTGACGAGGAATTTTCCTCTCTTCAGAATAATAGTTGGATTAATCTGGTCTGCCTCCTTGACCTCAGCTCCACTCACTGCATTTACATGAAGTGAATGCCATCTTCTGGATTATATAACAATTCTGTACTGAATCGTGCTGCTGATTGGTTATTGTCTGATGATGAGGCTGTCTGATTTTGTTCTAGAAACATGTCACTGGAAAGTCATATTATCATTCACAAGGAACCTGGAGGCCAAAGCCTGCAATGCTAAGTCTTATAAAAAAATCTCATGCTCAGTTAAAATATTACTCCCTGATACTTGAAATATATTTTTCTTTCACAGACTTAGGTTTTAATTGGCACATAAAATTATATATGTTTTAGGATACCTTGTGGTTTTTAAATTTTTTTAAAAAAAGGATTTATTTTTATTTTATGTATTTGTTTTGCCTGTATGTATGTATTTGCACCAAGTGCATGCATTATCTATGGATGCTCAAAGAAGACATCAGATCCCCTGGTTACAGAGAGTTGTGAGCCTCCATATGATGCTGAGACTCAAACCTGTGTTCTCTGGAAGAGCATTCAGTCAGGGCTCTTAACTGCTGAGCCTTCTCTAGCCCCTGTTTAAAAGAATATTTATTTTATTTTAATTTTGTGTGTGGGTTATGTGCACACGTATGCAGGTGCTCACAGAGGCCAGAAGAGGGTATCAGATTCTTTGGTGCTGGAGTCAAACTCATATTCTCTCTGAGAGCAGCAAGTGCTCCTAATGGCTGAGCCATCTCTCCAGCCCCCATGTGATATTTTATATGGTGTATATTATGTAATGTTTGAATCTGGGTAAATATATCTATGTCATCAAATATTTATACATTCTTTGTGAAATCCTTCATAGTCATCTCTTCTAGTTGTTTAGAAATGCACAGCATGCTATCTTTATCATACTCAGCCATTGTGCAGTGGAACGCCAGAACTCTTCTCATAACTGTAAAGTAGCACTCATCCATCAACCTTTCCCCACCCCTCTCTCCCCTTATCCTTCCTTGCCTCTGGTAAGCATTATTCTGCTGAATAGTCCAGTTTTTCCTCCTTGAAGAAAGCTAAAGAAGCTTAATCAAACCTGTATTCAATTAATTTGCATGCAACTCAGGGAGGTTTCCATGGTTATTGATGATGCGGAAGGCATTGGACTAAAAGCTAGGCTGTAAGGATAAGGGAAGCAACACTCTATACTTTCAAGTAGCTTAGAACTTAATTTGGAGTTCAAGTCAATGCATTTTAAAAGGCAAATTCTTCAAGAGACATTAAACCACACTGCTATGCAAAGCAGAGAGCTTGCAACCAGCATAGACAAGACTGATTTCCTGCAGAAGATAGAATTCCAGTGAGTCCTAAGTGAAAAACTGGTGTTCAAGAGGTAAGGGTTAGCACAGGTGAAATTTCACCTGAGGGAAAAGGCCCAGTCCCACTCAGCTCATTAAATGTGGGCAGGGACAGAATGATAACCCTGGGTGTGGTAGTGATTAGTGAGGAAGAGAATTATTGTGTCGGGAGTGGAATCTTCTACCAGAGGATATTTACTTATTATTATTATTATTATTATTATTATTATTATTACTATTACTAGTACTACTATTATTAACTATTGTACAGTCCAGGGAACTGACACCAGGGTCTATAACATGCTAAGCAAGTGCTTTGCTATTGAACTACGTGCCTAATACACCCAGAAGACGTTTTTCCTTTTTAAAATATACTTTAAAATTATTATGAAATTATAATTACATTGCCTCCTTCCATTTTCCTCCTCTAGTCCTTACTATGTGTCCTCCTGACACATGTTTTCTGTCAAATTCATGGCTTCTTTTTCTTCAACTGCTGTTACAAGTATTTTCTTAAATATATAAATACAACTTGCTCAGTCTGCATAATGTTATTTGTATGTATATGTTTTCAGGGCTGATCACTGGGTTTTAGATAACTAATCAGTGTGCTCTTCCTTGGGTAAGGCTCTTTCTTCCTTGCTCTCATCCCCCAGGTCTGGCCAATAGACAACCTGAATTCTGGGTTGGATCTTTTTCTATTGGTGCCTTAAATCCAGCCTCTCATCTCTCTCCCTTCAGGTTGAGGATGCCGTAGCTCCAGACCGTCATGTCTCCTTAAACACTGCGTTGTCTATGACCTTAGTTATCCCTTGTGAGTATTCTAGCTGCCTCCTGAGGAGAAACAGCTCACAATAAGTTGTTGTGTTTGTCTGTATTGCTGGTGTCAGAGCTTTGTACATTCTCGGCTTCCTACATACATGCAATGCTTCCCTAGAACTTTATGACCTACCTTAGTATTTTTGGTGACCAAACTATGATGCTTTCCAGCTGTTCTGAAAATGAGAGTCTTAGAGTTGCAGCTAAGTCTTCAAAGGCCAATTCAGAGGAAAGTGGGGTCTTGCATCTATAAGCCTTTAAGCTAAGCTTCTATTAGCATATAACTAAGTCCTTTCTTAGAGGCCTACTGTTTTCAATTAGATTACAAAAGCACTACAGTTAGCAAGCACTAGCCTGTAAAAATAGCCTTTCTGGCAAAAATCTCTCTTTTGTAGTGTAGTTGATTATAATCAGGTTTCACTAATTTGCCACAAAGTCAAACTTGCCTTGTAAAAAAAAAAAAAAAAAAAAGAGTCAAGTGTGATGTGCCCTGCACAGGCGATGCAGCCACCCTATTGGGAAAGTTGGGCTGTCCAGCCAGGGTGGACAGTGATCCTATCTCCCCACATTTCTTCCCCAACCCCCTCCATGCCCTTCCTGCTGTGCCTCTCTCAGCTTGCTGTCTTTGATAACCCACTAATTGCAGCTAGTGCTTGAATGTGGGGTCTATCCATCAGAGCATTTGGAAACTTATTAGTAGTCACATCTTCCAGAAAGAATGGTTCTTCCTCTCTAGCAGCTATCCTCTACCAATAGCTCCTCGGTGAGGGGTGGGGCCTGCCACCTTATCTCTTCTGGCTAGGTTTTCTTTTTCAGTTTAACACAAGCTGGAATTATCTGGGAAGGGAAACTTCGACTGAGAAAACGTTTCCTTCAGGTAGGTAGGCCTGTATGCAAATCTGTGGGGAGGAGGGAGCATTGTCATAATTAATGATTGCTGGGGGAGAACCCAGATCCCTGTGGGCAGTGCCATCCCTAGGTATGTGGTACTGGTTGGTATAAGAGAGAAGGACGAACATGCCATGAGGAGCAAGCCAGTAGGACGACCACTTCTTCAGATCCTGTCTCTGGGTTCCAGCCTTGAATTCTCTGGATAATGGAGTGCAAACCGTATGATCAAATGAATTATTTCCTTCCAAGTTACTTTTGGTCATTTTTTTTTTTTCTTTTTTAAATCTCATCAACAGGCATCAAACTAAAACACCTATGTATACTGGGAGTCTGGCTGACTATTGCATGTGCAATAGCAGCAGCTGCTGTGACAGATTTATCAAATTTCTCTCCTCTCTCTCTGTCTCTCTGTTTCTCTGTCTCTCTGTCTGTGTCTCTATCTCTCTCATCTCTCTCCTCTCCTCTCTCTCCTCTCTCTCTGTCTGTCTCTGTCTCTTTCTTTCCCTCTCTTCCTCTCTCTTTAAAATAGAGCTGGCTGTCTCCTCCATGTAGACCAGGCTAGCCTCAAACTTGTGGAGATCTGCATGCCTCTGACTTCCAAGTGCTGGAATTAAAGGCATGTGCCACTATCTCTGGCTTCAACCTTGATTTTTAAGCTCTAACTAGAATCTTCCTTTTCTTCCTTTCCAGATTTGTGGTCAAGAACTATGTCTTACAGTCCTTTCAGTGTTTCCTATACTTTAGAATGAAAGAAACCCTTAATTATTACTTCCAGACTGATGGAAGTATACCCAAGAAATTTCTAGGCTAAAAACATCCTATCAGGGAGAATCTCTAGAGGAATTGCAAAAGCAATGGATGATTTTGGAACTCACTCTGTAGTTCTTGGATCTATAGACCAGGCTGGCCTCAAACATGGAGATCCACCTGCCTTTGCCTCTTTTTTTTTCTTTCTTTCTTTATTTATTTATATCATATCATAATTTACTTATTTACACAGAGGTTATAAACACAAAAAGGCAGGATGTGGGGAAGGGAATGGCACCGGGGCATAGGTGTTCAGGGGGAGTACAGATACCTTTCAGAACAGGGTATCAGGTGGGTGTAGGTTCAGGGGACAGGTCACTATGTCTCTGCCTATGATTCACTTGTCCTTATCTAAGTTGGTACTGTCCACCGAGGCTGCCTATTTATAAGACCTATGACTACTAGGTCTTGTAAGTTTCCTCAGAAGCTGCCTGTTTACAATAGCTTATAGCCTTCTGTTTTCAGTGTTTTTCCACAGAGACCCAAGACTTGGTGTTAGCATGCATGTATGTCAGGCCTATTGCTGACTTTAGGCCTATGGCTGATTTTAGGTCTTTAGTGTATATGCAGGGCTGCTCCTGACATCTCCTCCCTTCTCTAAGTATAGAAGGGCCTTGGCGATTCTATTCTTGCAAAGGCGGGGATAGAGGCCTGACCTCCAATAATTGAAAGGGACCTTGTAATGGCTCTGGTCCTCCTGTCGTTGTCCAGTGAGGCATGAGGGCCATACCCATCCCAATGTCTTTTTCCTGGAGAGGGGATACTTTTGACATCAACCCCTATGCAGTCAGGCTTGTCCCTCAGGGAACCCAGATAGATATTTTTAAGTTTTATTTATATTCCTTGCAGTGCTTAGCCTCGCAGCCTAAGCAAGAATTCAGAAAAGAGAAAGAGAAAGAGAAAGATGAGAGCTGGTACAAGGAGTGTTTTTCAACCTCTCCATGGTTGTCAACCCTACTTCCTCCCATCTTGGGACCGTTAATTGGGTTATTTTTGCTGATTCTTTTGGTCCCAGGCCTTAAATAGGCTGACTAACTTTGTGATACAACAGATAGATAATTTGGTAGCAAAACCTATTCAGATACATTATCATAAGTTAGCTATGGAGGACCATGAGACTCAAGATGAGGTTGTTACTCTATCCAGGGTGTGCTCAAAACCCCTCTCCACCCAACCTAAAAGAGGGGACTTCCACCCTAGACCAAGCAGAGAGAGGCTACCCAGAACCCTCTCTGACTGGTGATCTGCCACTGCCTCCTAAGTGCTGGGATCAAAGATGTGGGCTATACTTCTGACTGAGAGAGGGATCTTTCTAAGGACTACACACAGTGCTGGGTGTAACTCAGCCTGGTACATTTTAATTTTGTGCGTCCTTTAGATCTCATCCTCAAGCCAAGTTTGCCTTAGTGGCTATCATAGGGTTTGGCAGTCCCTGCTTGGCACGCTAGTCCCTTCTTGGTCACAGAGCCTCACTCAGGTGACTGTTTTTGATGGACTCCTATGCCTCTCCCTTTGTATTATTTAATAATCTCCTTGAAATCATGATATCAGGTATAACCTTGTGTACTCAGTGTTAAACACTGAGCTGGACACACCCAGTGCACACAGGATCTGAAAGGAATGAAATTGTTGGTTTCGGACTTTGAATTTAAATGCCTGCACAGTGCTGGGGGATTTGCATAACCATTCCTTTATTGTTTCCTTCCAGGCTTCACAACTTGGAAGATTCTGGGGACCGGTGTCAGACTGCACGTGTTTGTGGAAGTACGTACACTAGGCTATTACAGAGATGAAGGTTAAGAGGAGTTAGTGTAACTGTTCCCGAGAGCAGGAGGGATGCTGATGTATTTAGCCTCTGAATTCATAGCCATAGGAAGTGAATTGGAGCTCCCGGTGGAGGTGGGGTGGGTGCTGTCACGAAGTCGGCTCATGTGTTTGAGGCCTTTAGATTTCTCAATTTGAAAGCAATCA
Organism: Mastomys natalensis; assembly: GCA_021653895.1. Taxonomy (NCBI): domain Eukaryota; kingdom Metazoa; phylum Chordata; class Mammalia; order Rodentia; family Muridae; genus Mastomys; species Mastomys natalensis. The sequence goes on from JAJTUV010001114.1 coordinate 759,771, forward strand.
TTTTATGATGACCTGAATGGCCAGTTAGTCAGAAGGTTGTATGTTCAAACACACTGAAAAAAAGAAAAAGAAAAAAAAAAAGGAAACAATGAAAAGAATCATCGTGTTCTTTTCAGTCAATATTTGGAATTCTAGAAAGATTACAGAAGGTATCAGAGCTAGCTGCCCTACAAATTAGATTTCTGTGCATACATGGAGCTTTTGCCCCTAATTGGCTGCTTTAATGAATTTTTGTTCATGTAAAGGATTTGCTTTGCAAGTTCCAAGTCCTCCTGCCTGATTAGCCTCCTCACTTTCCTTTGGATTCTCTTTAGTAACATCTGCAGTATCTTAGTCATTTCCATTTTAAAAAAGTTAATCTTCATCTGGTCTTCCAGGTAGTACTTTGTGTTTTGCTCCCACACGTATCAAATTCTCTAGCAGAAACTTGAGGACTATGATTTCGGGTCCACTTACCTAGGAATCAGGATAGACACTGGTGGGTTTAATCTCAGAACCATAAACAAATATAGGCTTCAGAAAGGGCTGACGGAGAGGACATATGATCCATAGCACAGGAGTGTCCCAGTGCAAGAACACACATTATCATAACACAGCAACCTTGTGTCACACTGAAACCTGAAATGTTTCTTACACTTTGTGTCCTGGGGAAATGGTGGCTACCTGAGGGCTCTGAGCTAATCCTAATTCCTTGGTGAGTCACAGGATGGCTTTGTTGGGAGGTGCTGAAGAATAGGAAGTGGGTTTGGCTGGAGGAAGTAGGTCCTTGGTTTGTGTCCTCGGGGCTGTACTTTGCTCTGGTCACTTCCTGGATTTCCCTCTCCTTTCTTCCTGGCTTCCATGATGAGACCCACACCACTCCTCCATGCCCTCTGCATCATGTTTGACTGATACTTATGTAACCATGATCTAAATGAAACCTTCCTCTCTGAAGTTATTCTACCAGGAATTTGACCCAGGGGTGAGAACGGTCCCTGTGAATAGAAAGGGAAGATGGTCCTACTGGCTGAAGATTGTCTTAGTCTATTTCTGCTGGTCTAACAGACCATCCGATAGGATAGTTCTGTCACCTGCCGTGTCCAAGAGCTTGGTGCTGGCCTATGCTCAACCTCTGCTGAGGACCTCATACTGCTTCTATAATAGTGGGAAAATGGAATGGCACATTGACAATGACAAAGCATGAGGGACAAAGTTATTTATTCTGCTGTACTGGTAACCAATCTAGTGGAGAAGAGGGAGAGATAGAGGTAGAGAGGGAGATGGAGATGGAGATGGGGATGGGGATGGAGATGGGGATGGGAGGGGGAGGGAGAAGGAGGGGGAGGGAGAAGGAGGGGGAGATATAGATGGATAGATTGCTCACATTGCAAAGGCAATCCCTTTTACTGGTGCTGGAGAGATGATGGTTCAGAGTGCTTGCTGCTCTGCAGAGTTTGGTTCTTGTGTCAGGCAGCTCACACACACTGTCATTCCATCCATCCCCAATGCCTCTGGGCTCTGAGGGCACCTGCACTTATTTGCACATACCTCAACCTCCAAGACTCAGATGCATACAATTACAATGAAAGCAAATATTTATAAAACAAGAAGTCCCTCTTACTTAACAAGTACTCCTTAAATGGTCTATATACTAATATCACAACAAAAGCAATCCACTTTCAACCCAAATTTTAGAGGGTACAGTGTTTAAACTCTGACAAAACTGAAGACTGTGAGGTGTAGTTGATGAAAGGACTTTAAAGTGTTCAGTTCTACCCAGTGTCTTATTTTAACAGTGTGATCCCGGAAACTACCAAAGATGCCAATCTTAGCATTTTCTCTTCTATGATTATTTTTCTTGCTCTGACTATGAGAATCTCAAGGTCCAATGAACATTACACAACTAATTGGTTTCTATTGGTGATGCTCCTGGTGGTTAAGGCAAGATGCCTTGGAGAATCCATAAGGCACTTTCACTTTGACTGCTGTCTTCATGCTTTGCTCATTGTTCCTCCATGCTTGCTCAGGTTCCTTTCCGTGGAATGGATTTACTGGTCACATGTACTTCATCAGGTCTGTAGAGAGGTATAATCCACACAGGCACAGCTATGGGCTGCTTCATGGTCACTTCTTCTCTGGCTTCCTGTCTTTCAGAGCCACTTACACAGTTCTAAGAACCTCTTACAGTCAAGGCATTTATCCCTCACGGCACAGTGATATGTATAGCTTCACAGATGATGAAGTGGGCACAGCGAGAGTTAGTGACTTGCTCAGGTAAGAACAGGCAAGTAGGGATTTGAAGTCAAGGGGATACCGTAGCCCGGGATCTCAACCACTGCACCACTTTCCCACAGGAATGAGTATAACGTGTGTTACAATGTGCCAGGCATACTTTTTCCTTTTATTTTTCTGTTTTTCTTATTTCAGCCTCAGTTTAAAAGCTGGCTAAGGTTCTGGGTATCCACAGAAATGTTGAATGAAGGAAGCAAGTGTTCTTAATGGAGAAGCTGGGATAGTGCATTGGTTCACTTTGGTTGCTGTAACAAGATACCTGAGACAGGTTAACATTGTGAGCAAAAGAGGTTTATTTAGCTTAGTTTTGGAGGTTAAGAGTTCAAGCTCCAGTGGTCCATTGGTTCAGTTTCTGGTGAAAGGCTAACTGGCAGATGGCATCATGATGGCTGTGGTGTATATGTGTGTGTAATGGCTGAGGTGTGTATGTGTGTAATGACTCAGGTGTGTGTGTGTGTGTGTGTGTGTGTGTGTAATGGCTGAGGTGTGTGTGTGTGTAATGGCTGAGGTGTGTGTGTATAATGGCTGAGGTGTGTGTGTAATGACTCAGGTGTGTGTGTGTGTGTAAGAAGGGTTCATATCTCTTGTGTGAGAGCTCAAGGTCCCCACCAGAGCTACCATCATCTTTTCAGTGACCCAATGACATAATGACCTCCCAATATCTCTGTGTCTTAAAGTCCCCTCCACTTCCACACTGCTGAGCTGCAGATGAAGCTTCCAACAGATGGGCCTTTGGTGGACAACCCACACAGAAACCATAGCAGACAAGATGATCCCACCCAAGAGGACATGAACTGTAGCATGTTACGTCAATAATCTCTGCTTTTCCAGCATCACTGTGAGCTTCTTTAAATGTGAGCATGCAGCACACCTCTTAGGGAGAAGCCAGTTTCTTTGATTTCTTGGAACAGCATCTAGGGTGGTGGATAGACCCGGAAGTTTTCTTCCAGAGTGATGATCACACCTGGGCTAATCCATCAGTCAGCCAACGATTTCCAAAGATTCATGGAGATTGAATGAAGTGCAAGATCAATATCATATTTCACTGTTCTGGCAATGGGTGTCTGAGATGGCTTCAGGATGAAGGTGAAATGACTTATTGGATAATTGAGTGAGTTCCCTCTGAGGTTATCTGGATCCATCAGAAATGGACTAGGAGTTTAATATTTTGTTGACCATAGACCCAGAATGAGATAAAATGTCTTTCATTTGATAGCTGCTAAAGTATAACTTGGAAGTGTGATGTAATATTTTGGGCTATAAATCAAAAGCTTGTATATTATGGTGGTAATTGATTGCATGATTATAACGCATGCAGCTTTTGATACTTTTTCAGATGCATGATATTCCCCTCCAGGCTTGTATGTTTTCCCCGTGTTCACGCCAGCATTTCTGGAGCAAAAAGCTTTCATAGATTCATTTTCCTCTCTTTTGTTAATTGTACTAGGACATGAAGGTCAGTTATTTAGCAAATACTCATTCTATACTTACCAGTTTCTGTGGTGGGCAGAATCAAGCAGGTACCTTCCCTGTCACCATGAATCTTGCAGAATTGCAGAAATGGAAGAACTGAATATCTTGGAGCTAATACTCTCCTGTAAAATGGTTCATGTGAAGAAGAGGCACTAGCTGGAAGGGATCTTGGGATCTCTGCTTATTGCTGCTGCTGGTAGTGGTGTGTATGTGTGTGTATGCATGTGTGTGTGTGTGCATGCATGTGTGTGTGTGTGTGTGTGTGTGAGCGGTGTGTAATAGATATGGCTGAGGAATTCTCTTCTCATTGCAGTATCTGAGACTTGACTTAGGGTCCCTGCTAGGAATAACAGGAGGACCGTGTTAGTCAGGATAGGATACATCACTTTTCAGTGACAAATTATACCCAGACCTTACAGTATTATTGCAGTTACGGCTTTTTCTTGCCACGTGATATATTTTTCTAGCTTTGGTGTTTGTTCTTGCTGGTTAAACACCTACTGCTGAGTTTTGGGCATTAGTCATCAAATACTCACTGTTTATTGGTCAGAGCTGGTGCACACAGCCTGGAAGAACCAGAGCTGGAACACCACCATGTTCTCTGAATACAGAGATCTTGGAGTATTTGATGGACAGCATTGAGAAACTGAAGTTACTGCAGAATCTGAAGAAAGAAAGTCAGCTACTAGGGAGGAAAAGTTGATCCTCTGCCCAGCAACAGGAAAAAATATTGAGAGCAAACAAATGAACATAGAAAGGGTCAAAGTGCAAATACTCAGATTCAAATCTCAAATTGGGAGCCTACCCAACCGGTCTGAATCAGATTATTTATTGAGATCAAGTTTTTATAAGCCTCATTGTTACTTTTCTTATGCATGTGTGTGTGTGCTTATATATGTGCATGTGTGTTTGGGTACAGTGTATATGTGCACATGTGTGTGCAGACAAATGGACAAATTCAAGTGTTGTTCTTTGGGTGGGATCTGCCTTGCTTTTCTGAGACAGGATCATCAGTAGTTTGGAGCTTTCTGGGTAGGCTAGGCTAGCTCTCCAGGGAGCGCAAAGGTTCTTCTTTCCCTTGCATCCCCAGCACAGAGAATGCTGGCATTACAAATGCATGCCACTGTCCTTGGCATTTCTATGTGGGTTCTGGGGTTGAACTCAGGTCCTCATCTTTACTGGGCAAGCACTTTATCAAAGCACTTTCTCCCCAGCTCTCATGACTACTTCAGATTACCAACCTGTAAGCATTGAATGTCCAGTTTCATGAGTGTGTTCTGAAAACACTCAAATGTTATGTGATAATCAGAACTAGGGAATATGGAGTATGCATGGTGGTAAGCACCTAGAATCCCAGCACTCGGGAGGCAGAGACATCTGAGTCTCTATAAATCTGAGGCCAGCTTTGATCTACATAGTAATACAAATCAGTCAAAGCTACATAGTAAGATGGAGAGAGAGAGAGAGAGAGAGAGAGAGAGAGAGAGAGAGAGAGAGAGAGAGAGAGAGAAAGGTAAAGATCTATCAATCTATCAACTTTTTCTGTTTCCCTTCCTGCCTGGAGTATTTTTTTTTCATTTTCTACCTAAGCAGTTGTGTTTTCTCATCAGGAAATGAACAAAACAGTTTGAGAGTTTCCCTGAAATAATAGCGTACAAGATGCGACTACTTGGGGGAACACGAGGCAAGACAACAATAGCTTGATTCCAGAGACTTCCATGTCTCCACCAGAAGTGTTTGGGCCTGTTAGAGGTACTTTGCCTGTGTGCAGTGGTTAGGGATACCCTTTTGTAAGTATTAGGCAGAGATACTAATCATCCTGCAACTCCCAAGACAGTCCTACACAATAATGAATTGCATAACTCAAAGCAGCAGTGACTGAGAAGCATCACCAGGGACAGGAACCACTGGCAACCAGAGTATAAAACCTCTGAAACGGTGTTCATGCCAAACATACGCTCAACAACATGGCTAGATTTGTGAAACTAGGAAAGAAGCCTAGGAACTTCTTTACTACTCTAGTTGCATTGCAAACCAGTGATTGGTCAGTTAAACACAGTGCGAGGAAATACACCAGTTGCTATGTCCTCACTCACACCCCACAATATTCTTTTAGATAGCTAGAGGCTTACGTGGAAGGTTAAGGTGAATTCACAAATGACAGCACACATACACATAACTACTACTTATCAGCTCAAATAACCTCTAACTTAAAAGGGAGCAGATAGTGACATCTAAGATATGTTGTCACTACTGTTTCTTGGTGCCTTGACCTCTAGCAAAAGAACTCCTTCCTAGAGGTACAGAGCCTGGACTTAGGTTTTTCACCGGTGGACGTAATTTCACTGTTTGCTTATCTCTAGTCTTCTTTTTCACATCTACCATTCCTTAATGTCAGCCTCAATTATGATTCATTGAGGAGAAGTTTGCTAGAACCTTGAACAAACTGCAATTCCTCTGTCCTTTACAATCCTGCCTCCTATATCATCTGAAACTTTCACCTGGGCTGCCTGCTTCTTCTGAGGGATTTTAACAAAAGGCCAGGAGAAATTTATTATGCAAATGGGATAGAGGGTAAGGTGAGCAGAGATGCGAACCTACAAAATTCTACATACAGTCAGTTTGGTTGCAAGGCTTGTTCAGAAAATACCAATTGGTTCCAATAAGATTGAAATCTTAGGGGAAAATTTGAGCGTGATGTGGAGTCTTTTGAATTGGCTGATGCATGATCAGTGAGGGAATGAATGCAGAAACCATATTCTACTTTATTGAGTGGCAGAGAAAACATAAAGTGCCTTCCCCAGCTCTCCAGGCTTGTTAAAAGCCATGTCCACCCACATCTGCTCTTTGGGCATTCAATCTGATTCCAGACAGCCTCCAGGCCATGGAATCTTTCCAATACTCAAGATCACAGGCAAACTCAGGTCTCGCTCAAGGTAGAGTCCAGCTTACTGCAGTAAACGTAGGTTTCATAACACTTGAACATGTGCAAAGCTGTTGCCAAGTACATTTGGTCCTTATTCTTGTATATATGTCACCCACATCATTTTAAATGTCATGTCCCTAGTCTCATTTTCTCCTCAAGTCCTGTAAATTTTTTTTTTTTTTTTTTTTGGTTTTTCGAGACAGGGTTTCTCTGTATAGCCTTGGCTGTCCTGGAACTCACTCTGGAGACCAGGCTGGCCTCGAACTCAGAAATCCGCCTGTCTCTGCCTCCAAGTGCTGGGATTAAAGGCGTGCGCCACCACCGCCCGGCCCTGTAAATTTTTATAACACATTTTTTTTCATAGTATGATGATTGTTTTAGGAAGGCATATGTCAAATTCTAACAGAATGGATACATTTTTTTGCTTCTTTTTGCTATCCTAATTAAATGGTTGGTTAAAATTGATTATAAGGAAGAGACGTGGGGCACACATTTTTCTTACTCACCATAGCAAAACTCTTATTCAGTTAGAAGTTGTAAAGTCTCCAGGACTAAAGGCTGGGAGAGCTGGCTCAGCAGTTAAGAGTACTAGCTGCTCTTGCCAAGGACCCATGTTTGAATCCCAGCATCCACACTGTGGCTTGCAACCACCTGTGACTCCAGTTCAGGGATCCAGCTTCTCTTCTGATCTCTACTGGCTCCTGCGAGTGGTACACATACATATACTTAGGCACATACACATGCACATACAATAAATAAATGTTAAAAAAGAGATAGAACCAAAGATAAGTTTTAGAGAAACAAAGCAAAGCTGTGTATTTATACATCAAATGGCCAAGAACTTATTTTGTCATGTTTTTCTTAGATCTTATTTTGTAAGTATTTTTGTGTTTAGCATGGCAGGGGAGAATGTAAGCCCAGCGCTAGGCATCTTCCACAGCTTCATCTATCGATCATTCCTACCCTTCTTGATCATTTTTTTTTATTTTTGTCTTCAAGACATAGTAATTTCTTTATATGTATTCATAGAAAACAAATTATAAAAAATGAGCTTAGAAATGTACTCTAAACAGTAACCAATGACTCAGCATATAATAGCATCAGTGGCATAGATTCTTTTTGGTTTTGAAATAATACTTAAAAATCAATCTTTTGCCTGAATGTAACAAAACAAGTTTTGGAATATCCTTTGTGAAATCAGGCCCATTTAGAGAAAGATAGAAAAGTTAAAGAAGTAGGAACCAGGGCTTACAAAAGGGCTTATCTTTCTTCCAGCTTAGTCACCACATCTGGTCTCTCTATTCCTATCCTTTTCTTCTGTCTTGAGCATCTACCTCTTGAACAGTGTGAGCTATGTCCTCACATCTACCCTGAACCCTTAGAGGAAAATAGAAATGGAGGACTGGCAAGATGGCTTAGTCAGTGAAGCACTTGTCACACACAAATGAGGTTCTGAGCTCAGGTCCTCAGCACCGTAGAAAGCTGGGTGTAGGAGTATATATCTTTAAGCCTAGCCCAAGGGAGCTAGAGTCAGGAGGCTCTTTGGGGATTGCTGCTCAGTCAGTCTAGGATATCAGTGAGATTTAGGCTTAGTGAGAGACCTTGTCTCAAAAAAAATAAAGGTGGAGAAGTGATTGAGGAAGACATTCACCATAGACTTGTACATGCACACAAATGCATATCACACACACACACATACACACACACACACACACACACACACACACACACACACACACACACACACACACACACAGAGGGGGAGGGGAGAGGAAATGGTACCTATCCTCTTTGGAGCTTACAGTTGTAAATGGCTCTTCAGGAGTCACAGGAGTAAACTTCTAATGGTAGAATTTGAGACACTGAAGAGAGTATTTCTGAGTTTTATCTAGAGACTAAAGATTAATTAAAATAGAATTTGTATTTGAGGACATTCATATCTAGAAAAACACATGCAACTGGGCTCAAGAACATTACTGATAGAATAAAGGCAAGTGGAGACCATCAATTCTAAGCCTTCGAATGCTTCTCAGAACTTTCTTGGTAGTATGGTGTGAAGAGAACTAGAAAAGTCCAGGTTTCAATGTAAACTGAGTGCTTCTCTTCTTTCATTTGCCATTAACTATCAATCACCTTTTAGGAAGGAGCCTACTCCTTGCTATGAATGGTGTGATGGAATATTGACTGATGTTTTATAGGTCTTGTACAGCTAATCACAGCTATAGTTCATGAATGCCTAAATGACAAGTAGACCAGATTAGCAATGGCAATTTGATGGGCTTTTGTGTATGCTAAGCTTAGACCATATTTGGGAGTGCTGAAGGACAAAACTGTTCATCCCAGATGGGGAATTCCCAAAACCAGAGCATCTTGAGGTTCAGGAGCTAGGAAGAACTGTAGGAAGCTGAAGCCTGAACTAAGGAGGGCATCAGCAGAGGGTTCCTGTGAGTGCTATGCACTGTAACTCTTCCTGGGAGCTTCATGGCCTTGGTGCTGCCTGTGGCTGTGGAAAGGAACATTGCTTTATGCTGAATAGTCATCCTAAAGAGGTGGGGCTCCACCGGACACAGTCAATGAGAAATCTCCGATCTATTTGCAGAGATCAAGGACTGAACCAAAACTCTCTTTATGGAGGACAGAGTTGAGTGCTTTGTGCACAAGATGCCAGGGGATGAGCCTCTGACTAATAATGGGGGAGTCTCTGAGCAGGCATTGTCACATGCGTATTCTTTTTTTCTGATGTATTGTGTCTTTTTTATTGGATATTTTCTTTATTTATATTTCAAATATTATCCCCTTTCCCAGTTTTCCCTCCAGAAACCCCTATCCCATTCCCCTCCCCTGCTTCTATGAGGGTGCTCTCCCTCCCACCCACCCACTCCCATCTCACTGCCCTGGGATTCCCCACACTGGAGCATGAAGCCTTCACAGGACCAAGGGCCTCTCCTCTCATTGATGCCCAACAAGGCCATCCTCTGATGCATATGCAACTGGAGCCATGAGTCCCTTCATGTGAACTCTTTGGTTGGTGGCTTAGTCCCTGGGAGCTCTGGGGCGGGTGCGGGGGCGGGGACTGGGAGGAGTCTGGTTGTTTGATAGGGTTGATCTTCCTATGGGGTTGCAAACCCCTTCAGCTCCTTCAGTCCTTTTTCTAACTCATCCATTAGGGTCCCGGGGTGCTCAGTCCAGTGGTTGGCTGTGAGCATCTGCCTCTGCATTTGTCAGGCTCTGGCAAAGCCTCTCAGTGACAATGACAGTGTTGTACAGATATTTACTCCGAACTGAAACATTAGTTTCCCTCTTAGAGGGAGGCTCCTTAAGACTCAGCAAGTAATTTACAAGACCCTCAAGTCTTGGCAAGTTCTTAAAATTTACAAGATTCACAAAGCTCTTCCTCCAGGTTATATCGGTTTTCTCTTGCCAAGGAGAGAAGACTCTGACCAGCTAAACTGTCTGCAAGTTATGCAGGAAGCTAAAGAGATAGAGCTTTGTCAGCTTTGAGTTGTCACTCATGGTGGGGCAGGCTTGTCAGTGACAACGCTGAGTTGTTCATTCTCCTAGAAGCAATCCCTTATTTATAGTCCTGGAGCTAAAAGCAATAAACTGACTCACTGGCTCACCAAGCTCTGCTTGGCTGGTATTGGTTTTTCTTGCTTTGTTGTTGGTCTTCTATCTGTGATGAACAGACATTTGTTCACATCTTTCCAGGAAAAGTCACATAATAACAGGCACGGTGACAGTGTATTTTTTAACTAATTAATTAACTAATTTTACATCCCAATCACATCCTCTTTCCCTCCTCTCCTCCCAGTCTTACCATCACACTCCCTCTCCCCACTCCCTGTCTCCTCCTCTGAGAAGGGAAGACCGCCATGAGTACTAACCTGCCTTGGCACATCAAGTCACCGTGGGACTAGCTGAATTCATTCACGCTGTGCCCAGAAGCTCATAAGTGAGTACAGGGCACAGAACATGGGTTTGTAGCACAGACTCTGGCACTGACTTTTGATGCTGTCCATTATTAGCTGGATGATTTTGAATAAGTCCCTAAGATATTCTGCTTTTTTATTTGAAATACTAATTAAATATTATCATTCTTATATTAGTTCATTTATTCATTTATTCACTAAATATTTGTGGAATGTCTGCAATGTGCATGATACTGAACTTAGATACTGTGTATAACAAGCAAATATCACTGTCCTAATAGAGATAATTTAAAATAAGGTATTGCATAAGCATACATCATGTTTTAAAAGATGGTGGTAATGATTGCGGTGTTAAACTAATAAACACAACTTTTTACTGTTTCAGACAGCTGTGCTACCCACTCCCTGACTATCCTTCTAAGCATGGTGAATATACAGCATCAGCAATTTCCTTCCCTTGGAGCAGAGATCCCATTTTCTCTGTCATTCTAGACAAGTTTGGTGCAGTTTTAGTATTCATAATTGTCCCTACACAAGCTCCCAGAGCCCCCAGGGCCAGGCATGCCGAGGTCTTTAAGATGCACCTCCCTTCACTCTCTGTCACAGGCAAATATGTCATTGATGTGTAATTAATGACGAGGGAATCAGGGGCCCAGCATTAACACACACCAATCAAGGCCTTGTCAGCTTGGGAGGTGTCAATGGGATTTCTGTTCTTTTAGCAATATTTATTGTTACAAAATGCTGTGCAGTCTAGTGGGGAAGGGAAGTGCCTCACAGCAGTGGTGATGTGCCTGTTTACAGCCAGCTACAGAGGCAGCATCAGCTGGATCCTGTGACTAATTCAGGACTCTGCAGGCTGAAGTAGATGAGGGAGCTGGAGGGAAAGTCCTTCTGATTAAAATGTGTGTGGCATGCAGATTCGTTCTGAGTGAAGATTTAGAATTTTTTGTTCACTCTAGCAATATGATATCGTCGAGCATTTCCTGGGTATCCAGCACCAAGCTTGGCCCGTAGGCAATCGAACATGATGTGCCTTTTGAGTTCAGCAATTTTACATTTACTTGGTGGAAAACATGAGATCTTACTGCCTTCCCATGGCATGCCTTCTAAGTACTCATCTTTATTTTTCTGCCTGCGGTTAGATCGATACAACAGTGGGTCACAGCTTGTAATTCCAGCTCCTGACATTTGGAAAGAGACAGTGGAGAACTCGAAGAAGGCTCCTCGTCACTGCCTATCAGCTTATCTTTGTCTAGGGAGACAGAACGATCTCACACCCAAGTGATCTGAAGTGGACTTATTACTTACAGATATGCAGCAAGGGGTCATAGGAGTCTGGGATGCCCTGCAAGTCCACCTCCAAGGCCCTGGAAGACTAGCTTAGGGTAGATAGACTTGCCTCCAAGGTCATGTACATTGCAGGCAGACAAAGGAATGTGGAAAGCATCCTGAGAACAACAGGACTCTGGTTTAGAATACTGTTTCTAAAGAGGTTGCAATAGAACCCTCGCTTTGATGAGCAATCCCTCCACGTCTCAGGAAGTTCTAGTCCTCACACATTCCATAGTCAGTTTTGAGACCTCCGGATGATAAACAAGGAAGAACTGGGTTGGTTCAAGGAAACTCATAGAACTGTTCTTCAGAGAAAGACACAAAGGTGGAAAAGAATAAATGCTACCTTTCCTCTTCTTTGAAGTCTCTCCGAGCATCTGAAGTGTGATAGTAATCAAGAAGCCAAAGCAACTCCGTGCTCCATCTATAATTGACTTCAGTGTACTTTAATTATGGTCATTAGACTATATGTGTTAGGTTATTAGGTTCTGAGCATTGATAATATTCCCCTGTCATAGTTAGGTTTTAGTCCTTGAAAAACCTCATAGGAATTGACTTAAAGCCTTAAAATTTTACTTTAAAGTTTGATATAGGCTCTTATGTGTCTCAGGCTATTCTCATACTTGCTATGTAGCTTATAATGACCTTGAGTTGAACCTCCTGAATGGTGGGACTATAGGTGTGCGCTGTGTGTGCCACTGTGTCCAGTTTATGCAGTGCTGAGATCAACCTGGGGACTCTAGATGTTAGGAAACAATGTTTCAACTGAGACACATCTCCCGGACAAGAATGAGCATATCTTAAATATTATGTACTACCTCATCCAATGCTCAACAAAAATTCCTGTCTTTCCAGCCTTCTTGCTTTTTTTTTTTTTTTTCCTATCACAGCACTTATTTCTTGTTCTCTTTGCTTCAACTGCAGCCATAGCTACTCTGTATCTCCTGGGCCTTCTGGGGTATCACCTTGACCCTTCTTTTTGTCTTGATCATGCCAGACTTTTCATCCCTTAGACCTTTTGCCAAGCTTTCTATACATTCCCTTCTTGGGATCTGTTTGCCCATCTGCTTTTCAGTTTGTGTACCCAGATGGCTGTGTGCTGTAGGGAGGAGAAATACTTATGACTGTGAAGGTGTGGTTTCCAACTTTAACTTCACTCTCCATGCTGCTCTGCCATTCTCTTACATGGCCCCAGGTTGTCTCCTCATTTGTTCTGACACAACTCTATCCACTCTTCAAATTTCTTCCTCTGAGTTGAGCTTGCTACGCACAAACTTTATCTACTCTTTGTTCTCCAACTGCTAGGGATGGAATCATGTTGAAAAAAATCTCTATTTTTAAAAAACTTTATTAATCATTCCATTCATTTACATCTCCAATGATATCCCATTTCCCAGTTAACCCCTCCACCAAGCCCCATCCCATGATATCCCATTTCCTGGTTACCCCTCTGCCATCTCCCTATCCCACATCTGCCCTCTCCCTCCCTTTTGCCTGTTTGAGAGTGCAAAGTATTTCTTAAAAAGATATTCCCACAACATTTCAGAAGAAGAAAGGATTATCCTGTGTGTAGATTACTTGAGAAGGAGGAGGGGGATTTCCTGGACTTTTCACAAACAGTGGACAGGGAGGGAAAATAATGATGATCTAGTGTCAGACAGTCTTCTTTGCAAGTAATGGTAACTTAGTTCTCTGTGAATTCACGACTGAGCACAGGCTTCAGGGCTTGCTGTGAAGGACAACAAGCAGACCACAGGTGCTTTTCAGTCTGTGAGTCAAGGGTGCTTTACCAGGATTCATTACTTCCTGCTACACCTAGCTCACTGCAATCCCCTTTCTCAGGAGGGGCCCGCCTTTCAGCAGCTGGTTAAGAAACCTTTGAAACCCGGGTTGAGAGCTACCTATCATGCCTTTTCTCTCTCTCCATTACATTATTATTTTCCTTAATTTATTTTTTCACTTACATACTTATCACAGTCCCCAACCCTCCTCCCTTCTCCAAGCCTACCCTCCCCTTCCTTTCTTCCCCCTTTTCCTTTAAAAAGAAAACACCCCCCAAAACCCT
>JAJTUV010001116.1:0-175000 GCA_021653895.1 Mastomys natalensis
CCAAAATGAACTTCTTTTAACATTTGTGTGTGTGTGGTGTGTGTGTGTGTGTGTGTGTGTGTGTGTGCAGGTGCGTGTGCTTGCACATGTGTGTGTATCTGTATGTGTTATTGCTTTAAAAACTAAATCCTAAATGTTTGATTTTACCAATGACAACTTGGGAACCAGATGCTGGGGGTGAAAGATGCAGAGGAAGAACCCAGCTTACCTTTCTACTCCACCGACATCCCAGAAGGAAAAAGTTCTTTCTCCATCTCCACACCTTCAATTCAAAGTCCCTTCAACTCAGATACCCTTCAATTCGAAGACCCTCCTTTCTCTTTACTTCTGTTCTCTCTCTGCTGGCTGCTTGCTTGCTCTGCCTCTTGAACTAGGATTGACTTTATTTAGCTCTTGGATTAAAGGTGTGTGCTCACCACGAGGTTTCTCCAGTTCACAGTCTTGGGATTCACAATGTGATCAAATATCCTACAGCATGTGTGTGTCCATATGTGTATGTGTCTGTGTGTATGTCTCTTTATTGCATCTGTGTGTGTGTGTCTGTCTGTGTGTGTGTCTTTATTACCTGTGTGTGTATATCTTTATTGCCTCTCTGTGTGTCTGTATATGTCTGTGTGTGTGTCTGTATGTATATGTATCTCTGTGTGTATATGTCTCTGTTTATGTGTCTATATTGCTCTCTCTCTCTCTCTCTCTCTCTCTCTCTCTCTTCTCTCTCTGTGTGTGTGTGTGTGTGTGTGTGTGTGTGTGTGTGTATCAGGGAGTGCCCTGATACACAGGGCTGTGTGTGGAAGCCAGAAGAGGAAGTCAGATCTCCTGGAGCTGGAGTTGCAGATGGCTGTGAGCTGCCTGACATGGATACTGGGAACTGAACTCCAGTCTTCCTTCTGGAAAAGCAGCAAGTGCTTTTAGCCACTGAGCCCTCTCCAGCCCTGTTTGAGACAAGGTCTTAGGATATAGCCTTTGCTAACCTGGAACTCTCGATCTAAACTGGACTATGCTGAACTCACAGAGACCTGCATGTCTGTACCTCCCCTTCGTACTGGGATTAACACCCTGTCTAACACTTCTTTCGAAAATGAAAAGTTAGTAATATTTTAAGTTGATGGAGTTGATTCGTTTTTAACTTACAGTAGGGTTTTTTTTTTTTTTTTTTTTTTTTTTTTATCTAAAATTGAATATTTAACAGTTTATTGGGTGAGCCTAAAGGCTTGAAATTACACATCTATGAGTTTGGGCCTTGCATTTTTGACACCTTGGGTTCTATTCTTTGCTATTTTTTAACTTACTGCAGCAGATCAGGGGGCTCTAAAACCATCTGTTAACCTTTCTTTCTCCTTAAAAAAAAATCACGTTGGGTAGCTCAAGGCGAGAAGACCCAGAGCCAGCGTGACTGAAGCTCGGGAGACACACAGGCACAGATCGTTGGCTCTGACATTTCAAGACTTGAGCCTATTAATTTTTTATGTCGTGCTACTTGTATATCGTTAATAAAAATCTGACGAAAAACTTTTTAGGATGTATTTGTTGCCGTGGCTTTGATCTTAATGTTTGCAAACTAATACATTAATACATGGGAAGCCTTGAGGATGCCTTCTAAGAGAATATTTCCATACATTATGTTTGCATTTCCATTTTAGGTAGCTGAGCCTCTGTGGGGTTGTTGATGGTGGTAGCGTTAGATTTGGGTGGGAAATGTGTCTTTTTTGAGAGGAACAGCAGCTAACAGGAAACAAAGGTAATGGCATTTGGTTGAACTAATTAGTTAACTAATACAGATAGGATTTTGTTTTGTTTTGTTTTTTTGAAAAAGTCTCATGAGATATCCCAGGCTGGCCCTGAATACACCAAATGCTAGAATCACAGATGTGCCCCACCCCCAAATGTTACTTTCCAGGGCTAGGCAACTTCTGTTGTGGTAAATATTATCCCCGGGGGGTTTTACCCCACTTAGACCATACAGTTCTCAAATAAAAGACACAAAAGCCACCGGGCAGTGGTGGCGCACACCTTTAATCCCAGCACTTGGGAGGCAGAGGCAGGCGAATTTCTGAGTTCGAGGCCATCCTGTTCTACAGAGTGAGTTCCAGGACAGCCCGGGCTACACAGAGAAACCCTGTCTCGAAAAACAAAAAAAAAAAAAAAAAAAAAAAAAAGACACAAAAGCCTTTGTATTTATAATAAGCCTTAAAGCACTAGAGCTGGGCAGATATCAACTCTGTGCTATTCTGTCTACTTCTCTTCTATAACCCTGAGATATCACTTTCCGTGTTCCTCCTGGGCTACTCCTATTCCAACAGGCTGCCCCCCCCCCCGGCCATGTGTTCACCATCCACCTACTTCTGGTGTTTTCTCCTTCTCTCTCCTCTAGTGGTCCCTGCCTGAGACCCCATGCCCAGGATGTAGGCATCTTTATTAACCAGTCAGGGGTAGCTTGGGGACAAGGTTTACACAGCAAAAGCTGGTATACCTGAGGATCTGCTCATCTGGGAGCAACCAGATCTTTTGGTACAGACTTTATCATTTGAATACAAGCAGCAGCAGACCAACCCACAAACTTCTCCATCAGAATTTGATCTAAGTTCACTTCTGTAAGATCTCTCATTTCTAACATCAGCTTTCATCCCCAAGTCCTTCCTTCCTTTTTAAAATGGGTAGGTATTCGTATTCATTGCTACTTGTGAAAGGAAAGGAAGACACCCACCCCCCCCACCAAAAAAACCACGAGGTTTATTGTACACTTATCACAGAATGTTACTCGGGAGACAGGCGCACACATTTTAGCTTTCAGGAGGAAGAGGCAGGAAGATGGGGTAATTGGAGACTAACCTGGGCTACATGGTGAGATCCTGTCTTATTGGAGGGGAAAGCCATTTGTGTTAGCCTATAGAGATGAACTCAATTCATCTTTGAATGGCACGTCTTTGATGCTTGTTAACTGCCCATTTCCTTGCTGTGGCATCTGTGACTGAGCTGTGAGAAACTCCCATGTCAGACCAATGAAAGTGTGTCTCTTTGTTACTTATATATTATATATGTGCCTACAAACGCAGGATGCTGTTGGGGCAAGATAGAGTAAGACTTCTAAACAGCGTGTGCCATTTGAGGGTCTGAGGAATAAGTTGGCGATATCTGAAGATCTACTTCACAAAAGTAGAAATGCAAGCAGGATGATAACTTATTAAAAACGATCGCTAACCCAATTTCGAACACTTTGGAGTGCCGTGTGGGCAAGCCGGCTATTGCCAGGGCGCTTTCATTTGTGTGTGACTCAAAAGCCACCGTGAAATGCTTTGAATATTTATGATTTTGATCGAGAATCAGACTACCTCCAATAATCTTCAGGGTTTTTTTTTTTTACCCTGTTGTAAAGTGTTTGAAATGTCTATCATTCTCTGATGTATGAGTGGTTAATTATTCGGGTGAATGTGAAGTACCCCTTTCTTTGAAGGAAAGGGTGTGGGAAATTCTACTTCCACAAAAGTAAAATTAATTCTCTGCTGTGACCGTGGGGTCGGGGAACTCACTGGCCAGAGAGATTATTTGAGGGGGGGGGGCAATTTCTTTTACTATTTCAAAATGGATGGCGTCATTGTAACTCTGGTTAATTTTTAGATCCACTAGAGGGAGTCGCGTGGTATAGACATGGATTGTTTTTTAATAAAAGAGGTGTGTTTATCTCTGAGTTAGTAAATACATTCATAGCTATGGTCTTGTCCAAATTCAGCCGCTGTGATGCGGGAGTTTTGCTCTTTACTCCCGGATGCTGCCCGGATAGAGGGAAGCGCTTTTTACGCCCCCGAGTTTGCCTGACTTTTCTCTCCTTCTAACGGTCTTTCTTAATTTTCTAATTCTGCCTGCCATCCGGAGGCAATTTTGATATGCAAATAAGCCTTAGCATTCAGAAACGGAATCTTTTGAGAGTCTGATTTAGTTTTTTTCCTCCTCCCTCCCGCTTTTTCTCTTCTTTAAAAAAAAAAAAAAAAAAAAAAGATTCTCTGTTTGGTGCAGTAGCTCCGTGTTAGGGAATAGAGCGACAGAACTCTGCTTCTCCCTCCCAGAGACTCCTGCCCTGGGACCTCCCGCTGGTCTCCTTGTTAAGACCCTCGGGACTCTCCTGGAAAAGGAGGGGCTCGGGGTTGATGCGCGTACTACAAGAGTAATACAAAGCTGCAAATTGAAACCGGTTTAATTTTCCAAAGCTTAAAGATTTTAAACTAATTTAGACAGTGTTTGTTTATTATTTATTTATTTATTTATTTATTTATTTATTTATTTATTTATTTATTTATTTATTTATTTAACGCTGAAAAGCTTACAGCGAAGAAGCAAGACAACCAGCTCCCCGGCATTCCTAGGAGCTGACGCTTTGCAAAATGAAATCCCAATCGAGGTAAAATTACATCCGGTGAAATACACAGACTTTAAATCTCCAGACCAATTGATTTGGTGACCCGGTGTGGATGAATTAACAACCACCTTACTGGGGTACGGGTGACTTCTGTCACTCTAGAAAATTCCTTCTTGCGCCTTCCTGTTATATGACACAGAAAAGCAAACTGATTCACTGTAGTGAAGGTTTATTTTATTCTAACAGACTTAATTAACTTTATTTTTCTCGTATAAAATCCTTGTGTGGTAGCCACAGTTGGAGCCTGGGCCCTGTGAACGGAGACTTTGGTATGAGTCTTCTTTCACAAGGTGGTCAGTGGACTCGTGATAATGGGACTCTCTTTCAGACATCAGGGTGAGGGTGGGGGTTGAGTGTGGAATGCTAAGTAGGTATACGTCTTGGGGATGGCATTAAAGGTGGCCTTGGCAACATTGCCCCTCCCCCGGGGTGACAGTGGAGCCCCTGGCTGGTGGATGTGTAGCAGTCACCGATACCAGTCGTTATCATCAGCTTCTTGGGCACAGGAGCAGAGATGGTGTCAGTGTCTCTGGATAGGGATGGGGTGCACCAGAGCAGAGCCTCAGAGGCCTGTCACCTTGTGTCCAACAGTGTGGGGCTTCCTAAGCTTCTTCCCCGGTAGCTGCACAGGGACCATGGAAAGCTTTGCTAAGATAATGACCCATGGAGAGCAGTAGCTACCTCCTTGGAGCACCTAACACCAAGACAAATGTAACCATTGTTGTCTCCAGTAGCGAGGAAACCTTGAACCTGGTTGGCTGTCAGCCAGAGTCTGCTACTGCACTGGAATCTTTAGAGTCTCATCCTTTAGGGATACGCCCAGGGAAAAGTAAATAATCTAGCATGCCTTAGTGGGGCAGGAGAGCAGGTAGATCTCTTCCAGGGACTTGATCTTCATGTCCTTGTTAAGTGGTCCAGCTTGGTGATAGGGATTCATTCTTTCAGCTCTTCTCCCATGAGAGGCCTCGACCGTGGCCACAGACCACTGCCCAATCCTTTGAATCCTTCGTGGAAGCTGCCACTGCCTCCTGAGTCCAGCGTGGGTGTCCTCTGGGCCCTCCTGCTACCTCTCTCTCTCTCTCTCTCTCTCTCTCTCTCTCTCTCTCTCTCTCTCTGTGCGTGCGTGTGTGCAGCTCATATTGTCTTGAACTCAAACTCTCCCTCCACCAGGTCAAGTAGAAAGATATTTTTCCCCATTACTATTTCAAAATAGATGAAATAATTCAGTCAAACATGGTCACACTTCAGACCTGCTAGTGGGAGCCACGAAATACAATTGGTTAGTGTGTCATGGGGTAAGGACCCCCCCACCGTCCCATTATATAAGACACCATTTGTTAAAGTCACTGCTCTTCCTGATGGGTTATGTCAGTGTCTGTTGAGTTCAGTTCTCTTTGAATGTAAGGGCTTATTGATAGAGCCTCAGCTCTCTCCCACACACCTAACTTTTTATCCTATATCCATGCTGCACTATCTTGATTATAGGAGCTTTGTAATAACTTTTGAAATCAGAATGTTAAAACTCTTCAGTTTGTCCTTAAAAAAAAACAAAACAAAAAAACAAAGTTTAAAACAGTTAAATCTATGTGCATACGTATGCAATATGTACAAGTGCCTACACAGGCCAGAAGAGGGCGTCAGATCCCCCTATAGCTGGAGTTACGGGTGGTTGTGAGCGTCCCTAAGTGGGTTCTGGGAACTGAGCTCCAGTCCTCTTTAAGAGTAGCCATCGCTCTCCACCACTGAGCCATCTTGCTAACCTCCTTCAATTTGCTCTTAATTTTACAGATTATTTTAGGGAATCTGTGTCCTTTTCATTTGTATATGAATTTTACGTCAGCTTTTCTGTCTCTGAAAAAGAAGTCATGTGGGATTTTAATAACACACACACTGAGTCTTATGTCTTGTCGCAAACACAACAGCCTATAATTAAAGCATTCAGACCTATCTAATAACTTAAAAAAAAAAAAAAAAAAACTTTATTCTGGATGGGCAGTGGTGGCACACATCTTTAATCCTAGCACTTGGAGACAGAGGCAGGTGAATCTCTGTGAGTTTGAGGCCAGCCTGATCTACACAGGGAGTCCCAGGACATCCAGTGCTACTCAGAGAAACCCTGTCTTAAAAAAAAAAAAAAAAAAAAAAAAAAGTTATTCTGTATTTTAGTGTGACAATCTGAACCTAACTCTCGGATTTTCTCTGTGGACGTCACTGTTCTGTTTGTAGCCATGTGAATAGTGACCTTCATAGCAGTAGCATACATGATTCGATTTTCATGTGGTACAGATAGGTCTTCAACATCCCAGTTTCTCCCGAATGGATCCCATGGTCCTTCCATTTCATTGCTTTGGTCCTGTCACTCATGAGGTGTCCTTAGGTCAGGAATGCCAAAATGGTTCCATTTGGTGTGGTTGCTCTGAATACATATACGCTTGCCATCCTGGGTTGAGAGTCATCAGGTTTGCAGGGCTAAGATTTCATTACTAATATCTGTGATCGATTAGTAATGTCTGCTGTGACAGATATAGGCTGTACTAAATGAAGGGGCTGCTTGCCAGATGTGGTCTTAGGAACAAAATGTAGGTTCCATCTTTGGGTTAGATGGCTGTATGGTCTCACTGGTCAAGTGACCAAGGTGCCACAGAACTGAAAATGACTTCTCTGGGATGTAAATGGAACAGTGTAAGTCTGATACTAGAGGGAGCTTAACAGGACATCAAGCAAAGGATCTGGTGGCCAGTTGCTGTTGTCCCAGCTGCCTCAAGCATCTTACACTCTGGGGTGCATGGTGTCATCCAAGTGAAGATACCTGACTGGTCTCAGAGTGTGAAATGCAACTCATAGGCAAAAACCTTCTTTCCATGGCCTCACAGAATATCTTTAAATCCCTGGATAGACCCAGAACTTCCCAGACTAAGTTAAAGACCAAACAAGACAGTCTTGCTTTAATCAAGTTCCAAAATAAAAGAGGCACAGCTTTAAAAGGTGTAGTCCTAGCAAAAGAGGCCTGGGTGTGTAGAAGTGTGTTTCTGGAAAATACCACAGAAACCCCAAGTGGTTTGGCTTCCTGCCCCTGGATGTTGCCTCACAGCTGGGGCCTGAAGGCTTCTGGGTGCTGCTGACCTTAAGGATTCTGTGATGGGTGGTAAGTGTATTCAGGTCTCTGTCGAGGTCCTCGGCTCTCTGCTTAAGAGTTTTAAATTCTTTAGGATTTTTTTCATTTGCTGCTGCTTCTCCTGCATCTGCTCTGGGGCTATTGTCAGCTTTTCTAGGTGGCACCACCCTTTCCCACGAGCTGGAGAGCATTTCTTGCTTTATCTGATAGAGATGAGGGGGAAAGACACACCCTACTCCCCCATTCTGCTTGGTCACACCCTTGCTTGATATCCTTCAGCTTTAGGGGTCTCCCCACAGGCTCTGTCTTGCCTGCGGTTCCATGGATGGAATTTGCTATCTCAACACCGGCTTTTCCACCCCATGAAGATCCAAATCTCTTTCATTTCTTACCATAATATTTGTTGTTTTCAGAATGTAATTATTGTGCCCCCTCACTCCCCACCTTGGTTAATCTTATTCCTAAGTATTTTTTCCTTTTAATTTCCATATTGTAAATGAAACCACTTTGTCTTTTTAAAAATTATATATTTTTATGTGTATGAGTGCCTGCATGTGTGTATGTGCACCGTGTGAATGCAGTACCCACAGAGGCCAGAAGAGGCGTCAGATTCCCTGGAAGTGAAGTCAGAGGCTTGTGATCTGCCATGCGCCAGGTTCTTTGCAAGAGCAGCCAGTGTTCTTAATCCTGAGCCTTCTCTATAGCCCTTGATACTGCTTTTAAAAAAGTCACCTCAAAATATTCATCACCAGAGTATAGAAGTACAGCTGATTTTGTTAATATTCTATTCTGTTACCTTGTAAAGTTTACTTCTTAGTTTCAGTTACAGAGACTGATTCTTTTTTTTTTTTTTTTTTTGGTTTTTCGAGACAGGATTTCTCTGTGTAGCCCTGGCTGTCCTGGAACTCACTCTGTAGACCAGGCTGACCTCAAACTCAGAAATCCATCTGCCTCTGCCTCCCAAGTGCTGGGGTTAAAGGCGTGTGCCACCACCGCCCGGCCAGAAACTGATTCTTAAGGATGTTTTCTATATAGGATTCTGTTGTCTGAGAACTAAGGACATTTAAATTTTGCCTTACCAGTCTGTATGTCTTCTCTTTCTTTTTCTCATCTAATTTCCCTGGTTAGACCTTGGGTATTGATGATGGAGAGATGACTTTGTGGTTCAAAGTGTGTATACTGCTCTTGCAGAAGACAAGAATTCAGTTCCTAGCACCAACATAAGGCTGCTTACAATTGCCTGTAAATCCAGCTTCAGGTGTTCTGGTGCCCTCTTCTGGCCTTCACAGGCACTGCAGTCACATGCATACACCCCCCCCCCCAAAACATCCCCATACGATTAAAAATAAAAATGAATCTTAAAAAAACCCTCCAGTACTGTGTTGACTATATTTGTCTGGTTCTTGGTCTTGAGGAGATATTGTCTCTGTGCCCTTTGTTCACAGAAACCTTCCCTAGGAAATCGTCTTACCCTCACGCAGGTGCTAAGACTAGAATTGCTCACAGTCATCCTGTCCTTTCTACGTTTGCAGTTAGGTCAGATCTTTCTTGTGGAATTCCCTTTGCTATCTTTGTTCGTTTTCTCCTCGTACTTAGTGAAAGAAGAAACGGGTTTCCTCTCTGTATCCCTAGAGCGTTCTAGCCCCCAAACTTCCATTACTTACAATCCATTCCACCATCTTTCCAAGGGCACAGACTTCTGCTAACGATCTACCCTAGTTTTACAATATTTTGCTAAAAGGTGATCTGCTGCTGTTAGATTTTTCTGGAGTTTTTTAGTTGCCTTTCTTTTTTTGCTGCTGTGCATTCTGTGGAGTTCTTAAATATCCATATATCCGAATAGAAAAATACTGCCGTAGTTTTCAGGCAAAGTCTCTCTACATTGCCCTGGTTGTCTCAGAACTCACAAATCTACCTGCCTCTGCCCCCAGAGTGCTGGACGAAGGGTGTGTGCGACCATGCCTGGCTACAGTCATATTTTCATGGAACACTCTTTGGAAATCTCCCATCTGAAGCTTGAAATCTTTTTGCTTTATGCAGGACTGGTGGTTCTCTAGGTTCTGTCCAGCTAACTTCTAGAGCCTTCCTCCTCTCTAAGTCCCCCATCTTCTTACATATCAGCTAGCACCCAGTAAGGCAGGGCTGTCATAGTTAATTTTTAAACTTTTGTTAACGTGACACAATCCTTGGGACATACCTGGGAAGAGAGAATCTTAACAGAGAAATTCACACTGTGGCTTAGTTCCTTAGTGTGGCAGAGGTGGGGCTCCCTGGAAGAAATCTGGATTGTAGCGTAACTGTCTTGTGACAGTTTTATTTGTATAAATTAATATTGCCTCTGGTTGTTTGTCATTGGAATAGCTACCCCAGAGGCTGCCATAGACCAACTTCTCCCTTGCCATGTCAGTGACCTCTTAAGGCATGCCCTGTCCTTTGTGCTTTGAGCCACGAGTTGAAACACTCTGAGGTCCCCATCAGAAGATTTTTTTTTTTATCTCCTTTCATTTTTGTCCTCCTGAGTTGTAAGTTAACTAAACCCTTTTTCTTTATAAATTACCATTAGGTGTTCTGTTACAACAATAGAAAGTGGACCAAGGCATTCTGTCTCAGACTTGATTGATACTTTGGCTAGGTATAGAATAAGTTTCTAAGTTTCCCTCAGAAAATCTCTCAGGCCATACTCCGTTTTCCCCAAAGTTTAATATAATTGCTTGTGGGAGACTTGATAAATATGATTCTTTTTTTTTTTCTTTCTGTTTTTGTTTTTCTTTCAGGAGTCTTCCTGGCTAATAAGAAATTTTCACGATGGTATATTTAGGTTTGATCTTTTATATTCAGGTTGTTTTACCTTGGAAACAGACATTAAGCCCATCTGCCAAAGTCAAGTTTGACAGCCTGCTTTGGCTTTCGCATTTGAAATTGAGGAGGCTATGCCAAGGCTGAGTATTCTGACCCGTGAATTCTGCCATCTCCAGCCTTAGTGATTCATCCTTTAGTGTCAGGCTTCACAGTTTTCTGAGTCTAGAAACCTTTAATTAGTTTTCTACTCTCAACTGTGAGGCAGACAAGCATAGGGAATTATTTAGCAACCTAGGACTCCACTTGTCTTGGGCTATACCCATATCCCTCTTTTTTTTTTAATGTTCCTTTTTATTTATTCTTCTCTCATATATATTACATCCACACCTGCAGTTTCTCCCCACCTCTCCTCCCCAAGTTTCTCCCTCCCACCTCCCCTTTCCTCAGATTCTCATTCCCCCTTCTCCTGTCCTCAGAAAAGAGCAGAACTTTCAGGGACATCGACCCAATATGGCATAACAAGCTACAATAAGACCATGCACATATTCACATATCAAATTGATGAGGCAACCCAGTAGGAGGGGAAAGGGTTCCTGTAGACTTTAATTTTTTCTCTCCTCTAAATTTTAAAAAATAGTTCTAGCCCACCACCAGAAATAGTGGAAAAGAAAGGTTATTAGGATACAGGGACTTGGACCTGTTTTTGAAATTGTCCTTTGGCCTGGCGGTGGTGGCGCACGCCTTAACCCCAGCACTTGGAGGCAGAGGCAGGCGGATTTCTGAGTTCGAAGCAGCCTGGTCTACAGAGTGAGTTCCAGGACAGCCAGGGCTATATAGAGCATCATGTTTTACCCGGCCTGCGCCACATCGCCGCGCTCCGGAGTCGGAGGCGGCCCCCGTCGTCTCTCTCCCAAGTTCGAATCCAGCCTTGTTTGTCAATCACAGGGGGAAAAAAAAGAGAAAGAAATTGTCTTTGGAGCAAATCCCTCTTCATTGTTAGGAAAGCAGCAGTTCAGTTCACAGGAATCTTGAGTGGCAGCTCAATCCACTTGCAAATTTCACAAATATCAGCAGTCCAGTTTGGTAGTGTCGGGATAGCAGCGATGGCGTGACCTAACAGAGACAGCCGCGCCTAGCTGAATCAGCACAAGTCAGTGGAGGGGACCGGGACCACCAGGGGTGCCAGGAGAAGTTCTTGCCTGTGCCTCTGTCAGCAAATCAGGATCAAAAGCATCACAAAGCTAGCTATGTCACAGTCAGGTCCCATTTATAACTCTCTCCAAACACCACATGTCCTCCACCGGGTCTGCCTCACCAACTATCTTGCCTCAGCAAAACTCCACGTGAGTCGGTATCAGCTGACAATCACTCTGCCAATCAGCCAGAGTCCAAGGAAGCAGCAATTAGCCTCGGGAACCTCTTGAGAAGTTTTTTTGGTATATTTCCCTCTATGGAGTCACGACAAATGGAGCTCAACAACGCATGTAAGGTGAACCAACATGCACGTCGTTGGTATAGAATCCTTCATCACGCACTCCTTTCACAGCTTGCCTTTAGCAAAATATTATTTTGCCTGTGTCTGTTTCACAAAACATTTTGACATAACTGACTGTCCAAAAACCCCACAAATTTCACTTCAGGTCCCAGAAGTAGACACAAAGAGTTAGAGACGGACCCTCCTCCCACTGTTAGGAATCCTACAAGAATACTGAGCTATACAACCATAACATACAGAGGACATATATACAGTCGAACCCTGCAGGCTCACTGATCTCTGTGAACGCAATTTGAGTCCAGTCAGCTGATTCTGTGGACATTGTTCTTGTGGTGTCCTTGATCATTCCAGCTCCTCCAATCCTTTCTCCTCCTCTTCCGCAGGACTCCCTGAACTCTGCCTAATATTTGGCTGTGGGACTCTGGTCTGCTCCCACCGGGTTTGGATCAATCCCTCTGATGACAATTATGCTAGATTAGGCTCCAGCACATCCTGCAGGCATGACAAACTGTAGGTCAGGTTTTTGGATGAACTGGCTCACACCCCTCTTTTACTGATGACCTGGCACTCACAGTGTCCTCACTTGCTTGTACTCTGTGCACACACCCCTTTCACCCAATGCCTAGTGATCTGTTTATCACGGACCCCTACTAGCACTATACCCACTCTAAACAGTGAAATACGTTCCTTCCCTTAGCAACTGTGGTGGTTTGGATGAGGATGCCCCGACAAGTTCATATTTGAATACTTGGCCCCAGTGGTGGAACTGTTTGGGAAGGGTCAGGAGGTGTGGCCTTGTGGAGGAGGTGTGGCCTTGTTGGAGGAGGTGTGGCCATGTTGGAGGAGGTGTGGCCTTGTTGGAGGAGGTCTGCTATTTTGAGGTTTCAAAAGTCTCCTGCAGTTCTTTCTCTCTGTCTCATGTTTGTGGATCAGTTGTAAGCTCTCAGCTACTTCTCCAGCACCATGTCTGCCTGCCATGCTCCCCTCTGCCATGATAGTTATGAACTCTTGCCTTCTGGAACCAAGAGCCATAAAATTAAATGTTCTCTTGTATAAATTGCCCTGGTCGTGGTATTTTGTCACGACCATAGTAAAGCAACTGTCTTAGTCAAGGTTTCTATTGCTGTGATAAAACACCATGACCAAAATGAAGTCGAGGAGAAAGGGTTTATTTACACTTTCACATCATAGCCTATCATCAAAGGAGGTCAGGACAGGAACTCAAGCAGGGCAGGAACCTGGAGGCAGGAGCTGAGGCAGAGGCCAAGGAGGGGTCTGCTTACTGGCTTGCTCATCAAAGCTTGCTCAACCTGCTTTCTTAGAGAACCCAGGACTACCAGTCCAGGGACTGCACCACCCACAAGGTGCTGGACCCTCCCCCGTCAATCACTAATTAAAAAACTATCCTACAGCCCAATCTTATGGAAGCGTTTTCTCAATCGAGATTCCCTCCTTTCAGATAACTCTAGCTTGTGTCAAGTTGACATAAAACGAACCAGCACAGTAACTGAGACGTAACATCCTGCTTCTATTGAAACACAAACCAGCACTACTGGGGTTGCCTCGATGGCTTCTGGCTCATCTATGCTTATGTATAACTGGGCGTAAATATGATTAAAATCATTCACGTTATTGTCCTTCCTTTAGCCAACCCACTCCTGTCCATTCCTTTCAACTAAACTCCCATGGACCCATCTGACCTATCAGTGACCTTCTCTGTTCTCTTCTGAGTGTGAGATTGGGTCTTTTCTAGTTTGTTATCATTTTCCTGGGGTCTGAAGAGGAAAAGGGCACCCGCACGGTCTGCTTGCCTTCCCATCTTCTTCCTATCCTTTCCACCCTTATCTCTGAGGTAGAGCAGATGTGGACCAGCCTCTTTGTCGTCTGCTTTCTGGTTGTATCTCTCCATTAGGAAGTCCCTGCAGAAGGTCAGAGGTTGAAGACTGACACCATGGTGTTCCTCTTTTCCTGTGAGCGTTTGCTGTTGGAGTCTCTTCCCAAAGACACCCGCCCCCCCATCTCCTGCCAGGTGGGCTCTTTTGTGGTTCCCTGGATTGACTGATAGGAACTTTATCTTTTTGTGCCAGTCATGGCAAAAGACTCCAGCTCTTGCTAACTATGCCTTTGGATTTTTCTTATAAACCATTTCTCTCTCTCTCTCTGAATTTTTTTTTTTTACTTATCCTTCGACAATTTCATACATGTATACGATGTATCTTGGTTCTATCGTCCTTCCTACTTTCCCACAACCCCTGGCAACACATCTCTCTCCCATCTTTATGTTCCTCCCTCTTATTTGTTTATTTTGTTACTGAGTCCGGTTAGTACTTCCCGCTGGGATATTTACCTGCCATGTTGGTTTTTTTTCTTGGGCAGATGATAATAGCTATGGTGACTTCATGTGACACACACGTTTGAACCATCTGTTTAAGTGTGATTTTATGTCCCGATGAGACTAGCTTATGCAAAGACGATGTGAATGCTGACTGTCTGTCCTCCCCCCCACCCCCATGCCAGACAAAGGGTCCCAGACAGAATAACACTTCTTGGTGCAGAGAGGTTGTTTTAATACTTTAGCACAGTGATGCTGTCTATTTGGCTCCCTCTGGAACCAACTGAAACGTAAGCCACTGGGCACACCTGTGAGGGATTTTCTGAACCGGATCATTTGGAATGGGAAACCCCACCCCAAATCTGGACCACACCTGTTGATGGCAGCCCACATTGAAGACCAAGGAAGCAGGAAGCTTTTGCCTTTTGTTTGCTTGCATAGCTTTCACAGGCAAGTTCATTCATCCCATTGCTGAGGCAACACTTCTTTGCTGGTATTATAAGCAGCGGTCGGGATTCCAGTGTAGACTGAAGACCAGCCGCTCTCTAGCAATCTTCTCTGACTCCGGCACCAGATTGGGGCTGCTGAAACACCCAGTCTGTGGACTGAGTAACTCCTGGACCACACTGATCACAACCTGTAGACACTCTAACCCCCTTCATGTGTGGGCATGTGTGTGTAGGTTTGTGTGTGTACATGTGTGTATGCATGTGTGCATGTGTATGCATGTGTGGTCATGTGCACATGTGTGCATGTGTGTGTATGCATCTGTATGTGTGTGTGCATATGTGTGTGTACATGTGTATGCCTGTGAAGTCATGTGCATGTGTGTGTATATGCATGTGTACGTGTGTGTTTGCATGCGTACGAATGTGTTTGTGTGTATGTATATGTGTGTGTATGCCTGTGTGCATGTGTATGCACGTGTGGTCATGTGCATGTGTGTGCATGTGTGTGTATGCATGTGTATGTGTATGTGCACATGTGTGCGTGTGCATGTGTGTGTACATGAGTCTTCACATATATATTCATTCCATCAGTTCTGTTCCTGTAGAGATCCCTGGCTATTTGGGCTTGCTCTTCATTAGGACGCTCTTCTCTAATTTCCCAGGGCCTGTTGCTCACAGAGGACTTTATGGAGTGGGAGCATCTACCCTAAGTTGCTGTAACCAGTACTGGAGTAGATGACATTTCCCAGGCCTATCCCCGAGTGTTTATATTCATAAATCTTTAAAATTCTGCACCTGTGGGGCCTGGAGAGACGGCTCAGTGGTAAAGAGCACTGTTGGCTCTTCTAGAGGTCGTGAGTTCAATTCCCAGCAACCACATGGTGGCTCACAACCATCTGTAATGGGATCTGATGCCCTCTTCTGATATGTCAGGGACAGTGTGCTCACATACATAAAATAAATCAATCTTAAATTCTGTACTTGCTTCTGGGTGCAGGTGATTCCTTCTGACCGCTGGCCAAGCAGTTAAGGATCTCAGCTGAGTGGGGGAAAGCTTTATCTCTGGTTTGTCTTTCTCTCAGCTATAGGATTTCAGGTTTGCAGGCACAAGTGTTTCTTCCTCTAGACTGAAGTCCCTACAGACGGCGCCTGCAGCGTCCTTGTTAGGTCTGTATTGCCGGCAGCCAGTCCAGAGGCTGCCCATAGCAAGACTGAAAAGATTATTCATATAATGGTGGAAACTGTCCGCAGACAGCTATAAAACCACAGCCCCCAATTGAACAGCCTCTCTTCCACTCTCTCTGTCCAGTTTTGCTCCATAAATTAATGACTAGGGGGCTCCGGAACTTCAGGGAAGGCAATCATCTGAGTCTGAAGACCCCCATATGTGGGGAAAATGAAGCTTTCCATTATTTCGTTTAAATCAAAGTAAATTGGATTCTGAATTCTCACATGATTGGGTTGATGGACTTGTGATTTCAGCCATCTTTGGGAGTAAGAATGGAGTGTCTCCCAGGCATCTGAACAATGAGACAGGAGACCCACACCCACCATTGCTGTCAGCCCAACTGCATCAGCCAAGCCAGCCATGATTGCTTGTCATGAACTTGGCCCTGCACTCTCTCCCAACACCAGGACCCAGAGTGGTGGCTTTGGCGTCCATCAAACCAGGGTCTCTCCATGGAACCTCACTGTCTTTAGTGCCTGTGGCATTGCTGAAACATCTTCCTCAGAAAGACATTGTCTTAATTGGGTGTCCTGTTGCAGTGAAGAGACACCATGATCATGAAATTCATATAAAAGACAATATCTAACTGGGGCTAGCTTACAGTTTCAGTGGTTTAGTCCATTATCCTCATGGTGGGAGCATGGTGACACACAGGTAAACATGGTAGCTGAGAGTCTACCCTTTGAAGGCAGCAGGAAAAAAGACTCTGGGTTTGGCTTGGGCTTTTGAAACGTCAAAGCCCACTCCCAGTGACACACCCTCTCCAACAAGGCCATACCTACTACAACAAGGCTACACCTTCTAATCCTCCTCAAGTAGTGCCATTCCCTCATGACCAAGCAGTCAAATATTTGAGTCTATTGGGGCCATATCTATTCAAACCACCACATTCCACTTCCTGGCCCCCATAGACTTGTAGCCATACCATAGTGCAAAAATACATTCAGTCCAACTTCAGAAATCCCCATAGTCTGGGCCAGGCATGGTGGCACATGCCTTTAATTCCAATATGTGGGAGGTAGAGGCAGGTATACAGGGCACTGGGACAATATCTTTTCTGAAGACCAAGAACCAGACAAATATAGTCAGCACATTACTGTAGGATTTTTTTTAAAGATTTATTTCTATAAAATAAACACATCCATGTCTGCCTGCATGCTGCCATGCTTCCCGCCATGATGATAATGAACTAAATCTCTAAACTGTAACCCAGACCCAATTAAATATTTTCTCTTATAAGACTTGCCATGGTCATGGTGTCTCTTCACAGCAACACAACTCTAACTAAGATAACATGTATTGTGCACATGGGCACACATGCTAGAACATGTATGTGGAAGTCAGAGGACAGCTTGCGGGAGCTGGCTTCCTCCGTCTAGAATGCAGGTTCCAGACTGAACTCAGACCGCAGGCTTGGTGCGGAGCTTTTATCTGTTGAGTGATCTTGTTGGCCCAGTTTGGGAAATTCTTATTCAGAAGTTTTAAATACTTTCTGTCTTCTCCATGATTCTATTTGCCCATGTTTCTCTTCTTTTCCTTTTTCCTTGCCACAGATCCGGAGGCCCTGATTTACTTTTTAATCTTTTTTTTTCCCTCAGATTGGATAATTTCTCTTAATCTTTTTATATTTTTTTACATTGATTAATTCATGTGTGTGTGTGTGTGTGTGTGTGTGTGTGTGTACATACGTGGAGGTCAGATAATAACTTTCAGGAATTAATTCTCTAATTCCACCAAGTGGGTTCTGGGACTCGAACTCAGGTCCCCAGGTTTGGTGGCAAGCACCCTTCTGTATTGAGCCCTCTTGCCAGCCCTAATTTCCTTTATTCTAACTTCAATTTTACCAACTCTGTCCTGGGCTTATCTCCCTCTGTCTCCTCCAGGTCAAGCTTGTCCATTGAGTAATTAATCTTTTTCAATTATTATATTTTTAATTCTAAAATTTCCTCACCTACACCAAGTGATGCTGTGTGACTTTACTCCTTAATTTAAAAGAATTGGTTGAATAATGATGGAGACAGGCTATAGCTGGGCTGAAGGGAGGTGGTCGGGGTTTCCATACCCATTCTTAGGGTCTGAGGAGAGAGAGATGGGGAGAGAGGAGAAGACACCATGGGATAGGTGAATCATAAAAATGTGGCCACGAGGGCTGGACAGCTGGAGTAAGAGCAGCCCAAGTGGAACATGGCAAGTTATAGCTTGAGGTTATTGACAGGTAAGTAGCAAAATAGCTTAGACAGTTGATAGAACAGCTCTAATGCTGTTGAGGCTTATTCTAAATGTAAGAGTTTTGTGTCTTTTATTTGGGAATTGAATGGTCAAAGGTGGGGTAGTAACCCCCAATGAATATTTACCACATCAAGTGACTTATCGTTGTTGTCCATGTGGCCTGCAAGAGTCTCTCAGTAGGAGGGATGAGTGACTTCAAGTCTGCTAGGTGAAGCTGATGGTGGATTCCTCTTTAGATTTCCTTAACATCTCTCTGGTCAGAGCATGAGTGATTCTTCCCTAGAGGAGGTTCAGATCTCAGGGCCCTTCTCTGGATTCTCTGATAGCATCCCACAAGTGCCTTGTGATATCTACTCTACCTCGTGGACCAGTGAGAGGTCTCCTCTAATCTCTGCTGGCCACTCAAGACAAGGTTATCTGTGGCTGAGTAGTTATTCTTCTTCTTGGTCACTTATTGTTTGTTTCCATAACAGAAAAAATTGGCACAAAAAACTTAAGGGAAGATTTATTTTGGCTTGTGGTCAAGGGTTCAGTCTATGGCTGTTGGTTCCACTGAGGTAGATGAGCCTGTGGGTGTAAGGGAGGCCTTCCAAATCGATACACCTCTGCAATAAGGTCTGGATCCGGTACCCTCTAGATAATGGTTTAAAACGGCCACCTAACGGCACGCTAGACCGAGTCACAGCACCGATGATGAGTTTATAAAAGATAAAGAGATAAAGAGAGTATGTCCTTGGGTGTGTGGAGAGGTATGGGGGAAGGGGATGTCTTAGGGGCCCATGCGAGCATCTCTTCCCCCTGAGGGACCAGCCACACACACCTGTATAGCATAGAATAGAGTTTATTCAGGGCATGGGGAGGGGAGCCAGGAGGGTAGTGGAGACAGAGAGAGAGAGAGAGAGAGAGAGAGAGAGAGAGAGAGAGAGAGAGAGGAGAAGAGAAGTAGAGGAGTAGAGGCCAGCCATGACCGCATGGAGAGAGGGGGAAGGGAAGGGGAGGGGGAGGGGACAGAGGGAAGCTAGAGGCAAGAGAGCAAGAGAGAGGGGAGGGGGGGCAAGCATCCTCTTTTATAGTGGGCAGGCCTACCTGGCTGTTGCCAGGTAACTGTGGAGGTGGAGTTTAGACAGAATACTAACAATAAGGCTGCTCCAGTCATGGTGGAGACAACACTCATGGAGAAGAGAAACCTAGGAACTGGGTATAACCTTCAAGGTACAGCCACAATAACAGTGTTTCTGGAGCTACGCCATACCTCTGAAGTTTCCAGAACATTCCAAAATAGCGCCACCACCTAGAGGACCAAACATTCCTTACAGGAGCCTTTTGGAAATGGGGGAACACTCCATATCTAAGCCATGACATCCATATCTAAATCGTGTCGTCTTCCGAACAATGCCACATTTCTCGTCTGCCTCTTTGCTGGTTCTTTGGCTAGAAAGGGAAGACTGTTGTGGCCATGTTCTATTTGTTTTCTTGATGTTCTGGGTTGCCAATTTTTAAAAATCTTGGCTGTATGTCTAGAATATTTAAAAGAAAAAGACATTTCAGACAATGTGCTATCAAGTCTTCCCCAGGTCCTCAGGTCCCCAAACAGACAGCTTTCCCTATCTTATACATCTTATTTCTGTTTCTCTTACTCTCATTTACATAGTGTGGAAAGGGCTTTTAATTGTGCCAATGTCTCTTAGTATCTTTGTGGAACTGAATCAAGAGACCCATCTAGGATACTCAAACTACTAATGCTCAAGTCCCTTGAGTAAAACGATGCCTTATTTACACATACCTGAGCATATCATTTTATATATGTTAACAAAGCATTTTTAAGAAAAATGTGTGTGCACATGAGTGCAGTGCCTGTAGAGACCAGCAGAGGGCGTTGGATGACTGATGCTGGAGTTAGAGATGGTTATGAGTTTCTAGA
This sequence comes from Mastomys natalensis, assembly GCA_021653895.1. Lineage (NCBI taxonomy): Eukaryota > Metazoa > Chordata > Mammalia > Rodentia > Muridae > Mastomys > Mastomys natalensis. The sequence continues at coordinate 19,980 of JAJTUV010001116.1, forward strand.
TCCTCTGTGGGGGCACTTGGGTCCTCAGGAAGAACAAGAAGTGCTCTTAGCCACTGAACCATCTCTCCAGGTCTTCCTCCTATATATTTTAAACCATCTCTAGATTATCCATACTGCCTAATGTCAGAGAACTTGCACATGTGGTGTAAGTGCATCTGAAGAGTTTGCCATTTCACTGGTGGTGACCAGCATCAGCTTACATGGTGGTTGCTGTGTTGTAATAGCCGCATGAGGAAGCATCTTACACTTATGGCTGCTATTTACAATGAGACTACAAAAGCAAGGCTCTGTGGCCTCTAGGGAGGGTGCCTGCATGGGTGTTTTGCCCTTCCTGATTATGTGATATACATCTCTGGTGGCCATGTGTTGTGCTCCCTGGTGACCAGTCGTGTTGTGCTCCCTGGTGACCAGTGTTGTGCTCCCTGGTGGCCAGTGTGGTGCTCCCTGGTGGGCCAGTGGCCCTCTTTCCTGGTTTTGACTCATTCCATAGCTTATCTTATATTCTTTGTCTGCAATTTCTGCTCACCTTCACCTCTGCCTGGGCTTATAGAAAAGTCTAGTAGAAAATTCCACATATATTTTTCAGTGAAGTGGAGATAACTCATAGCCAGAAACATCAAGCGATAAATTTGACCTCCCAGGATCAGTCTGATATCAACCTAATTTTAAACATCTCCGACCCTTTCTTTTTATTTCTGTTTTTGTTGAGACAAGGGTCTCTCCATGTAGTCCATGTTGACTTCAAACTCCTGATCCTCCTGCCTCAGACACGGAGTACTGAGATTACAGGCTGGCTCCACCAAGCCCAACTTTCTCTTCCAAGTCTTGCTTTTCATTGTATTGATGTAGTAAAGAAATGAAGCTGGAGAGATGGCTCTGTGATTAAGAACACTGGCTGCTCTTCCAGAGGACTTGGGTTTAATTCCCAGCACCCACATGGCCCGTGTGTAACTGCAGTTCCAGGGGATCTGATGCCCTCTCTGGCCTCTGCAGGAACTAGGCACACATGCAGTATGCATACATACATACATGCAGAGAAAACACCCATAGGCATGAAATGATAAAACATTTAAAGAAATGGTAGGTGTCGTTAAGCCACATGGACTGCTTAATCCCTCCCACCCCAGTTTTCATGTGCTGACAAACAGTTAATTCCCTACAGGCTGTGACTTGTCATTTTATTCATTCTTTTTCAGGGGACCATCACTTGCTGCTTCCCTGCCCCCTTTACTTAAGTCGACATTCTGGAATATTCTACCATGACAAGCCAAGCCTTTTTTTTTTTTTTTTTTTTAACCCAGGCTGTGGTTTTACATTTAGGTGTTCTGGACAGCTTCCTTCCTGTGCACATTTCTGGGCTGCTAGTCTGACCTCTTGTCACAAAATTACAGTATCAAAGTCGAATTACAGTATAAAATGTTAGTATCACAGTGCTCAGAAACAGAGTCTCACCCCAACAAAGGGAGCATGCTGGGCAAGCCAGATGCCTGTGCCGTAAAGGTGCTTGCTGCCAGCAGATGGCTGACCTGAGTTTGATTCCTGTGACTCGTGATGAAAGGAGAGTCGACTCTCACAAGTTGTCCTCTGACAACACACACATATATATGCACAACATGCTCACACACATAGTCATATATGCATGCACACACAAGCACACACATATGTGTACATACACAAGCACACACACATAGATACACGCACATACACATGCATGCAGAGTCGCATGAACACATACATACAGCATCCACAAAACACATGCATGCACACACACATGCCACAACACACACACACAAGTATACACACAGACACACAGGGGTGTGCACATGTACACACACATATAAATGTTTCAAATGTAAGATTATGTTTGAGTATATATGATGAATGCACACACACCATGGCCCCAGAGGACAGTGTGAGGAGTCAGTTCTCTCCTTCCACCATGTGGTGCCTGGATTAGTCTCAGCCTTTCCGTCTTGGCACAAAGCACCTTTGCCTGATGAACATCTCACCATTCCAGTGCATATATACCCTTTTTTTTTTAAAGTATTACCATGTGTGCACTTCCCCCAAGAACTTCCCAGACATACCATGAGAATGGCCACAGCAAGACAAGTCCTTGATAAATGTTTAGCCATCTCCCAAGAAATAAAAGCCAACCAAGTTTTCTGGATATACAAATAATGTATCAAAAGCCATCAAGGAAATCATGACTCATGTTACAGATGGCCAGCTCTCACCAGACAGACCGTGCTGGGAGCTTCCAGAAACCCAGTTGCTGTGCATTTCCATCCCTTTGAGTCCTAAACATGACTCATTTTAGGGTGCATTGTACTTCCAGACAACATGAAAAGATGAGGTCAGCTCATGCTCAAATCGAAGTATTACATTAATATCTTATGGGAACCGGGGAACAGGACCAGACAGTGAGCACAGCTGGAGTCCAGTGGGATGCAAAATCAGACAAACTGTGTGAAGATGGCTATAGAATAACAATTCCTGAGACTCACTTGGTTATTCCATTGTGATTCAAGTCTAAACAACCGGACTCTGTATGTGTTACAGCAATGTGCCTGAGTCTCCATCTTCGCAAAGTATCTACAACGATAAACACTATACAGGACAGACCCAATGTGTATGCATGTGTGTGAGGGGTCACCTCATGTATATTAAAATATCCCTTATCTCAATGAGGAGTCTTTGTGAATAAAGCTCCTAAACAGAAGATGGGATCTAAATTGTAATTATAAAAAATATCCAGGTGCCCTCAGGTGGCATCTCCTTTTTCTGTTTTTGCCATTATTTCTTTGGGACTTGAATAGCTTCTAAAAGATGTCCTTTTCCCCTGTCTGAGTTCAAAGCAACCAGAGAGAAGTGGGGACAAGATGCATGGGGGCGGGCTTCACCTCCATTGAGAGAACAATTGATTGACAGATGTGGGCAGACATCCTGGCTACACGGCTGTGCTGACTCCCTGAAGTCAGTTTAATTCTTGCTACTATCACCCAAGGGCAAGTCTATAACAGACTATTAATGCAGGATTCCTGCTGTGAACTGTACCAGAGGGTAAATATAAATAGACCGTTTCCAGTCAGTCATGAAATAGGGACCGACGACTATGATCCACCCTTTGGCATCAAGCTCGTAGCTAGGGGAAGTAGAACAAAGACCAGAGGTTTTTTTAGAAAGGAAAATTCCTCATGAGAACCAAATACATAGGAAATACAAGGTTCCTGATGCATGCATTTTTATTTTGTTTTTTTATTTTTTGTTGTTGCTTTGAGACAGGGTTTCTTTGCCTAGCTCTGGCTGTCCTGGAACTCACTCCATGAACCAGGCTGGCCTCGAACTCAGATTTGGCTGCCTCCATCTCTCGAGTGCTGGGATTAAAGGCATATGCCACTGCTGCCTGGTGATGAATGGTGTTTTGAACTTCTATAAGTATTTAATTTTTGTGTATGTCTGTGTATCTGTGTGTGGCATGGCTTGCCACATATGCATGGGTACAAGGGGAGGCTCGAGGAGGAGTTGGGGCTCTGGTGCTGGAGTTCCAGTTTGTTGTGAGCTGGCTGACACGGGTGCTGTAAACTGAACTTGGGTTCTTAGAGGAAAGCTGTAAGTGCTCTTACCACCACCAAGTCATCTCTCCAGCCCCAGGTATGTTAATGTTGTAGGACAGGCTTCGATGACTTCACAACACACCTGACAGAAGCAACTTAAAGGAGAAGGGACTTATCCTTGCCTGGGCTTTCTGAGGGTGCAATTCATGGTGGCAAGGACAACATGGAGGCTGACCCATTTGTCATCCAGAATGATGGGAGCTTGTGGCTGCCATTTCTTACACTGTGGACAACCAGTCAGAACAGAAGGTGGGTATGACTGGCAAAGATCCACCCTTGCAGCCTAGAGACCGTCTGTCTACCTGCTAGGTACTACACCCTAAAGGCTCACAATCTCCCAATATAGTGACATGGGAAGTTAAGGGTCCTTTGGAAAGTCAGTTGTGGTGGATGGTGTTTTGCTGGGGCAAACACATGAAGGAGTGTTTTTCTGAAGCAAACACAGGTGAAAGGCTAAGGCAGGCTTGTGAAGAAATGTTTCACTGAAGGGGGTGACACAGGTGAAAGGATGTTCTGCTAAAGCAAGCGCGTGAAAGGACACGTGATGAAGGACTCTTTGCTAACGACGCATGTAATGGTCTGCGCTGCATTGTGTAGCTGACCTCCATTTGTTGGGACTCCATAGAGAGAAATGCACCAAAAATCTGGTGGTTTGTTAAGGCTTCTTGCCACTTCTGTGGGCTCAGGATGACTGACAGGGTGATGTCATCTAAGACAGAGGCACATGCTGAGGCAAGACCCATGGAGGACACATGATGTTTAGAGGGAGATAAATAGGACTCAATGGACAGTGACAGAGGCTGAGCTTAACTGCATAGTTAAACTCTTGTTGCTCTCAAATCTTCCCTTATCTTCTCTTCACTGAGAGAGGCACAGCTGAGAACTTTTCCCATCGTTCCTGTTGGCCCTGGTTCCTCCTGCTGACTTGAGCCAAGGCTGAGGCCTGGCTGTCTCTGCTAGATATTGCTACCCCTGCTGATTCATGTTTGCTATCCCAATTTCCATGAGTTGTTTGTGAGTGGATCGGGCTGCTATTGCTGACCTGTGAACTGAACTGCTGATTTCCAGACTACACAGGTGAGTGTTGCTCCGAAGTACCATTTATAAACAGGTCTATTTCCCCATATCCTTTCTTTTCCACTACCTCTGGTGGGTGGTGGGCTAAAAGGGAGATTAAAGTGTATAAGAACCGTCATTAAAAGTAGACCTTGAAAAGATTAAAGTTACAATGTAGCCTCACCAGCTGGGGACCAAGTAGCTCAGAACATGAGCCAGGGAGGTGTGTCTGGTTGGTCTGGTACTTCATATTTAAGTTATTGTCCCTGCATCAGTCTCAGGTGACATGGTTGATGTGATGTATAATGCCTTCAAATAATGTCATCAAATAAGTGTGTACAGTCCACCCTGGGGCCATTCTCCTCTTCCTCCTCCTTGTTTATTTTAAGGGAAGCTGGTAGCCGTGTTTGACTTGGTCTTTATTACTATATTATTATTATTACTGTTATTTTTATTTATTAGCTACATTTCAAATGTTGTCCCCTTTCCTATTTCCCCTCCCCAATCCCCCCATTCTATTCCGCCTCCCCCACCTCTATGAGGGTGCTCCCCCCCCACTGCCTGCCCACCCTAGCATCCCTCTATGCTGGGGCATTGAGCCTCCACAGGACCAAAGACCTCCCTTCCTATTGAGGCCAGATAAGGTCATCCTCTGCTACATATGCAGCTGGAGCCATGGGTTCCTCCATGTGTACTCTTTGGTTGGTGGTTTAGTCCCTGGGAACTTTGGGGGGTTCTGGTTGGTTGATATTGTTTTCTTCCTTGGGGTTGCAAATCCCTTCAGCTCCTTCAGTCCTTGCCCTAACTTCCATCGGGGACCCTGTGCTCAGTCCAATGTTTGGCTGACGTGCAAACGTCTATGTACTGGTCAGGCTCTGGCAGAACCTCTCAGGGGACAGCTATACCAGACTCTGTCAGCAAGTACTTCTTGTCATCAGCAGTAGTGTCTGGGTTTGGTGTCTGCAGATGGGATGGTTACCTAGATGGGACAGTCCCCGGATGGCCTTTCCTTGAGTCTCTGCTCCACTCTTTGTCCCTGCAATTCCTGTGAGCCTGGGTGTGCAGAACTCCTGAGAAGAGGGTCAATCTGTCTTTGGTGTGATTGGGGTGGTCTTGAGGTAACAATTACTCAGGGAGGAATGGAAGCCTCAACAAATAGCCATTAGAACCTTGAGTTGAAGGTGGATTTTGCCTTCATGGGACAAATGTCTCTAGTTGATCCCTGGGAATTGGATCCCAAGAAATGCTCGACTACACACTCAGCAGAGGCCTCTGAGCTGGCATGACCTGGGTAAATTTCACCCAGACTTCTGACCCTCGGAGCCTGTATGAGACAACAAACCATGTTCTTTTAAGCTCCTAGGTTTGGGGCCACCTCCCTGCTAACAGTTAATGTGCTTAGCACTTTTTACTGTGGGTGAGGACTATGGGTGTCCTCGTATTCAAGATATAGAAGGGAAACTGCTTTGTGTGGGGCTTCTCACAGAGCTTCCTATGCCCACTCTGAAAGGCCAACGAGATGGAGTTTGTTTTCCAGTAGAGGGAACTAAAACTTGGACAGACCAGTAGTTGTATTTGAGCTGCTTAGGAGCTGACAGAATTTGGTTGCCTGAAACACATTAAGTCTCATTCATTTCTAGATGTGCAAGACATAAAATGTGACTCAGCCTGGCACTCCTCCTGGGAGTGCACACAGATGTGGTTGAGGTTTACAGCAGCAGGCTCCAGAGTGACAGCCCAGCAGATGTACTTGGACAGAGATGAGGATCCTAGCCACCTCCTGGGTCTCAAGGAGCTTTCTGAGGGACAGTGGTCTCATCTGTGACCTCATGGGTTAAATGTCTCCTGAGAAATCTTGAGTAGCATGAGGTGCTGGCTCAAGCATGAACAGTCATTGTGACTCAGGAATTCAGTTTAAAGAAGCACCCTTGGCAACTGTCAGGGAGAGACACCCTCAGAGTGGATAGTTGAGATTCTGTAGCCTCTACCTCGGTCACATGCATCTTCTAAGTGTTTTGACTGTTCCATTTACTGCTAGCTTTAGGCCATTTACAGCACCACAGGAAAACAAAATTTAGAAATTTTTAACATTTATTTTTTAAGCCCGCACCCTGCCCTGTGTACATGTGTGTGCAAATGTGCCCAAAGGCTAGAAGAAGGTATCAGATCCCTTGGAGCTGGTAATACAGGTTGTGAACCATCTGACCTAGGTACTGGGAGTAGAATCTAATCCTCTGCTAGAGCACTCTTAGCCACTGTGAATCCTCTTAACATCTGATCCATCTCTTCAGACACTTATATTTTATTTGTGTGTGTGTGTGTGTGTGTGATGCCTTGCATGTGTGGTGCGCACTGCATAGAAATCAGAGGACAGGTTTCTGTAGTCAGTTCTCTTCCATTATGAGTTCCAGGGATTGAATTCATCATCAGGCACAAATGGTAAGCACCTTTACTCCCAGGCCCTGTTTGGTCTTTGAGAGTCTTGCTATGTAGCTGAGATTGGCTTTAAACTTGCAATCCTCCTGTCTTAGCCTCCTGAGTGTTGGGATTATAAATCTATATCACTGTATTTGCCAGAAAGCGTGTGTGTGTGTGTAATTTTCTTTCTTTTTTCTTTGTCTGTCTGTCTGTCTGTTCTGTCTTCTGTCCTCTCTCTCTCTCCTCTCTCTCTCTCTCTCTCTCTCTCATTCTTAGACAAGTCTCATTTATCGCTCTGGCTGTCCTAGAACTCACTCTGTACACCAGGGTTGGTCTCTAACTCACAGAGATCCCATTGCCTCTGTCTCCCAATGCTAAGATTAAAAGTACGGGCCGTTACACCCAGCTGATACATAAAAATTTTAATCCCACCAAATAGATGAAGCTTTTTGGTAGAATGTTGTTATGACCACCAGATATCTGCATTAAATGTGACAATGTTTCCTTGTACCTGTAATTTTGGCCTCTTAGCTTGGTAGCTCAAAAACAGACCAATTCACCCCAAGCTACCAAATTAAAAAGAAACCTTATCTTCGCTAAACTGCAGACTGTATCGGAAGTTAAGAAAAACTCCTTTCCAGCCACTGAATAATAAAGGCACTTAAGACTTTTCCAAGGTGGCAGAAACAAAAATCTTCAGGTTTGATCATCCGTATTTTTGCTATGAATACATTTATTTATGAATAAATAGGTTGCAGCAGTTAACAGTGTCACAGCTGGAACAATAGACGTGAAAATGAGTGTTCTCACATGTGACTTTTGTCCCAGTCAGAGCTTTTGCCTTTCTCAGGTTTGTGTTTCAGAAGGGACTCCCCTGGTGAGGGCAGGGGACAGACACGCAGAGGGTGGGCACTTCTGTTAGGGGTGTGGGGAGCAGAGACAGGTGTCTGAAGGAGTGTGTGTGGAGATGAACGCTGTAACTGGCTTGTGATCAGATAAACTCTTGCACAAATTAACAAGAGTGCTTATAAAGAAGAGTCAGGTCTCCCACTTGTTTTGGTTCCATCCCAGTGATCCTATTCCCCCCATCCCTCCTCCCAGCTCCTCCCTGATCCACCCTACATGTGCTCCTTCATCTTCACTCTATATCCTTATTTACTTTTAAAATAACCTACAGAGTTGAGTTTGTGCTACCCATATGCACTGTGTATGGGGTCGACTACTGAAGTATGTCAATCTAAGGATCACTCCCCTAAAGAAAATGGACTCTCCTCCCTTAGCAGACAATAACTGTCCTCCCCTAGAAGTGGGGATTCATGAGGCTCTCCCTGTCCATGCTGGAATGGCTTGATCTGATGCAGGCAGCCACAGTCTGTGAGTCTCATGTATGTAACAGCCATCTCACCTCCAGAAGACAGTTTCACCCAGCCCTACCTCAACAGACCGTTTCTGTGTGTATGTATGCGTTTATATGTGCAAAGTGTGTATATGTGGATGTTGATGTGTGTGTATATGTGGATGTATATATGTGTATGTGTCTGTATGTGTGTATATGTGTGTGCATATGTTTGTATGTGTGGTGCTGTGTTTGTATATGTGTGTGCATGTGTTTGTATATGTGTGTATATGTGTATGTATATTATATGTGTGTATATGTGGATGTATGTGCATTTATGTGGTTGTATGTATGTGTTGCATGCATTTGCATATCTGTATATATGTGTATGTGTGTACATGCATTGCATTGTATTAATTTGTATATATGGGTGAGTATGCAATGTGTATGTGTGTTTGTATATGTGTGTGAGTATGTGTAATGTATATATGTGCGTTTGCATATGTGTATCTATGTGTGTATGAATGTATGCGTGTATGTATATATGTGTTTGCATATGTGTATCTATGTATGTATGATGTATGCATATATGTATATATGTGTTTGTATATGTGTATGTATATGAATGTATGCATGTATGTATATATGTGTTTGTATATGTGTATATATGTATGCATGTATGTGTGTGTGTCTTCCTCAGTTGTTGTCCACCTTATTTTTGAGATATGCCTTTTACTGAACCTGGAGCTCACTGACTGGGTAGGCTGAGTGGCCAGCAAGCTCCAGGAATCTGTCTCTACCTAGACTCTTCACCTTCACATCTCTGTCTGTTCCTAACGGTGGGGTTACAGGCATGCTTCTGCACCTGGCTTTTCCATAGGGGATCTGAACTTAGGTTGTCCTGAATATTGGCAGGGACTTCATTTGGTCTCCTCAAGTGCAGCTCTTGAGCCCTAGGGCTTTACTTAGTGAGACTTAGTGTGCTGGTGTTTTAGTTTGCTTTGTTTAAATGCAGTCTGGAAATGAAGATGTTGAGCTGCTCAGAATTTTGTGCAGAAGTTGCAGGGCAGGCCTCTAAAGACAACACTGCTTCAGCTAAACAGCCTGGGGGGTTCTACAGAGAAGACTCAGTATGCATGGCTTGTGACAAGCTTGAAAACAGTGAGCCTTTTTAGAAAATTAGTATCAGATTAAAGCTATCAAAACCTTTTCTAAGTTCAAATAAACGAGTTTCTCCTTCCTTATCTGCAGAGGTCACATTCCAAGATCCCCCTGGAACATGCCTAAACCTACACATAGTACTGAACTCTCCAACACCTGATTTTATCCTGTACAGGCACACCTATAACAAGGCTTAATTGCTACATTAGGTACACTGAGGAAATAGCAATGATAGCTAATGATAAGACATAACAATCATAATAATTAATTATAATAAAAATTCCAGGATTACTCCTCATACTCCTTAGGTCTATTATTAAGTAAAATAAAGGTTACTTTACTACCAGGGCCAGTATATCACTGCAGTTAACTTGATAACCAATGGCTACTGTGTAACAAAGTTGCAAATAACATATACAGTGTGGATACACCTGACAAAGGGACTATTCACGCCTCAGGTAGGATGGAACAAGGTTTCATGGAGACTTGCACTTTTAAACTTATGAATTGCTTATTTCTGGAATTTTCTGTTACCTATTTCTGGACCACAGTTCACTGTAAGTAATGGAAAGTTTCCTCTTTAGTTATCCTGTATGTTAAATACCTTTAAAAGCATTTCTTTTCCTATCTTTTCTTTTCCTTTTTTTTTTCCAACAAAGTATTTATTATTATTATTATTATTATTATTATTATTATTATTTGGGTGTTTCATGCAATGCACCCTGATCACTCTGGATTCCCATTGCCCTCCAGGTCCATTCTCTCACCCTTGCCCGCAAAAAGGAGAGAAAAAAAATACACCAAGTCAAATTTGTGTTGCTCAAAAATGTATACTCATTTGAGCATAGCCAAACTCCAATGGCTAGCCCTTTAAAGATAACTTAGTGTCTGTTCAAGTTCCACGACAGTGTCCACGTTCCTCCCTTTCCTGACCTTCCCAGTACCGCCCCACCCCTACCGTGGCCAGAAGTCATCAACTGTGAAGAGCTACACTTTAGCATTTTATCACCATTTTTAAGGACTCTCTTCCATGGCTTCTTGTCTGGACTGTTCTTGGGTGGGGGTGGGAGGGTGAGGTGGTCACAGAAGCCTTCAATGTCTCTCATTCTCAGTATGAGTTTGCAGCCATCGAAACCACTGCAAATCGAGCTTCTTTTGCCTGTGGCAGCCAGCGGCAGCATGGATCATGGACCTCTACATGGTTTCCTGCAGCAGCATGTATCATGGACTTCAACATGGCCTCTGGTGGCAGCACAGATCACATACACCAACATGGCTTCCAATGGTAAGACGGTCCGCAGACATCAACATGGCTTCCAGCGGGAGCTCACACCACTGGACTATATATGGCCTATGGTGACAACACAGACCAAGGACACCAACATAACGGCCAGCGGCAGCACAGACCATTAATTAGTGCTTTTATCTTCCCCCACCCCAGAAAAAGGGGGAAATGTAGAATCTTAAAACCTTATTGCTCTCTGTGAAAGTCTGAATGTAAATGGCTCTCATAAACTTGCATGTTTTGACACCAAACAGTTGGTAGAACTATTTAGGAAGGATTCGGAAGTGTGGCATCATTAATGGAGCATGGGACTGTGAGGTTTCTAAAGCCCATGCCATTCCCAGATAGCTCTCTCTCTCTCTCTCTCTCTCTCTCTCTCTCTCTCTCTCTTCTCTCTCTCTCTGCCCCCTGTTTATGAATCAGGATATATCTCTCAGCTACTGCTCCAGTGTCATACCTACCTATCTGCTACCATGCTTCCAACCATGGTGATAGCTGACTGACCCCCTGAAACTGTAAGCCAGCCCCAATTAAGTGCTTTCTTTTCTAAGTTACTGTGGTCATGGTGTCTCTTCACAGCAATAGAATAGTAACTAATACACTACCTTACCGACTAAGCCTTTGTTGACTATTGGTTTATTTCTATGAATAAAACAATTTCCACAATATGTTGTCGTTATATTTAGTAAAGCCAATATTAATTTTGGCTTTAATACCTAAATTAATTCTAGATATTAATACCTAATTATCTATTGCTTTCTAAAATGAGACCTGTTTTCTATTCAATCACAAAGCATTCTACTACTTCCCTTCAACATAACTGGTGTTAAAGTCTTTCACTCTTTTCTATTTTCTTGCATGGACATTAATTGTACTTATTTGCTTTCTCTTTCATTTTGAAGGTGAAATAATTGTGAAAGATATATGTGTCTCACCTTGTTGTCTTAGTTACTTTTCTATTGCTGTTACAAACACCATGACCTAGGCAACTTATAGAAGGAAGGGTTTATTTGAGGCTTTTGGTTCCAGAAGGTTAGGTATCTATCACCATGATAGCAGGGACCATGGGAGCAGACATGGCACTGGGGCAGTGTCTGGGAGATCCTATCCTGAGACACAACCATGAGGGATGGAGGGAGGGAGGGAAGAAGGGAGGAAGGGAGGGAGGGAGGGAGAGAGAGAGAAAGAGAGAGAGAGAGACTTTTGAAAGTCCAAATCCCATCCCCAAAGACAAACCTCCTCTCAATAAGATCATACCTTGAAGTGGGAATTTCTGGTTTCTTTGGAGACTCAGTTGTATCATGTGATGTTTTCTGGAAACTGTCTTATAAGAGGATGTTTTGCTGAAGCAGACATGTGGGAGTATGTTTTGCTGAGAACAGACATGTGGTGTTTTTATGGAAGCTGTCTGGTGAAAGGGCATGTGACGTTTAGAAAGAATATAAATATAACCCAAAAGACAGTGGGCGGCACTCTAGCGTTGGTTTACCTTGCTTTCTTCACTGATCTTTGCTTTTTGTTACTTCGTAGAGAGAAACTGGACTGCTGACCACAAAGATTGGAATCACCCCAAAGAACTATTTCTAAACAGGCCCATAACCCATTTCCTATCAACCTTTCTTTTCCTTACCTCTTGTGGGTAGTGGGCTAGAAGGGACGTTGAAGCGTTAAAGAACCATAATTAAAGTAGGTTTTGAAAAAAATCTAAGCCTGCAATGCTTCCTAATCTTTCTCAAAGGGTTCCACCAACTAGGGACCAAGTATTCAAATATATAAGCCTATGGGGGAGTTCTCATTCAAATTGCCATACTCGTGATTATTTTTTTAATTTAATTAATTTTTTGTGTATTTTTGAGATTGTATTTTAATTAAAATATTTTCCATTTCCATTTCCTCCCTCCAAACCCTTCCATATGCCCCTCACCACTCTCCTTCAAATTCATGGCCTCTTTTATCATCAGTTGTTATTGGATGCATGTAATATGTATATGTATATGTATAATGTATATATATGTATATGTATATGTATATTCCTAGATTATATTCTAAATAAACCTGTTGAGTTGATATCTTGTTACTTGTATGTATCTACACTGCCTTTGCCGTCTGAAAACCACTTGCTGTGCTCTTCCCTGACGGACTTTAAGCATAATACTCTTGTGTACTGTGTAAAGATTATCGTTTTATTATTCAAATGCTGATTTCTTATATCCGATTGTAACCCTTTCTCTGAGAATCTCCTGTTTCAGCCTTGTGTAAACATTGCTTCCCAATCGTTTCCTGATTGGTCACTAAAGCTAGCTGATCAGCCAATGACTGAGCAGGGGAGAGAATAGGGCTGGACTTCCTCCCAGAGTGGGAGGAGGGAGACAGGGAGAGAGGAAGGGACGATTCAGTGATGGGGAAAAGAGCCCAGGAGACACCATAAGGAAACACCTGGAGCCTAGAAAGCCAGCTCAGTACAAAAATTCGATCACTGAGATTCTGGCTGGGAGGTAGCTAAATTAGGTCGGAGGACTAAAACAGAGTAATTCTGCTCAGTTGTTGTAGCCTTAAAGCTTGATAAATAAATGTAATAGTCTGGTCTCAATTATTTGGGAGCTGGCTGGGTTAAGAAAAAACTGCAAAATATACAAAGCCATTACCAGAAGACCACCTCCCCCTCTCAGCTTTCCTCGGTGGCCTATTGTTCTGTGTGCAGGGTTGAGGCCCCCCCACAGGCTTTTCCTTGTCCAGTTTGGCTTGTTTTCAGTGTCTTCCTTACTCAGCTCATGTTTAGGCAGTCATGTTGGTGAGGCTTTTCGGGTGTAGCTTCTGATGTAACTAGAAGACACAATCTCATAGCAAACTCATTTACTTATGTGGCTGTGGGTGTATGCACACGTGTGTGCCACAGTGCACATGTGGGAGTCAGTTCTCTCCTACCCTGTGGGTCAGGGATCAAAGTCAAGACATCAGGCATGGTGACAAACCATTTCCCCATCCAAAGAAAAACAACAACAAAACAAAGAAAGAACAAAACACGCCGCTCTTGCATAGGATCGCTGAGTTCCATTTCCAGCAGTCTGTAGGTCTCAACCACCTCTCCGTCTTTTGTCTAATGCCCTCTTTTGGTCTCTGTGTCTACACACGTGCATGCATGTGTGAGCATGAGCCGCGCGCGCGCGCGCACACACACACACCATACACACTAAAAAAAAAAAAAAAAACACCCAAAAACCACTGGAGAATGGAGTGGCCACGAGAGAGAAGGAAGACAGTGAAGGTTTTCAAAGCTCCCTCAGAAACAAGCTTCCTTTGGTATGTGACTCAGACCCCAAGGCCAGAGTGCAGAGCCCAGCCCTGGGGGCTGCCTTGGGCCATTACGCTTAGATCCAGTGCTTCTTCCATGCAGCTGCTGATGGATGCGTGAGTGAACAGGAAGTGACCTCACAGGTCATGCACTGGGGGCTTGGGGGGAAGCGATTGGATCCCGAGGGCTCTGACCTCATCGGTGGGTTGATTGGATCCCGAGGGCTCTGACTTCATTTTGGTAGGTTGATTCCCTTCACGGCGGCCTGGTACATGGCGTTATTGAAAGGTGGGTCCTAGAGGAAGGAAGTCATAAAGGACCCGCCTAGGGAAGATGTCTCAGTCCCTTCCCCATCCCTGGGTCCTGGCTCCTGGCTGTCACCCATGAGCCACAGTTTTTCATACTCTCCTGCTCAAATGCTCTGCCTTAAAAGCAAAGAACCAGCCCGGGGCAGTGGTGGCCTTTAATTCCAGCACCCTGGAGGCAGAGGCAGATGGGACTCTGAGTTCGAGGCCAGCCTGGTCTACAGAGACAACCAGGGGTACACAGAGAAACCCTGTCACATTACAATAACAAACAAAAACATAACAAACAAAAAAACCAGAGAGCTATTCAACACATAGCCTGAGATTTCTGTTTACAGCTAGTGATCTCTCTTCCTTTAAGCCATCTTCTCCCAGTTGATGAAAAGTCTAATGATGAGCTGGAGAGATGGCTCAGTGGTTAGAGCACTGGCTGCTCTTCCAGAGGTCCTGAGTTCAATTTCCAGCAATTACATGGCAGCTCACAATCCTCTGTAATGGATCAGACGCCCTCTTTTGATGTGTCTGAAGACAACTACAGTGTACTCACATCATAAAATAAATAAATCTTTAAATAAAGAAATGTCTAATGATGGCTAATGAATTTTGAACATTCTCATTGTGCCATGAGAGATGATGAAGGGATCCCAGCCCACAGGAGTGTGTGGCTCCGGCAGGCCTTGCCCTTCTCCCCTAATCCCTTGCCTTGCTAAATACTGCTAGTCCACATTCCTAAAACTAACCACCAAGGCCTCTTCCTTTATTTGGCCATTTCCCCCTGTGGTTGATACCAAGGCCCTGCTATCAAAGTATTTAAGTGCAGCGATCCAAAGCCCCCTTGGCCCACCTGATTAACATGCCCAATTAAATCAAACACCCATCCTAACATGGGGTTTCCCCTTTCACCTTTATAAACCTCCATTTTCCTATGGGCCACCTTTGTCTCCCCTCTATCCAGAGGCAGTCCTCTGTCCCTGGGGCAAATTTCCCTTCTCCCTCTCCCTGTTCCCTTCACTTTATCCCTCTCCTCTCTCTCCTGTCTTTGTCTCGCCCTCTGTCCCTCTGAGGCAAATCAATCTCCTTTATTCTGAGAACTCAGTTTTGAGGGTCCAGAGTCCGATACCGGTCCTTTCAGATACTAAAGATGGGAGACGAATGTTGCTTCAGTTATTGTATTTAGTTAGTTTTAGAGACAGGGTCTCACTCTGTAGATCAGGCTGGCCTCGAACCCATGGAGATCCGCCTGCCTCTGTTTCCCAGTGCTGGATCAAAGGCGTGTGCTTCCACATTGACTTTATTTAACTTTTTGTGGGAGGCACTAGGCTGGGGGGTGTAGCTCTGAGATAGAATGCTAGCCTGGTATACCCAAAGTTTAGGTTTAATCCAGAGAACAACAAAACAAACAAATGTTTCTCCCCCCACATCCCCTCCCTCTCCCTCCTCCCCGATGCTGGCCAAAGTGATGTGTACCTGTAATTCTAGCACTCTGGAGGCTGAGGCAGAAATTCAAGTTCACCATTGGCTACACAGTGAGACCCTGAGTCCAAAACCAAACCGGTTACGGTAGTTTATGCTGTTTTGCAGACTGTCAGACTGAACTTGAGGGGGACTTGGGAGTTAGCTGACTTGAAAGTGCTAACAGCAGGGAAGCTAACTCTCAGGTCTGGACAAGATGAATCCCTGTCTTTAGTCTGTGAGCTTCTCTGATGGTCCTTTCGAAGACTCCCTAGGCTGCTGCACATTCTCTGTCCTAATCCTTGTGGCTGCTCTCCTTTTTTGGCCTCAGCTTTCTCTTGGTCAAGGCATATGCCATTCAAATGAGAAAGAAGCATCTTTGTCTTCAGGCTGGTTTGCTGGCCTTGAATTCATGATCCTCCTGCCTCAGCCTTCTGAGTGCAGGATTACCGTTGTGTCATAAATAAATAGGCTCAAAATTTTTAAATACAAATTTATCCCTGTCCCTTGGTTTTTCTCCTCTCTTCCCCTGCCCCCTCTGCTACTGTCTTTTCTATTCCTCCTTTCCTCCTCCCAGATTATCCTCACAAATCCTCCTGCTCCAGCCTCACCAGTGCCAGAATTACAGCGATGTACGAACTTGCTTGCCTGAGTCTATAAAACCTTTAAATTCACTAAAGGTTTGTGAAATCTGCTTTTAAGATACTCTTACTTTTTGAAAGTACTAGCAATCCTATTTTGCCAAGGTGTCTATCCCCCACAGAAAGCCTCATGAAAACCTACTAAATTTCTCTAAAGTCAACTGGAAGCAGCTTCTCCTGCAAGGTCCTCTGATTTCTGGCAGAGGTGTTAGACAAGCACGTGTTAGCCCTAGGAATGATCCTGAGCTTAGGGAGGAGTTAGGTGTTAATTGCATTCCGTAGAGCAGAGGGCTTGGACAGGCGTGTCCTCTCAGCCGCTTTGGATGGGATGGAGTTAAGGGATCACACTTACACAGGAACAGAGCATCCAGTTAATTGTTTCTGTGGCCATTTGTTTATTTTTATTTTATGAGCGTTTTTGCAGCGTGTACACCTGTGTACCATTTGCATGCCTGGTGTCCAAGGAGGCCAGAAGAGGGCATCATATGCTCTGGAACTAGAGTTATAGATGACTATGAGCTGCCATGTGGGCACTGGAAATCGAATTTGGGTCCTGTGGAAGAACAGCTAACGCTCTTAACTGCTGAGACATCTCTCTCTCTTCTTTATTTATTATTATTTATTTTATTTATTCATTATGTATGTATTGTATGTATTATGTATAGACAAGGTCTTAACACTACATAGCTCTGGCCATCCTGGAACTCACTGTGTAACCAGGATGGCCTAGAACTCATAGAGATCCACCTGCCTCTGCCTTCTTCCTGAGTGCTGGGATTAAAGATGTGCACCACCATGCCTGGCACGTCTCCTTATTTTTTTTTAAAGAATTATTTATTTATTTTATGTACATGAGTACACTGTAGCTGTCCCAGACACACCAGAAAAGGGCATTGAATCTCATTACAGATGGTTGTGAGCCACCATATGGTTGCTAAGAATTGAACTCAGGATCTCTGGAAGAGCAGTCAGTGTTCTTAACTCTGACATCTCTCCAGCCCCCACATTTCCTTATTTTTAACACCAATTTAAAAGTAGAGTTTTAACTTGGAGCTGATCCCAGTCATTAATTCTTATTTACAGTCTTAGTTAAGGTTTCCATTGCTGTGAAAAGACACCATGACCACAGCAACTCTTATAAAGGAAAACATTTAATTAGGGTTGGTTTACAGTTTCAGAGGCTTGGTCCATTATCATCATGGCAGGGAGCATGGCCACAGGCAGGACATGGTGCTGGAGAAGCAGCTGGGAACTACATCCTGATCCTCAAATGGGAACTGGGGTGGTGGGGGGAGACAGACAGACAGACAGACAGACAGACAGACAGACTGGGCTATCCTCAAACTTATAATCTTCCTGCCTCATCCCCAAGTGCTAGAATTATAGATGTGCACCTCCTTAACTTGCTGTATTTTAATAGAGAAATGTTTGGCTAACTGATCTTGAGTAAGACAAGGATTCCCAAAGGCCACCAGAACCTGAGAGAGAAATCGAAAGAGTTCTATCTGGCTTCCTCAGAATGAGCAACCCCTTTCAGCCTGGACCTTGGACTTCTAGTTTCCAATTGGTGAGACCATAAGTTTCTATATTTTAAAAAGATTTATTTATTCATTTATATAATATAATATATACACACACATGTACAATTATTGCTGTCTTCAGACACACCAGAAGAGGTCCTCAGATCCCATTAAGGATGGTTGTGAGCCACCATATGGTTGCTAGGAATTGAACTCAGGACCTCTCGAAGAGCAGTCAGTGTTCTTAACTGCTGAGCCATCTCTCCAGCCCCAAATTTCTAATTTTTAAAATATCTACATTAAGGGGGCTAGAGAGGTGGCTCAGTGGTTAAGATTATGTGCTGCTCTTGAAGAGGACCTGAGTTCAATTTCCAGCACCCACTACAGGCAGCTACACCATCTTCTGCACTCCCAAGCTACTGCAGGCATGTGTGCGCACGTGCTGCGCGTACACACACACACACACACACACACACACACACACACACAACCACACTTAAAAATTAAATAGAAAAATCCTAAAATAAAAAACTTTCTTGTCTTTATCATTGCTTTGATAAGATACCGACAGAAGCAACTTATGGGGTGAGAGGTTTATTTTGGCTCACAGTTTCACAGTAGGGAAGACACCGTAGTGGGGGTGTCTTGGACCATGGTGCTGGGAGCGTTGTGCCAGCTAGTCACATCACAGTGACTGAGCAGGATGCTGAGAAAACTAGACCAGAAGTGGAACCAATTACAACCTTCACATTGGCTTCAGTGATCCACCCCTGCCAGCTAAGCGCCATAGGTCTAAGTTCTGCAGGTCTCCCAAACTGCTGCAACAGCTGGGACCAAGTGCTCAAATGCCTATGGGAGATGCTTCAGGTTTAAGCCAATGCAGTGCCCACTCGATGACAACCTGGATCTAAAGTCAACTGCAAAGCAAGCTCCGGGACACGCCTGTGAAGGAATCTTGACCAGGGATTCTTCTTGACCAAGTTATTTGATGTGAGAAGACTCATCTTAAATATGGGGGGACACCTTACAGTTCCAGCCTAGATAGAATGAGATGGCGGAGCAGAAAGCTTTACCTTTTGCCTGTTAGCTTTCCACACTTACCAGCAACTCCATCTTCTCTGTTGCTGCCGCTATTGCTGCTACATTTCTTCACTGACATGAGAACCCGGGTTCTTTGGGTTTCCGATGTGGAGTGAGGAGCGGTGTCTCTCCAGAACTCCTCCAGGCCTTCAGCACTGAGTCAGACTGCTGAGGGATGTAACGTGGACTGAGCATCTGCGGCGTTCTAAGTCTCTCAGTGTGAGAAAGCTAGTGTCGGACTCCCTAGACCGTGTTGTGTAAGGCACTCTAATAAATCTCCTTCCAAATCTATTCATTCTATTTGTTCTGTTTCTCTAGGGAGCCCTAACACACCACCCTAGGAAACAAATGCACTCTGGGTAATATGAGCCAAACCTCTTCACTGCCGGTAAAGAAGTATTCTGAAAATAAAACCTATCTTGGGTAAAGCTGGTATAGGTCTAGGTAACTTTCTGGCCATGAAAAGTCTTTTATTAGGAAAAACAAATGCACTGCAGACCGATAAGTTTTGTCAAGGGCTTATTTTATAAGGTTTTTGGTGGGATGGTAGAGGGAAAGATGGCTCAGTGGTTAAGAGCACTGGCTACTCTTTCAGAGGACCCAGCATCTACATCATGGACCACAACCATCTGTAACTCCAGTCCCAGGAGATCTGATGTCCTCTTCTGGCCTCTGTTGGCACTTCATGCATGTGGGTGCATAGACATACAAGCAGGCAACCTCTCATACATGTGAAGATAATAATAAATGAAATGTTCAAAAATACTTTAAAGGCCTTTTTGAATAAAATAAGCATCTCAGAATATGTATACAGAAGACACCAGCACCAAAAGATATTCCTAAAGACAAAATTATAATTTACTTAAATGAATGTTTACCATTTTGCCCCAAGCATAAATAAATTTAACTCTGTTTACTTCAGTGCTCTGCAGATCTCCACAAAACTGTTCATTTAGAAATTTTTAATCGTGTCCTAATTTTCCAGTAAGAAAGTTAAGGGATTTTTAACTAGGTGTTTTTAAAAGATTTGTCTTATTATTTATGTACGTATATAAGTGTGTCTGTGTGAAGCGCTGCACATGAGGTGCAGTGCACACAGGAACCAGAAGGGGGCGTCAGACCCTCTGGAGCTGGAGTTACAGGCAGCTCTGGCTCATCTTACACCTGTGCTGGCAACAGAACTAGTTCTCTGCAAGAGCAAGAAGTGCTCTTGACCAGTGGGCCATTGCTCCAGTTCCAGGTGCTTCATAATTTAATATGCTTCCTTTTCTGGCTTCAGATTTTGTTAGCATTAATTCCAAAAATAACTCAATGACGCTAACAGAGTTTTGTCTTATTCTGTAGACTCAGAATGCAGAGACCGTGGAAAAGAGGAAAAGGCACAAGACATGTCCAAAGGCATAAGGAATAAAAACAGAAATCAGTGGCAGCCTTTCTGTCAAGCCCAGACGCACACAGATGAAAGAGACAGAGTCTTTGAGTCTAATTACTGGCTACCCTCCTGTGCTGAGCTCTTTGGCATCCTATACTTCACAAAACCACACACACACACACTCTCTCTCTAGGTCTTTCTTCTGTTGCAATTACAGAATACCAGGCTCTAAGTAATTTGTAAAGAAAGAAGTCTGTGTAGCCATGGCTCTGGGAGCCCGGAAGCTCAAGAGTGCAGCTCAAGCATGTGCTTGATGGCTGCCAAGGGACTCCTTGCTGTGTCATAGCGGGATGGAAGGCAAGCAAGCACACGAGTCAGAGAGAGGGTCCAAGCAGGGGGAAAACTCAAGCCCACTTTCCCGATTAACCCACTCCCAAAAGCAGAGCCCTTGGATCCCAGGCACCTCTTGAAAGTCCCACCTCTCACTAAGCTTTACTGCAGCTGTTGGATTCACCTTGAGCCACGTGTGTGTAGAGAATAACTCCTGGAAATGTTCAACCTAGATGTTGCTATGGAGGGAGGAGTCTGGGTTGCCAAGTGGCTTCCTTAGACCAGCATCCTCCTTGGTGGCTCTTCAGATCTCTGCCCCTTATATTTGAAACCGTGTGTTTCAGGGTGAGTAACTGGAGCCAGGCAAGCCTGCCCCACAAAGGGCCCACGCACCTCTAGCCCGGCCCCGGAGCCCAGGCAAGTCTGCCCACGCACCTCTAGCCTCAGCGCTCTTATTTCTCTCTAGAGAGGCAAGATGAGAGATCGTTGCAAAGAATTGCTCAGTTGCTCCCTAGAGGTAGAGTCTGCTGCCGAGGGCTGCCTAGGCTGAGGAAGCGTGTTAGCTCTCCATCACCATGCAATGCCTGAAGCAAAGCAATTTAAAAGAGAAAGGATTTACTTTGGCTCACGGATTAGAATTCCAAACCAGGGTCTCTGGCTGCATTGCTGTGGGCCTGCAATGAAACAGGAAAGGCATGAGGGAAGAACGGTGCTCACCTGTAGCAGCCAGGAAACACACCAACAGGGAAAAAGCAGAGGACAAGATACATTCTCCCAACAGCTCCCACTTCCCATCTCCTCCAATAATGTTTTCAAATTATGAATCTGTTGGGGGTTAATTGAATGTTTCAGAGCCCTTGCGGTCTGATCGGATCTTTCCATGCTCGGATTCGCCAGCTTGGGATGTAACCTTCAGCGCACAAGCCTTGCAGCATCCGGATGTTTCAACTTTCAAACTAACAGAAAGGCGCGAGCTTTGCAGAGTGACGTCTTTTAGTCTGTATGGTGGTTAATTTTCAAGCAAACTTGATTAGATTTAGAATCACGTAGGGGACACACCTCTGGCACATCTATAGGGCATTTCCAGAGAGATTTAACCAAGGGAGGGAAGACCCAGTCTGAATGTGGGTGGGTGGGATCCAGGCCTGAATAAAGAGGGGGAAATGAGAAAAGCAAAATGGCAGTCTTCTTTTCCCCTCCCCTCCTTTCTCTCTCTCTCTCCTGACTGCAGTTATAGTGTGATCAGTGACTTCCCACTGTGGCTGCATTGCCTACCTGCCATGATAGACTGTATGTATCCCTTCTACTGTGAGCCCTTCCTTCCCCCAGTTGTTTGCCAGGCACTTTGTTACATCAATAAAATGTAACAAAAGAATATGAAAAATAATCTACCTTGTGAATCGAAACTCGGAAAACAGGAGTCTTAAAGGAGAGGGTCAGTGTAAGTGTGGGCTGGGTTAGGAAGCCAGAGTACTAGTCTATTTCCTAGGGGAGAGGCCCTAAGCAGTCTGATAGCTGGTTCCTCAGCCTATAAAATGGTAGCGATGTCAGTGCTGGCTCTGAGGAGGTGCCATGTGGTGTTTGGCATTGAGCTGTAGTCCCTGTTGTTATAGTTGTATCTGAATATGACCCACTGTCCTTCATCCACAACACGGTTCCGACCATCTACCGACCATGGGGTCCCATTACTAGAAGAAGATGCTTTGGAGCTCCATTAAAGGCTGCTGGGAGCCGGGCATTGGTGGCACACGCCTTTAATCCAGCACTTGGGAGCAGAGACAGGCGGATTTCTGAGTTCGAGGCCAGCATGGTCTACAGAGTGAGTTCCAGGACAGCCCGGGCTACATAGAGAACAGCTGCTGTCATGTATTAGGGTGAACATGAATAGTGTTACCTGCACCTTCAGGACCCCTCCCATACAGCTGTGCTCTGGTCCAGGAGGTTATACCAAGAAGCTTGACTCCTCAGGGGAGAGTGGTGGTTGTCTGGGACACCTCAGTGGATGAACTCACTCAGAAAGACTGAAGGAGGAAAACCTTTGGCTTGCAATAAGCAGCCACATGTTAATGCAAAGCCAGAGTTAAGCTAGCAAGCCAGGGACATACTAGCCAGAGCCCAGCTCATCTTGAGCCAGGCTGGTACCCAGGTATGGTCCAGAGGCCCATGCCAGCCCTCTTTGGGGATTAAGTGTTTGCACCGTTCCTCTGCGGTTCTTGTGATGCTTCCTTTGGGACTAGATGACACTGAGCTTTGTCATCAAAGAAGGGTTCGCTCAACACACGCCTAGTTCCAGGAAAAACGCAGAGTAAGGCCAGACGTGGTGGCTCATACCTGTAATCTCAGTAATGCCCGAGGCGGAGGCAGAAGGATTTGAAATATCAGGCTAGCCTGGACTACAGAGTAAGTCTGTGTGACAGATCCTGTCTCAATAAAGTGGGAGGGAGCTGGGTTGATGGCACAGGGGTTAACTGCGCTTACTGCTCTTGAAAAGGACTGGAGTTTCCCAGCTCACTCACTGTGGCTCACAACCATCTGTAACTCTAGTCCCAGGGAACTTCACTCCCTCCTTTAACCTCCAAGGGCATCAGACGTGTGTGTGGTCGCATACATATATTCAGACAAAACACCCATACACATGAAATAATAAATCAATCTTTTAAAAGGTGGGAAAGGAGGAGAGAGAGAGAGAGAGAGAGAGAGAGAGAGAGAGAGAGAAAAGATTAGAAAATAGGATAAATGTTTCTTAAAGTGAAATATATACAACTCTACCATAAATCCTTGAGGTATTGATTTCTTTCCTTCAAGCCCAAACTCATATGAGGCATGAATTTACATCCATGAAGTGGCCAACTTCATGAATTCATGGAGCGGGATTGTAGTTTTGGGGGACCAGGGACAAGGAGGAAATGGACAGTTACTAATCCCACAAAGCTTTGATTTAACATGATGACTAAACGCTAGAGATCGTCTGTGTACTGGTCTCACATAGCCCAGGCTACTAACCTGGTCTCGGATAACCTTGAACGTCCCATCCCCCGGCCCCAGGTCTCAAGTGCTGGAATTACAGGTGCGCGCCCTCGCCCTGGTGTACGCAGTGCTGGGAACGATGCTCAGGACTCTGTGTGCTAGGCAAGTGCTTGAAACGCCGAGCTGCATTCCCCGGCTCTAAGATAATTTCTGTCAGATGCTCATACGGTGGGGCAGTGCGCCCTGAAAGAACGCACAAACAACGGAGGCAACCTCAGTCAGCAAGGAGTGTTCGTTATGCTGGAGAATTCATGAGACATTCCCCGCGAACTTGGAGAACAAAAGTGAGGTAGCCTCCCCATCTAAACACCTTCGTTTTTTTATAGTTATTTAGATGATATCCGCACACACACACACCCCATTGGAGTGGGCTCTTTGTTGGCCAGTGCAGAGCACCGCGCACTGCCTGCCTGCTTCCGCCGGCTTGTCTTGCTCACTAATTAGAGAGCTGCCGCCTGATTCACCTTGTTAATTAGAGGGACTTGAACACGGAGGCCTCCGGGCAGTGAGCGAGGGAGCCTCGCACCAGTGCCCCGAGAACGAGGCCGTCTGTGAACTCATTCTTCTCATCTCCCTTCTATTTTTCATTTGAAATGAATAAATCATTGAGATTTTCCTTGCGGAGTGAGAACGCAAGAATTCACATCTTTGTAAGATGTAAATTACATGTGATCAATAGAGAGGCTGGCATGCGTGTGGTACTTACATGCTTTTTCTAATTCCCTTCTTGTTGGTGTTTGGAAAATGGTCTGAAATGTGTGTCACCTCTCCGAGAGCCCACGCCCGCCGTCACCTGCGCAGAGATTGTGGCTGCCTGCAGTTGTATGGAAACTGCTGGAGACTGATCCAGTGGTTTGCTGTTCACTAGCACACTGGGGGGTGGGGGTGGGGGTACACATCTGTAATCCCAGCACTGGGGAGGCAGAGGCAGGTGGGTCTCTGTGAGTTCAAGGTCAGCCTGGTTTACATGAGTTCCAGAACAGCCAGGGCTACACAGTGAAACTCTGTCCCAAAAACAAAAACAAACAAGCAAACAAGAAGTACTTTTCACAAGGAAGTGAGGCCACAGGAGGACCTGTGTTGGGCTAGTTCTGCTCACTAGATCCTTCAAGGGCCCTAGCTGGTCATAAAGAAAGCAAAGGTATCAGATAGTTTCAATCTAGACACCGTCCCCACCCCACACCAGATGTTTCACTATGAAGCCCAGGATGCCCTCTCATTCATTATATAGCCCAAGCTGATCTTGAATCTGTGATCCTCCTGCCTCAGCCTCTGGAGTGTTAAGATGTGCGTGCACTACTTCACCTGGGTAAGATACCTTCCTTCATTGAAGGTGAAGCTCTAAGGATAGCATGTGTCTTTAAGAAAAACTCATTTAAAGCTGGTTCAGTGGGTAACAGTGCATACTGATTTCCCAGAGGCCAGAGTTCAGTTCCCAGCATCCACCAGAGGTAGATCACAAAGGCCTGTAACTCTAGCTCCAGGGTGAACTGATGTGGGTTTCTGACCTGTACACACATGCACACACTCCCATCCGGCTCTACCCATACACTGAATTTAAAAGAAAAACTAGGAGTCTAGTGGTTAATAATAGCACTTGCTGCTTTTCTAAAGGACTTAAATTTAGTTCCCAGGTGGCTCAGAATTACCTGTAACTTCACCTTCAAGGGAATTCAGTGCCCTCTGCTGGACTCTCCAGGTACTGCACACATTATGCACATACAGACAGACAGATACACGCATACACATAACATTTATTTTAAAAATACAATTAGTTAAAAAAAAATTCTCTGAGCTTGTTCAGACTATAAACCCTATCACAGATGCAGACGTGCCCATAAGGAGTGTGTTTCCTTCCCTTTCTCCTGTACAGGGCACTGTGGATGATCTTTTTAGTGACTTTTCTTTAGCTACCCCATCCATCAAAAGGAAACATGTAGAGAAGGAAGAGTGATTCTTCACAAGTGGAAAAGAGGGCGCAAGTGTGGTCTCCCCATATTAAAGAGCCAAAGGGCTGCTGCTAACAGAGTAGTTAAATAACCTCATTATTAGGGTTGGAGGCAAGTTACTTTGTCTCTCATATAGCATTTCTGGTCCTTGCACAAATGCCCTTGCCAAGATTTTGACAAAACACATGCAAAAGATATCTTTCATATATCTATGTCTATGATGTCTGTGTCTGTGTATTGTATGCGTATTGTGTATGTATTGTATATGTATTGCATGTGTATTGTATAAGCGTATGTATGTGTGTATCACATACTATTCTGGGGAAAATGCTGAGGCTGATTTCTAGAATGTTCTTTGTATCCTTGGGAACATCTTAGTTGCCTTGTACGAACCTTTATTGCATCCACAAAGTCCTACCCTGAGGGAGAGCACCAAGAACGTTACCAGCCTTGGGACCCTTGGCAGATGGTGGAAGACAGAGAAATGGCATCAGTACAGTGTGGCCAGTACTTGGAGGCCATGGTGACTGCAGTAGGGGAGCGCTCAAGCATCAGGAGAAGGGATGTCTGAGGGCTCAGGATGGGGGTGGGGATGAGCAGAGCAGCTGGGAAGAGAATATTTCTACCATTTATAGAAAGCCATAGAAATATCAAGTGCCTTTTAGGCTGGGATCATCTTGGAAGGCGAGAGCCTGGGCAAGAGGGAGGCCGATGGCTGCCCAAGTGCAGGGAGTGATGGTAGGGTAGGGGATGGGAGCGGAGGGGGTGTTCCATAGCTCCTGGAGGGCTGACCTGCCAGGCTTGAGAGGTGAGCCTGGCATGTTTCTCAATGTAGTCTACTTAGTGTGTACCTGCTGTGAGCCTCCAGCCCCGGGAAGGCAGACTCCTGGCTCAGCAGGAGTCAGGCAGGTCTGCAGGGCACTTGGGAGGGTGCAATGCTGTACTTAGTTTCTTCGACACATTTTTCTCGGCGTTCAGTCCTGCATGCTGAAATGGCGTCAGGGGGGAAAGTGATAGATCCTGGCTTGGGTCTCACAGCAAAAACAGCCGTTCCTGCTACAGTCACAACTTGCCTGAATGTCAGAATTTTAAGTTTAGTTATTATATGCCTCCTGAGTGTTGGGTTTTTGGATGTGTGGTGTCCCCTCCCAACTTAATGCATTTTTAATTGGCACATGATACAGAAGATGATGTCCTGTGTTGCTTTGATATGCACATGCATTGCATAAAGAACAGATCAGAGTTGTTGGCATATACATCATTTCAAATATTTGTCCTTTTTTTGCAGTAGAATTTTCTCTTGAGTTCATTAAAAACACACATTAGGGGCTGGCTGGTTAGCTTAGTCGGAAGAGCTTGCGCTAATAAAATACACTTTAGGGCTGGACAGTGATGGTTCAGTGATTAAGAATTTGGGTTCAGTGCCTGGCCCTCATATGGTGGCTCACGACCATCTGTAACTCTGGTTCCAGGAGAATCTGTGCCCTCTTCTGGCCTCTCGGGCACTGCACACACACGCAGTGCCCAGCCACTCATGCAGCAAACACAGGCCATGTTATTATTAGCCATAGCCTCCCCTCTGTAACACACAACACCAGGAAACCTTAATGGGGTCCATACACCTGGCTCCGTTTAGGTAGCACTGAGCCCCTGCCCTTTGCCACAGTCACCATGAATAACGGAGGGATTCAAGGCGGAAAAAAAATGACTTAGCAAGAATCACGCAGAAACAATTTAATATAGTGCAAAGGCAGCCAGCCAGTGGTGGCGCACCGCTGCAGTCGCTGCGCTCTACTGTCTGTCTCTCCCGAGTTCGAATCCCGCCTGTGCTTGCTCACAGGAAAAATAAAAAATAAATGCAAAGGCATAGAAGACGTGTTGACCAGTTTTATGTCAACTTCACTAAAGTCATCTGAGAGGAAGGAACCTCAACAGAGAAAATGCCTCCGAAAGATCAGGCTGCAGGCATGCCTGTAAGGCATTTTCTTAGTTTGTGATTGATGGGGGAGGGGCCAGACCATGTGGGTGGGGCCATCTCTGGCCTAGTGATCCTGGGTTCTATCAAAAAGCAGACTGAGCAAGCCAGAGGGAGCAAGGCAGTAAGCAGCACGCCTCCATGGTCTCTAGGTTCCTGCCCTGTTTGAGTTCCTGTCCTGACTTCCTTCAGTGATGGGCTATGATGTGAAAGCATAAGCCAGTGAGCCCTTTGGTTTTGGTCATTCATGGACGTTTCATCCGACAGTAGTAACCTTGACTCAGAGGAGGACGCTCTGTTAAGTATAAAAGCCACCGTGAGACAGGAATGTCACCTGGGAGGCGGCTCTGGCACTGGGCTTTACAGAACAAAGGGGAAATTGGGCTGTGGCGATAGGGAGGGTTTTCCAGACAAGTGGCATCCAGTAAGAGCAAGGGGTTGGCTGGGAATGTGCATCTCATGGCTCAGGGTTTTGAGGACCCCTTAAGGATGATTCAGGGCAGGAGTCTGGGGTATTTACAGTAGGCCCAGAGGACTGGGGGACTCAGGGCAGAGTATAATAGGATCAGGTCTGAATATATAAAGGAGGCTCCTGCCCAGTGTTCCTGTGATTTTTTTTTTCCTCATTATGTATTAGGACAGCAAAGTTGGGTCTCTGTTCTTGTTTAGGCAAGAGCTATGTTGTATTGAACCAGATCAGCAGAGGACTAGGAGGCGGGGTCTGTCAATCAGGGCTGGAATGACAAAGGAGAGGAACACCTGGAAGGTGTCTCCAGATGTGGAAACAGAGGGATAGGAAGAATTCCCTCCCTTCTGATTGCAGGGTAGTATGGCATCCTGCTTCACAGGAGCCGTGTGAGACTCCCTGAGTCACAGCTTCCAGCTTGAACGCTGTGGAGATGAGACTCTAGCTACAGTCCCACCCACCATCCAGGGTGCTGGATTCCACACAGCGCTACTCACCGCCTCTAAATAGATGGTGGATTGCCCAGCAGAAGCTGTCACATCTCCATCAACTGGATACATTGTGTCCTTTCTGCCTTAAAAACACCTCACCCCCAGGGTATTCCAAGCAGGGTGTTTTCCAATGTAAGAATCCCAGGGATGACTGTAGAAAACATCCACCTTCCTCTGCCCAAACAAGTCAAGTCCTGTCTTTGGCATGCCCATTCCTCATCGCTGTGGGGTTCAGCGACTTTGTTATCTCTTCCTGGGGAAGAACAACAGAGGGACAGATGCTAGCTGGTCTCCACAGATGTGGGTCGCAACAGTCACTGGGCGTAGCCACTCTTGGGGTTAAAGAAGATGCTTGTGTCTGACTCTTGCTTCCTTTGGATTCTTTCAGCCATTGTATTATACTTACCAGGCACTGTGCTGGGCATTGACACTGTATTCACAGCCCTGGTACAGGAGAGAAATTTCACAGAAAGGCCGTGGGGTTGGGACTTTTCACTAGGTGTTGGTATTTGAGTTGAACCCCGTGTCTACCTACATCTAGAGAAGGCCTTTGTGACCCACTTTGTTCTGTAGCAGTGATTTTTAAAAAATAATTTAAAAAAATGAAGACCTAGAAGAAAGTGCTACAGCATATATACAACATAAAACCAGTAAGGAAATAGCAAGGGAGGGCCGGCGAGATGGCTCAGTGGGTGTACTGGCTGGTTTTGTATGTCAACTTGACACAGGCTGGAGTTATCACAGAGAAAGGAGCTTCAGTTGAGGAAACGCCTCCATGAGATCCAGCTGTAAGGCATTTTCTCAATTAGTGATCAAGGGTGGGAGGGCCCATTGTGGGTGGTGCCATCCCTGGGCTGGTAGTCCTGGGTTCTATAAGAAAGCAAGCTGAGCAAGCCAGGGGAAGCAAGCCAGTAAGTTACATCCCTCCATGGCCTCTGCATCAGCTCCTGCTTCCTGACCTGCTTGAGTTCCTGTCCTGACTTCCTTTGGTGATGAACAGCAATGTGGAAGTGTAAGCTGAAAAAACCCTTTCCTCCCCAACTTGCTTTTTGGTCATGATGTTTTGTTCAGGAATAGAAACCTAAGACAGTGGGTAAAGTGCTTGCCAGGAAAGCTGGAAACCTGTTGCCCATCCCTGGAATCTACGAATATTAAAATAGACTAATTCTCACAGCACATGGTAATAAAATTCACATGACCATTCTCAGACTAGCTTGGCTGCACCCGACGTGCTCACTCCTGCAGTGAAGGTTCGATGCCTGGGAAGCATGAAGGTGACATTGAGGAGGAATGCAAGCAGGACCCCATCAGATGCTCCCCAGCTATCAGCACAGGGTCGGATAAGGAGCTTGCTGCTGAACTTTCTGTGCAACCACGTGGACTGTAGTTCCAGACTGTTCCTGGAAAGGCCGAAGCTGGGAAGACCAAGCTTTGGGCTACCAGAGTGGCCAGTGTGAGTAAGTGCAGGGATGGGGACCCTGGAGGAGGGGTGGGCTGAGTCTTTGTCAGACATGAGCTGGCTTGCATCCACTGAGGGGCAGCTTGATTGGCACAAGCCTGGGGAGGGTTTGGAAGCCACTGATGAAATGATGGAAGGGGAGGTCTCAGCGGGCCCATGCTGAGCCATCTCTTCCCCCTAAGGGACCAGTCACACACCAGTATAGCATAGAATATAGTCTATTCAGGGCATGGGGAGGGGAGCCAGGAGGGTAGTAGAGGCAGAGAGAGAGAGAGAGAGAGAGAGAGAGAGAGAGAGAGGAAGGAGAGGTAGAGGAGTAGTGACCAGCCATGACCACATGGAGAGAGGGGGAAGGGAAGTGGGGAGGAGCGCGGGGACAGAGAGAAGCTAGAGGCAAGAGAGCAAGAGAACAAGGGAGTGAGTAAGAGAGAGAGAGAGCAGAGAGATAGAGGCCGGCCATGACCATGTGGAGACAGGGGGAAGGGAAGGGGAGAGGGGCAGAGAGAAGCTACAGGCAAGAGATCAAGAGATTAAGAGAGAGAGAAGGGGGCAAGCAGCCCTTTTATAGTGGGCAGGCCTACCTGGCTGTTGCCAGGTAACTGTAAAGGTGGAGTTTAGACAGAATGCTAACTACTGATACAGTGACAATTAGAGAGGACAACCCATTTGAGGGAAGCACAGAGCAGAGGTGGAAGTATAAGAGGATCTCTCTCTCTCTTTCCAATTTATCTGTTCATATTTTATGTGTATATGGGTGGTTTGCTTGAATGCATTATGTATATATGCTATGTGAGTGTGTGGTATTCAGGGAGATGGTTGTGACTGCCATATGGGTGCTGGAATTGAACCTGGGTCCTCTGGAAGAACATTACATACTCTTAACTGCTGAGCCATCTCTTCACGACAACTGTGGTGTGTGTATGTGTGTGTGTGTGTGGTGTGCATGTGATGCACGAAAGTGTGTGTGTATCTGTATGATTTCTTTGGATGGTGTGTTTGTATATCTGTGTTATTAAGTGTATCTGTGTGTGTCTGTGTGTATGATGTATTGTGTATGGTTTGTGTGCATATGTGTGTGTGTATGGTTTGTAAGTGTGAATGTATGTGTGATTATATGTGTCTGTGTTTATGGCTGTGTGCTTGTGTGTCTGTGTATCTGTATGTCTGTGTATTTGTGTGTCTGTTTCTGTATGTGTATCTGTGTGAGTGTGTGTGTGATTGTGCATGCCTGTGTTTTAAGACAGCACTCACAGCTGAGTGTGAGTTCGTCTAAGCTACACAGCGAGGCTTGTCTTTAAAAAGTTAAGTCAGCCAACAAATATTATAAACACACGATCAGTAACAGTCTTTAAGGATATGACCATTCTTCAGGACATGAAAAGTGTCCATCTTTGGAAAATAAACATTTTAAAATAAAAGCAACTTTTGACGTTAAAGCATGCTAATAAAAAGACAACACTTTCCGAAGAAATACGTGATGATTGATGTCATAGAGAACAAAGGGTTCGAGGAGGTCACGACTCGAATGATTGAGTGATGTCCGGAAAGGACCCAGCTGAGAAGAAATAGCAAAATAGGTGTCTGTGCAAAGGCTCTGAGGTAGGTGTTCAGGGCACAGGGAGGACGCTGCATGCCTGAATCAACTAGAGAAAGGAGTTAGGAGACGATGTCACAGGTTTGCTGGGCCTTCACACAGGGCATGATGTGAGGCATGGAGAGGGTGTCAGGTAAGTCCCATCGCTGTGGCTGGCAGAATGGGCAATGATTACCACCATGCAATCAAATGGCATGCTGAGGGGTGCCAGTCAAGTTCCCAGGGCTGCTGTGCCACAGTGGTGATGTAATGTGTTGTATTAAATAGACTAGAAACTTGATAATTACCTAGCATCCGTTCACAGGTGATGTGTTCTATCCGGCGTGTGGTTAGCAGATACTCCATGCTTGTTGAGGGCTCTACCAATTAATTAGCTGTTTTGATTGGGCCGTGGAAACGTACTTCTAATGCGGATAGGCTTTTTCACAAATCATCTCATTACTTTAATAGGGCTTTCAATGTGTGTGTGTGTGTGTGTGTGTGTATGTGCGCGTGCGCCCCCGTGCACATGTATGCTTTCCAAGAATATGTAAGAGGCCAGGGTTGAAAGGTCTGTTTCTCTGACCCTCACCAAGTCCCTCTGGCGGGCTGGTATGAACAGAGAATGTAAGGGGGCTCCTGGTATGGTTCTTCTGCGGTCCACAATGGACAGGCACAGTCATGGTGACTTCAGGTAAAGGCGACTGTTACATGGCCCAGGATGGTAGCCTGACCCTCAGTGTGCCGAGAATGCCAGCCATGTCTTCCTGCGCACTTCCCAGATGTCTGGAAAAGAACGAACAGAATTTGGAGAAGTAATGAGTCAGAGTGCGCTGGGGGAAATCTGCTCACCAATCCATGGGAGAGGCTCGGGGCTGGAAAGCCAGGGTGTCCTAAGCCTGCAGAAAGGCTGCCCAGAAAGAGTCAGAGTCTAAATTACCTATTTTCTTGTTATTGTAATAAACCATAACCAGCAACAGCTTAAGGAGAAAAGAGTTTATTTTGGCGGCTCGTTCTTGAAGGATAGACTTCATAATGGCAGGGAATGCAAGACCACAAGCCGCTGGAGCAGGAAGCTGGTTGATCCATACACAGGAAGCAGACAACCCTCCGGCAGGAAGTGGGGCGAGGATGTAGCTTCTCAAAGCCACACCCAGTGACGTACTTCTGCCAGCAAGGTCCCACCTCCTAAAGGCTCTGACCAAAAGCTTGCCCACTGAAGACTAAGTGTTCAAATACGCAGGTCTCAGGGGACATGTCTCATTCAAAATCCCAAGCACTATTGGCTTCAGGGAGCTTTCTGAGGTGCACTTTTAGTCCTGGGTTGGGTATGGGAGCATTCTTTAATATGCCATTAAAGAATAACAGATAATCAGTGGTATGAGGCCAGACAGCTGCTCCTTCATCCTCTGACTCTGGGCCACTCGCTGCTGTCTGTACAATCCATGTGCCCCTGCGCGTGCAGTGAGCAGGGACTCCGAATCAAACACAAACAGACGCTATGAGCTTCAGACTGTTCACAGAAATAAGCCCGCTGTCTTGAGTTCAAGGAGGATTTCGGAAACATGGGAACCCGCGATGGTGGCAGGAAACACGCCTGGAATCCCAGCACTGAGGAAACCAAAGCAAGAGGATCTCAAAGTCTGAGGTCAGCCTGTGCTGACCACCCAGTGAGAACATGTCTCAAAAAATAGCTGAAGTAGTAAATTTTGTATCTATTTTATCAAATAAAAGTTAAGAGACTGGCAAAATATCTCAGTAGTAAAGGTACTTGATGCCAAACATGATGATATTAGTTCAAATCCTCCATGACCCACACTGTGAAAGGAGAGAACTGACTCCTGCAAACTGTCTTCTCTCTCCCTCTCTCCCTCTCCCCTTCCCCTCCCCTCTCCCCTCTCCCCTCTCCCCTCTCCCCTCTCCCCTCTCCCCTCTCCCCTCTCCCCTCTCCCCCCCTCTCTCTCTCCACACACACCACACACACACACACACACACACACACACACTATAAATGTAGCTAGTAACCTAAGTTAGTATTCCTGGGCTTCTGTGTGAATGTGGACGCAGGAGCCCAGGTCCCAAGCCATCGCTGGAGGCTCCAAGAGGCCTGGGAAACTAGATAATTTTTGAACGACTTAAACGGTGGGAAGGCACGTTCCCTCAGCATGCATACTTTCTTCATTCGGCTTCACATAATATTATACCTGAAGTTTTGTTGTAGTCATTTAGTATTATTTTGTGACCATTTCCCCGTAGCTCTGGAAACTGGAAAATGTTACTAAACAGGGAGTGTTGGCACACACTTATAATCCCTGACTTGGGAAGCTATAGCAGGAGGATTTCAAGTTCAAGTCCAGCCTGTGATACATAGTAAGATCATTTCTCAAAAACCAAAACTGAAACAAAACAACAACAACAACAAAAAAAATCAACAAAACATTGTGATTCCTGTATGCTATTCCATGAGATTGATATGCCATAATTCATATGGATGAGGTTTCTTCTAAAATATATTCACAATATAAAATATTTCTTCTAAAATATATTCACAATATAAACTACAGCTCAATCAACAACTTGGGGCCTAATTTCTATTGACACATGATCCTTTTTCTGGGAGAGGTCTCTAGAAGTAAAATTATTTGAGTACAGAATTGAGCCCTGTGATGGTTTGATTATCACCTTGACAGGCTGAAACCACGTAGGAGGCAAGCATCTGGGGTGTGCTTCTGAGGAGCATCTAGGTTGAGATGCAAAGACTTGCCATCGTGGGTAGGACAGCCCACGGGCTGGGTCCTGGACTGCATGAAAGGAGAGAGCCAGCTTGTAGAGAGACTATCTTATGTCTGTACGGACGTGGCACCTGTCAGTAATAAATCTGATGGCCTACGGCTTAAGCAGGAAATAGAAGGTAGGACCTCTGGGAGGCAGAAAGGATGCTAGGATAGAGCCAGACATGGGAGGAATCCCCAGTGGAAGACATGACAAGACAGATGCATGGTACCTGAGCACAGGTAACCAGCCGCATGGCAGAATGTAGGTAAAACTAAATGTGTTATCTTTTGTTATGATCTAGTCAGAGGAGAGCCTAACTATATGACCAAGGTATTTGTAAATATATTTTGAGTCTGAATTTTATTTCTGGGAGCATGGAGTTGGAAGAGGAAGAACCAACCTTCTACAGCCGGTTGGGCATCAATGCTCATTTCTCTGTCTGATTCTTGAATGTAGTATGTGACCAGGAGCTTCATGTATTCCTAACCCCAACTCCCCACCCACTCCACCACCTCCACCTTTCCTGCCACAAAGGACTTCCCTCCAACTGGGAGCTAAACAAAGCCTCCTTTCTCAAGTTGCTTTGGTCTGATATTTTATTTGATCATATCCCTTTAAATCTCTGCCCAGATAGTTCCCAGTTTGGGTTTTTCCGTTTGCTGAGTTAGCCTTCTCCTAGTCCCCAGCCCACCTCCTGTCCTGCCACTGCTTCCGTACAGAGAAGGAGATCTTGGTCTAACACCCACCTTCAGAGAAGGGCACTGTCAATACAACTTGTAGGCTGCCCAAGTCTGTAAGAATCAGCTTGGAGGACGAACCTGACCAAATAGACCGAACCAAGGTGAAGCCTTCAGTTGGTCCCAGGCTCCGGGAGTTGACTCAGAGGCCGAGCATCCCTCCCATGGGGGAGCATGCACCTCCAGCAAGGATCATTTTTACTTCCTGTGACTGCAAAGGGGCAGAGAGATTCCCATGGTGTGGCAGAGAGTCAAGGGTTGCTGAGTGTGTATGTATTGATAGCTCTAAGTCGGCAGTGCCCACAGGGAGTTGATGCTTTCAGGAGTTCCAGGGTTGGGGAGACTTAGCAAAACTCTGAGACTCACCCCGAAACTCCTCTTGTGCTTCGGCTGCTGGAGCCCACCCACCCTTAAAACTCACCTTCCCAGAAATGCCACTGGGTTTGAGACTTTGAGTCCTCGGATGTCATTTTCACCAAGTAGGACCCTCTTGTTAATATATTCAACGGACATCTGACCATTGTGATAACCCTGATGGGCGGCCAGGGAGGCAAATTAGCCAAAAGATGATTGATTTTTTTTTTAATGCAGTTTTATCTTCAACCTTTCCCAGCAACGTGCTATGCCAGGGCAATCATTTCTTCTCCCAGGTATTTGCCGTTATAGAGATTGCACATCTATTTACGGCTGCCTGGAAGCCTCATAATTACAATATGGTCCAAGTGCCCATTTTCTTTCCCTGACTACAAATAGGGATCAATCGAATTTTAAACGACCGCTGCAGGGCTGGCTCCCGATCGTGACCTTTGTAAATGATTACGGCTCACCACTGTTGCTGTCTGCCAGAGAAAGCGAGCGGGCAGCACTTTCTAACTGGCATTTGATCTGGATGTGAGCCAAAGACATTCCAGGTGAAAATGGACAAGGAGCGGTGGGTGGAGGAAAGGCTTGTGGGCTTTTCTCCCACGCCTGTGGATCGTGCCTGCGCGTCCCAGCAGCCTGCTCTTCTGCGTCTCTTCCTGCGTTCTGTGTTTTGTTTTGTTACGCTACATCACAGAACAACACATGGCTGAGCTGGGCTGGTCCTTCAGTGAGGGTGAGAACGAATTCAGCATGTCCTGGAAGCTATACTGCCTCACGGGGAAAAAAAATTGTTTGACGGAAGGAAGTTTGATGTCTCCAATGGTAGTGAAGGAAGCCACGCCATTTGCAGGTAAGCAAATCATAGTGGAAGAATTTAGGCCAGGACTCACCGCAGCTCCTATTTAACTGTCCAAGATGTTCCTAGAGCTACCCCTTTTGATTTGGGGTACAACTGTGTGTTTAAAACCTTCAAGGCCTATATTGTTCTTCGAGCCACATCTCTGAATTCAGGCCCCTCGTTTCAGAGGTGAAAGGTGGTAAAGTCCGTCCCCTGCCTACTCAAAATCACATGGGCCGATCCTGCCGGAGCTTGCCTTTAATCCCAGAGTTAAGGAGGCAGAGCCAGGAGGATCTCGTTTGAGTTTGAGGCCAGCCCAGTCTACATAACAAGTTCCAGGATAGCCAGGACTAAATAGAAAGACCCTGTTTCAAAAGCCAACAAAACCAAAGACCACACACATCTGTTTAATGGGAATGAAGAGCCGTGTGCAGGTGAAGGACAGAGTAGCACAGGATGCCCCATCAGAGGCATCCTGACAGAAACAACAGAGAGGAAAGGTTTCTGTTTTCCGTGGTTTCAAAGAATTTCCGTCCATCACCGTGAGGAGGGCATGGGATGCTTAAGGCAGTGGGAACACGGAGTCATGCTGTGTATGTGGTGGCGGATGGATCAGGAACAGAGAGTGATGCAAGCATAGGAGGCGGGGCTTAACCTTCAAAGACCCACCCTTTGGGCTGGCAAGATGGATCAACAAGTAAAGACATTTGTCCCCATGCCTGACGACTTAGATCTCTAGAAACCACATTATAGATGAAGAGAACCAAGTTCCGTAGGTTGTCTTCTGACCGCCACATGTGTGGCATGGTATGTGTATATACTCCTTCGAAATACAAACAAATAAATGTAATTTAAAAATTAAATTAAAAGACCTATTGCTAGTGACCTACTTCCTCAGCCAGGCTCCACCCCCTAAATGCCACTCAGTCTCCCAAACAGCTCTGCTAACTGGGAACAAGTGTTCAGCATAAGCTGGTGGGGCATGCCTCCATTCAAACTGTGCCTGGCTTCTGTTTCTTTTGCTTTTTGGAATGTGCTTGCCATCTTTCTGCATGGACAGGGAGTAGAGTCAGTCATCTCCACTCATGTTGCCACCCTTCTCTTCCATATGTTCTAGAGAAGGGTCGGTGATAGCCATATTGTTTGTTTTGAATGAGTGAATTTATTAAGCATATAGCGAACCAAAGTAAAAGACTAAATAGCAAATAGCAGATAGATAATAGATTGATAGATGGATAGATGATAGGTGACAGATGAATAGATAGACATGATGGATAGATAGATAGATAGATAGGATGGATGGATAGATAGATGATAGATAGATAGATACATAGATAGATACATAGATAAATACATAGATATATAGATGCATAGATATATAGATACATAGATAGGATGGATGGATAGATAGACAGATCAGACAGACAGACAGACAGACAGATAGGCAGACATCACCAAATCAAATGCTCACAACATCCAGCAGAAACTAATTGGGGAAACTGGCTGAAGTTCCCAATCAATATTTCTCTCGGTGGCTGAATATCCAGCTTCTCTTTCCCACTGAAGACACTTTTAAGCCATAGATAAACAATAGTAACATCTATTAAAAATATTTTACCTTCTAGAAGCTAGGCCCTGCCAAAAAAAAAAAAAAAAAAACAGAAAAAGTAGAGCCATGTATGATAGCACATATCTTTAATCCCAACACCCAAGAGTCAAAGGCAGGTGGATTCCTGTGGGTCCCTGATCACCTGGTCTACAGACTGAGTTTCAAGCCAGCAAGGGGAACTTAGTGAGACTTCTTTTATATAAATAAATAAATACATAAATACATAGGGTGGAGCGTGGGTAAGAAGACACCTGGTGCCAACCTCTGGCTTCCAGGCACTCTCTCCAGCAATCTTTGGTTTTCATGTGCTGCTTGAGGCCTGTGGGAGGTGTGCTCTCATGGCTGTCTCTCTGCAGTGTCCCCGCTAGTGGACCTCTTAGCAAAGCATCAGGATGGGGTAAAGGGAGAGAACCAAACACCGTCAGCACATGCCCTTGAAAAGCAGAGAGTGGAACTCACTTGGGTTCAGAGGGGATGCTGCTAAAATTCCTTCATGGAGGTGGAGATATAAGTACTATCTACCCCTCCTCCTACGGTCCCAATGACAAAGTGAGCACAGTTCCACCATAGTTCACCCCAGACAACTGGTGAGTTTCTTGTGAGAGGTTATAGGTTGGAGTGTGGGAGGTCTTCAAGAAGCCACACTGGATGGTCTCCACCCACATAGATGACAACTCCCGCAAGCCCATGGATAGAGCCCTCTCCCTCTCCCTTACCCATCTATATAAATCCCCTTCCTCAGATCATGTGCAATTCAGGGGAGAGAATTGCATAAAACTGGTCAGGGATGGCGAATAGTCAGGTGAGAAGTCTATGGCTCTTCCCACCCCTCCTTCCAAGAAGAGAGGTCATTGGTTAACAATCCCAACTGTGGTGATCTTTTGCAAGTAGGCACAGTCAAACCCATGAAGATGGCTGCAGTTTGGCTTGGAGGATTATCCCATAGAACGTGACTGGAGAGGAGACCACATGCCTGGATACTCAGTATCTTCCATGTCCCAAGCTTAAGGGTCATTTCCAGGTTGATCTTAGAGATGCAGCGGGACCAAGCTCCACGTGTTTCCTCCCTTTATTTCTTGCATCTTGTTTGCTGAGGATAACAGTGGCCGGTCCTTTCTAGTTGGTCCCATTGTGTATGTGTAGTCAGAGGTCGATGTCAGATGTCTTCTTTGATTTCTATTCACCTTATTTTTTGAGACTGGGTCTCTCACTGAACCCGGAGCTCACTAAACCAGCCTAGGCTGACTGGCCAATGAGCACCAGGGACACTCCAGCCACCCCCCAAGCACTGGGGTTACCAATGCATGCCACTGTGCCTGGCTTTTTAATGTGGGTGCTTGGGTTTCAAACTCAGGTCCCCAGACTTGCAGGGTGAGCACTTAAAAGTGAGCCGTCTTACCCTCCCATCCCTGCCCCTTCAGTTTTAATGTAGAAATGCTGGCAGGCTCCAGTCTTTCGAGCACACCCTATTTCAATTACACTATATCCAAGGATTACAGTGCAAGGCAGCCAGCTTAATCCCCAAATATCTTGTCAATCTGGAAGCATGAGATATATTTTGTGTGCTCTCAGGATGGGCTCCTTAATGCGTCCCTGGGTGCAGCGGCTGATCTGAGCCTAGAGCCAGCCTTGAGAACTGCCATTGCTGAGCCCTGGGACATCACCAGACATTTCACATTCACCACATCTGGGGATTGTGAGCCATTCCAACCAGTGAGGATGCCTGGATGCCTTTGTTTGCAATTACCTTTGTGTTCGTGCCCCGGAGAGCAGAGACTTTGCTGATTGCAGTGTTTACATGTGTACATGCAAGTGTTTTCTAAGACGCTTACATTAGTGTCATGTTTTGCAGCTCATGCAGAACAGCAGGACTTAGGTGAGAATCTGTAATGCAAAAATCTACTGCTCCTGGGAGAGAGGAAACAGAGAGTGCGTGAGGCAAGAACACCTCTTGCAGTTCACCTCTGCCTCCACGACTAGACTGTTAGTGGTTACTCTAAGTGGGACGATGGCCTGTGTGTTCTTAAAGGGTCTCATTTGCTCATAAAGTCACCAAGAAGCCTCCAAGGCAATGCCTCCTCTGAAGAATTCTGCTAATCCTATTGAGATATATACATATAGGCATACACACACATATGTAGATGCACATATGCATACATGTCCATTTATATACACATACAGAAATACATAAGTGCACATACATATGCATATGTATATATTTGTATACACATATATGTACACATCCACATTAATATAACACATACTCATATACACATACACATGTGTACATATCCATATTCATATACACATATACACACATAAAAATATATATACATATGTACATATATATTCATATGCATATACACATGCATAAGCACATACTCATATGTATATACATATATACACATATACATATATATAAACATATACACATTTAGATATGTACATCTTCATATTCATATAATATGCATAAAACATATGAGTAAACATATACTCATACATATATACATATGTACACATACATATGCACATATACATATATAAACATGTACATATCCATATAACATACACATGTATAAATACACATATGAATATACACATACATATATACACATACATATACACATAACATATAAAATATATACATATAGATAGATACCAGTAGGACCTGGCGGCACAGAGCTATAATCCTAGCTACTAAGGAGCTGAGGCAGAGGAATCACAATTTTCAGGTAAGGTTAGGCAACAGAGAGAGCTCAAAGAAACCTGGGCAACTTCTCAAATCTCTAGTTTAAAACAAAAATTTAAAAAGGAAACAAGCCAGTTGAGAAGGTAGCTCAGTGGTTTGGTGCTTGCCTTGTAAACGCAAGAGCACACATGGGTCTGGTCTCCAATGCCGCAGAAACGAAACGGAATGGAACCAGCAAAGGCACAGAAGTGGGGAGAGGGGCTCGCCACGGACACAGCCTTACCCCACCCTCAACCTCTTCCTGGGCACTTGATCAGGATTCCATGTCTGTAAACGAAGGGCTGATCTGGGTGCCGGCTCCTTTTCTAAATTCATCAGTAAGGAAAAGACAGTTTTCCAGGTATCCCAAGATTCCAGAACAATTTACTTCTGTAATAAAGTAATTACGGTAGTTTATTTCCAGCCCAGCCCAAGTTCCAAGAGATGAATGCCTTCTCGCCTCTGCAGGTGCCTGATACATGTGGTATTCACACAGACGCACAGAAAGAGAAGCAGATCTTTTTTTTTTAAAAAAAATGATGACTTGGGTACTGTTTCATTGTGTGTGTGTGTTGTGTGTGTGTGTGTGTGTGTGTGTCTTGCCTGAATGCATGCCTGTACATCACCTGAGTCCCTGGTACCAGAGGAGGCCAGAAAAGGGGCATCAGAGACCCTGGGAATGGAGTTCTCATACAGTTACGAGCCTCAGTGTAGGTGCTAGGCTTAACTGAGGAGACATCTCTTGTAAGGGGAGGTGCTGATACTAAGGTCTAGCTCCCTAATTGGTTCTTGATTTGTTAATAAAAAAGGCTGGGAGCCAATTGCTGTGCAGAAGGTACAGGTGGGACTTCCAGGTCTCAAGAGGAAAAAGAGATGCAGTGAAAGAGAGAGGGACTTTTTTCTGTCATGCTTTGGATTGAGACACACAGCAATCATGTAAGATCTTGGGGCAGCCAAGGCCTTGGTTCTGACTGAGTTGCCAGAGGTGTTTGGCAGGGGCTGATTGGAATGAGCCACTGAGTTTGGGCAGAAGGAGAGGCAGAGATGGTGGTTTGGTAGGGGCACACATTTCCAGGCAGGAGGTATCTGCGCCCAGCAGATGTGGCACGAAAGGCAAGCAGTAAAGTGACAAACTGAGGGTGTGTCCTTTACCAGTGTATTCAAGGATCTTGGGTGGGGCAGTCGACTCCTGGAGCAAAGGTGGTAGGAAAGAGAAGGTGCAACATCTCCCCAGCCCCCTGGGTTCTGTTTTAAACCATTTCCCCTTGGGTTAGAACATTTAAACATTGAAAACATTTCCCCCTGAGCTTTCGTTGTAGCCCTGGCTCCAGCCTGCCCCTTTACTCCCCCCTCTCTGTGGTACATCTCCAGACCTACTCTCCTCTTTTCAAAGCCTTCTGCAACTTGCTCTCTGCCTGGCTTAGAGACCCCTCCAGCTCTGCTCACTGTTGGAAAGGTTTGGAAAGGTTTTTCTCTCCCACCTTTGTGGCATGAAGTAGAAACTTAAAGGTTCTTTGGCAAGTCAGTTGTGGTGGATGGTGTTTGCTAAAGCAGACATGTGAAGGAACGTTTCACCAAAGCAGACACAGGTGAAAGGATGTTCTGCTAAAGCAAACACAGGAAAGGACACGTGATAAAGGATTCTTCAAAAAAGACACACTTGTATTGGTCTGCCTTATGTTGTGTTGGGACTCCATAGAGAGAAATGAACCAAAAAACTTCTGATGGTGTGCTGAGGCTTCTTGCTGCTTCTGCAGACTTGGGCTGATTGGCAGAGTGATGTCAGTTGAGACAAGGCACACGGTGAGGCAAGACCTGTGGAGGACTTGTGATGTTTGGAGGGAGTGT
The DNA here is from genome assembly GCA_021653895.1 of Mastomys natalensis. Taxonomy (NCBI): domain Eukaryota; kingdom Metazoa; phylum Chordata; class Mammalia; order Rodentia; family Muridae; genus Mastomys; species Mastomys natalensis. Next base: position 62,683 of record JAJTUV010001116.1, read on the forward strand.
AAATAGGACACAAGGAACTATGAAAGAGGGTTTGACTTTCTGGTACAGCTAGCTGTGCAATGCTTGGGTTTGTTGGTCTTCAATTATCTTCTCTTTACTGGAAGGACTTCTCTTGGCATCCCTGCTGGTCTGATTCCCTCCCCCTGACTCATGCCGATTGGGCTGAGGCCTGGCTGTTCCTGTTAGGTTGTGCCACTGCTCTGCTATCCCAACACTACTGAGCTGGACTGCTGATACATCCAAGAAGTGTTTGCAAGTGGATCGAGCTGCCACTGCTGACCTGTGAACTGAACCGCTGATTTCCTGACAACGCAGATGGGATTTGCTCCAAAGAACCATCTATAAACAGGTTCCACTTCCCCCGTATCCTTTCTTCTCTACTGCCTGTGGTGGGTGGTGGTCTAGAAGAGAGGTTAAAGCATTTAAGAAGCCATCATTAAAATTAGGATTAGAAAAAAAATTAAAATTACAGTGCAGGCTTCTCCTGGTCCACAGCCCAGAGTGCCTGTTGGGAAACTGATGTCCCTGTTCACAGCCTCTATGCCACCTGTCACCTCATGTCACTTCCCACGCCATTGACACTAAGTGTATTCTTCATAGTGCTCGGAATGACATCTGAAATGACCTTATCTGTTTGTCCATTGCCACCCTTGCCTGAATTTAAATCTCCTGGGGACAGATCCATGTCCTGGACTGACTTATTCACACTGATCCCTGGTGTTGACCTCATGCCTACCACTTAGAAGTCAGTCTACAATGGTGGCTCAGTGATAATCATCAAGATAGGCATTTAGCATGTGTAGCCACGGGCCTGGGAGATAGTCTCACCATTTGAGCATGCTCAGTACAATGAAAATGAATTTGGATTGGTGGCCTCAGACCTCACAGGCATTGGGAAAGTCTGCCTCATGTCCCCAGACCAGTATCCCAGGGTTGTTCTGCATCTGAGGTGTCCTCTGGGCACCTGGTCCTGCCTCGGGCACTCATTAGACTGTTTACTACAGATGGACCCTTGTTGGGCCTCCCAGGACTCTGTGTTGCTCACCAGGGCTCCTGTCTCTGGGATCTTGCTCTCTTCCCTTTTCTGCCCTGACCTCTGTAGATGGGAGGTCTCACCTCACTCAAGTGACTGACGAGTTCTAGAGACATGAGTGTTGGCTGTGAATAGAGGTAGCACAGGGACCCTGTCTTGTCATTCTGGTCTCAGCTGCTCTTCATAACTGTGAACCATAAGCTTTTGGAGGCCATGGTCCCAAAACAGGCCTGGAAATGGCTTCAAGTTTAAGGTTTCCTCTTCAGCCTTTGCAATGTGTCAGCAGGGTTGGTGGGGCCAGTAACATCAGTACTGCCGTGCTAGCTTGTCTCCTGTGAAGCAGGCAGAAACAATGACTACCTTCTGTGCATCGCTGGGGCCCTGGCTTGTCAGATATCAGTGTTCTTTTTGTGTGGGGTGTGTGTGGTTGTTGTACTTTTGACTGAGGTCAGATAAAGTGTCAGCTTCTCACTTCACCCAAAGGGCAGCAGCCTGCCTCCCAGACCTTCTCTGCAAACCAGCACACCTGCCTGCCTTATACCTGAGATCTCACACCAGTACACCTGTACACCTGCATTCATGCACTTGCACACAGGATACCTACCCATCTGCCTGCCTGGTTGCCTGTGTATATTAACTCTTAGATACAATAACATGTATGCACACCTGCACACCTGCAGGCCTGCACAGTTGCAAACTTGCATACCTATAAACCTGCACACATGATACCTCTCTACCTAATATTTAGACACCTGCAAATTTATACACTTGCTGTCTTAGTTACTTTTCTATTGCTGTGGTAAAGCACCATGACCATGACAGCTTATAGAAGAAGGGTTTATTTCCTGTGTACGGTTCCAGAGGACCAATCTATTACCGTCATGGCGGAAAGCGTGGCAGCAGGCAGGCATAGTGGCTGGAGCAGTAGCTGAGGGCACACTCACATCTGGAACCTCAAACAGGAAGCAGAGAGAGCAAACTTGAGTCTTTAGACTCTCAAAGTCCTCCCCCACACTCCCAGTGACATACTTCCTCCAACAAGGCCACACTTCCTAACCCCCCCAAACAATACCACCAACAGGAGCCAAGCATCCAAGTGCCTGAGAACTTGGGTGACATCTCATTCAAACCATTGCACCACACACACACCTCTAAATCTGCACAGAGCACACACCCTATACACCTACACAATTATATGCCTGCACACCTACACAGCTGCATACCAGTAAACATGCAGATACACATACACGTTGACTTACAGTCTTGCATACTTGCCCATCTGCCCACAGCGTTGAGCCACCCGAGCTCATCCTCAGGCCCAGTGGCTTTCTCCACTAGACCCCCAAGTCACCATTCCCTAATCAGGGGTAGCTATTCTAGTCCTCTTCCTGGCTCTTGCCTCCTATGCCAATTCCGAGGCTTCTGGTGGCCTTTCCCTCTGCACTGGATGGATACTCCATGCTTCAGCCTTGCTTAGCTGAGCCCTGCTTACGACAACCTAAGAGGGTAGCGTACGGTGGCTGTGTGGGGCGATTCCTGGAGTCTACAGAGTGAGATGAGCCAGCACAGTGTGGAGAGTCCCTTCTGGTCACGTTACTTAGGAAGCAGTGACTGAGTTTTTCCAGCCACTCAGCTGTGAAATGGGACTGAGCAGTCGTCCACAGATCCTGTGAGGACTCCTTGTCTCCGTGCTGACAGCCATTTCTTTACCTCCTGAGGAGTATTAAGAATGAAAGTGATTACTGACCCAAGGCTCTGGCAGGAGGAATCAGAAGACATAGAAAGTGCAAGCCCTTACTCACAGCAAGGGTTTCAGGACAGGTTCCAGTGTCCTGGGTATGGGTGAGCAGTGACTTCAAAAATGCATACAGGGCTGGAGACGAGGCTCAGTGGTTAAGAGGGCTTGTTGCTCCCTCAGAGGACCTGAGTTCTATCCCCAGCATCCACACTAGGCATCTCACAACCACCTGTTACTTAAGTTCCAGGGGATCTGAGCCCTCTTCTGGTCTCTTCAGGTACCTGCACCCACTGTGCACATACCCCTATATAGCCCAACATGTAAACCTAACTTTTAAAAATTGAAAAAAAAAATCAAAACCTCCTAAATGATAGAGCAAAAGTTGTATAGAGCAATCAGAAGTACTAAAAAAAAAAAAAAAAAATGGACAGTTCACCTAACTAGAGAAAATTAAATGAATTAAATGATTCCACCGTCATTCCTTCTGTTTCTCAGTATCATGGGATACAACCTGTAAATAAAAGTTGCTTGTTACCATGCGTTTTTTGCTCTCAAGGTCCACCCTCCTTCTAACCCTTTGCTTTTTCTCAGACTCAGGGAAAGCCATTCTAGCTGAGAAATAAGTGAGTTATTTTTAGTCCTTTAATGGTGTTCATGAACTCATTCCTTCCTTTGGCCTAAGGCCCAATGGGACCATCAAAGAGATTTTAATACTAAGGTTGAAAAGGGAGAGGGTCCTTGCTGGCCACTTATTCGTTGATTGCCCCTCTCCAGCTAGAACCCAGGGCACTCCTAGGAAACAGAAGCCAGGCCTCTCATTTACGCCATGCATTCGTTTCAGATTAAGTCCATTTAAACAGAACTCTCTGGCTCCTCTCTCTAGATAGAAAAGGGTGGCTCAAGCCAAAGGCTCTCTACAGATTCCACCTCCCGTTCATCTGTCTGCCAATCTCACAACCTGTGCTTTCGGCTCGATGTTCCCAAATGGATAGTGGAGTTTTCCCTCAATTGCTTGGGCCTGGCTTGGTGGAGAGCAAACACAGCTTCCTATAGGTCAAGACACAAGAAAACCTTTTCTAGTGATGATTAGGCCTGGACAACATTTCTTTTCTGGTCCCTACCTCTGAGCAAATTAGATTTACGATGAGTGATACAGAATGTAGCCTATTGGGCCAACAAGAAGGCTGAATGGGAAGAGGTGCTTGTTGCCAAGTCTAATGACGAGAGTTCGATCCCTGATACCCACGTGGTGGAAGAGAACAGGCTCCTGGGAAATTGTCCTCTGCTCTCTACTCATGTGCCCTGGCACATGTGTTGCCCCTTCATGCAAAAAAAAAAAAAACCTTAGATCCCCATAACTTGAAGAGGGGAATAGCTATCCCTTTCCTTCATGTATTTCCATTCTGGGGGGTTGGAGGTGGGATTGACTTTCAGCTGGTGACAGAAGTAACCCTCATCTTTCATCTCTGCCATTTTACCTAATAAGACCAATGCCCCACATGGTGAAAAGAATCAGGAAATGCCAACAGAAGCAAAGTGTCTGCAGGAAGATATTCCCAGCACCTCTATCCCTCTCTGCTTTCAGTTTTTATTTTTTTGTGTGTGCATGCATCTGTGTCGGTGTATGCTACATGTGTGTGTGCCCACAGAGAAGAGCACATTGGATCATTTCTGCACACAGTGGTTTTAAAAGGTCAAATGTCCATCAACTGGGATGCTTGGGCCAGGGAAAGTCTTTGCCATTCGTATGAGGCTGATCAGAGGAAGGCCTTGCCATTCGTATGAGTATGACATGTTGATGTCCTTGACATGGCTGTGTTCATGTCAACAATATTCAGGACTCCACGGCTCACCACAAGTAATGATAATAATAAAAATGGCAGTTGCAATAGTAGCCATAGCAACAGTAGTAACAGCAGCTACAGAATAGTCTGTAGTGGTAGCTGCCACAGGAGCAATAACAATGGTACCCTCACAGTGGCAACAGTGGCAGTTACTGTAGCCACAATGGTCAAGGTATTAACGGCAGCGGTGCTGCATAGCCTGTGTCCACCACACAGATACTGAGTGCCGAGCAGATGCTCCTATGACAGCATCCTTCTGAATTCAGTCTGTTCCTCTGTAAAGAGAGAGTGATGGCAGCCACGGCCAACTCCCAGGAGCAATGCTTCGAGGGCAAGGTGACTTTCCAGAATGAATGAGTCTCCTGCTAAAGTGCAGAGACGGACGTCATGCCTCCAGCTGGATGCTTTATGGAGGAGGATCTCTGCTTATGATCTCTCCATAAGCTGGTCCACCCTTCTGAGGGGAGGAGCTTGGGAGGTATTTCCTCCCCCCTCCTCTCCTCCTCCCCTTCCCTCTCCCCCACCACCCTTGCTTCTATCTCTCCCTCTTCCTCTCCCTTTTTTCTTCCCCCTCCTCTCCCCATCCCTCCCTTCTCTCCCTTCCTCCTCTCTCCTTGTTATTTTTATCTGTGGTACACTTTCTCCAACAATAATGCTGGGAACCAAGTCAACTGGGACTAGGTGGGCCTATGGGGGCCAGTGCTGGGGGCCACCTCACTCTGGGTTTCCCCAAGGAAAACTGCAGCAGGCCTCTGACTCCATTTGTTTGTTCTTGAATGTAGAGATGCATAGAAAGCCAATGGCCACAGTCATTATATTTCTTAATTTTTTCATTGTTTTCTCCTCTTTTTATTGAGTGTGTGTGTATGCATGAGAGTTCATATGTGTGCACAAGTGTACATGCTTGCACATGTGTGTGTGTAGTATGAATTTTGTGTGTGAATTCACATGTGTGTATCATGTGTGCGTGTGCGTATGTGTGTGTACATGTGTGTGCATGTGAGTGTGTGCACGTGTGTGTGCATGTGTGCACGTGTGCATGTGTGCACAGTGTGTGCAATGTGTGTGTGCATGTGTGGTGTTACATGTGTGCGTGTGTGTGTGTGTGTGTGTGCGCAATTGCGCGGCTGCGTGCGCACCACGAGTGTGTGTAGGCCCACAGTTGATGATGGAAATCATTCTCCATGTTTTGTTCTGTTTTTTAGCTCAGTTGTTGAGGCAAGGTCTTTCCAATCAAACTGGAAGCTCTCCAGTACAGCTAGTCTGGCTAGGCAGCTCCTTCTGGCGCCCCTGTCTCTGCCTCTGAGGACTGGAATTATAATTGAGCCACCCCACCCACCATCCTGTGCAATATAAATATCAGGGGGATCTATTATCATTGGTCCTCAAACTTCCTTAAATCATTCTCTCTCTCTTTCTCTCTCTCCTCTCTCCTCTTCTCTCTCCCCACACACACACACACACACACACACACACACATGCAAGCACACACACATGTTTTCTTGCTTTTGTTTTTGTTTCTTCTTTTGTGAGACAAGTCTCACTGTGTAGCCAAGGTCATATTCAAACACCGTGCCTCAGGCTCTCAAGTGCTGGGACTCCAGACGTATGGTATCATACCTCACTTAAAGATATGTTTTTAAGGACAGTTTAATTTAGAATAGCTCCAGAAACTGGTAGTGGTTTGAATGAGTGGGTTCCCTATATTCTCAGGCATTTGAATATCTGGTCACCAGTTGATGGCATTGTTGGCATAGAATGAGGAAGTATGGACTTGTTGGAGAAAGTATGTCTCTGAGGGCAGGCTTGAGGTTTCCAAAATCATTGTACCATTCCCAGTGTGTCTCTGCTTCCTTTTTGTGGTTTGAGATGTGAACCCTCAGCTCTCTACTTCCAGCTCCAGTCTCCATGGCTGCCTGCTGCCATGATTCTCTGTTATTATTTCATATCAGTATAATTCATTATTTAAAATTTCAAAACCAACAAACTGGGGTGACTACAATAAGGTTGTAGTTGGTCTTTGCTACTTGGTGGGTTCTTCTTTTTCCCACCCATTATCACCCACCACTAAATAGGAGAGATAGATAGATAGATAGATAGATAGATAGATCCCTAAATCTAATTTCTTCCTTTTTGTTTCTTCTTTGAGCATAGCTACTAACAAACCACAACCAACCCCACTTCTCAGAGCCCTAGCATATTTATACTCTCTGAAAAGTCCCAGAATTCTAAATGTCACACAATCGCAGAAACTATCTGCAGCCGGCAGACCCAGGCCTCTGCTAGAGCACGAGGTCAATCATAGTCAGCTTCGGTGGACAGTCCAAAGTTGCCCCATATCCCATACCTGCGGTTAAAACAAAAATATATTCTTATAATATTTCTTGTTTTCTAAAGAAAGAAAAATTCCAGACTTCTCACTACAAAAGGTGATTGTCACACAAGCTCGATGACCTGGTTTCATCTTCAGAACACGTGTAAGAAGCCCAGTGTGGTGGTACATAATCTATATCCCAGCACTCCTATGGCGAGATGGGGCAGAGACAGCAGAATCTCTAGAGATTCTTGGGCCAGCAAGCTTGACTACCTTACATGGCAGCAGGGACAAGAGAGGCCTGCTCAACAAGGGGAAGGCAAGAGCCAACTCTTACCTCCAAACATACATAGCAGTTATGTGTACATGTGCATACATACACAATAATAAATAACAAGCCAATACTGATAAAGTATTAATGTGCTTACAGACTTATATACTGGTGTTTTTGCACACCACACACACACACACACACACACACACACACACACACACGCACGCACATGCACATGTGTGTATGTGCCTTTCACATGGTAGGCAAGTGCTTAACTACACAATCACACATTCTGCTCCTCATTGATGGATTCTAGGCAGGGCTCTACCACTGAGCCACGCCCCCAGCCCCCTCCCTGGGGGATTCTAGGCAGGGGCTCTACCACTGAGCCACGCCCCCAGCCCCTCACTGGGGATTCTAGGCAGGGGCTCTACCACTGAGCCACGCCCCCAGCCCCTCACTGGGGGATTCTAGGCAGGGGCTCTACCACTGAGCCACGCCCCCAGCCCCTCACTGGGGATTCTAGGCAGGGGCTCTACCACTGAGTCATGTCACCAACCCTAGATTTTCTTAAACTGTTACCTAATTCTTTTTTTTTCCCTTTTCTAGGATTACATTTGTCACCAATCTCCTTGTGTTCCTCCAGGCTATGACAGTATCTTACACTTTCCCTAGTTTTGATGCCCTTAACAGATGTAAGGTCAGGAATGTTGAAGAATGTTCCTCATCCAGAACCTATGATTTGACTTGTGCTATAGCGTCTGAGGAAGACCATACTAGTGAAATGCCCCTCTCAGCTTGTGACATTGTCTTAGCTAGGGCCACTACTGCTGTGATGAAACACCATGACCAAAACATCTTGGGGAGGAAAAGGTTTATTTGGCTTACACTTCCATATCACTGTTCATCACTGAAGGAAGTCAGGACAGGAACTCACACAGGGCAGGAACCTGAGGGCAGGAGCTGATGCAGAGGCCATGGAGAGGTACTGCTTACTGGCTTTCCTTACGTGGCTTGCTCACCCTGCTTTCTTATAGAACTCTGGACCGCATTCCACGGATGGCACCACCCACAATGTGCTGGGCCCTCCTTTATCAATCACTCATTAAGAAAATGCTCTACAGCTGAATCTTGCAGAGGCATTTTCTCAGTTTCCGTCTCTCAGATGACTCTAGCTTGTGTCGAGTTGACATAGCACCATCCAGCCGGGCATCAGGGGTACTTGCTTTCAATCCAGGGAGATGACTCAGTGGCAAAGTGCTTGCTGTACAAGTATGAGGACCTGAGTTTGAATCCCCGTGGCCTGTGTAAGTGCCAGGCACTGTCCTGTGGGCCTGCAATTCCAGCACGCCTACAGCAAACGAGATGAAGTGACAGAAGACTCCCTGGGCGCTTGCAGGCCAGCTATCCTGGAATACTCAGTGGCAAACAACAAGAAGACCCTGCCTCAAACACAGTGAAAGGTGAGGACAGGAGGACAGACATCCAGTGTGGTCCTCTGACTTCCATATGTGCCCTGTGGCATGTATTAGTCTGCACTCCCACACATGAACATGCAGACATTATATTCATATACATATACTTAGCACACACACACACACAAGCGGGGGGGGGGGGATTTTTTTAAAGGAACGGGTCCATGCTCTCCACACAGCCATGAGTATCTGCAGAGGTACTGTGTCAGGCCCCTCTCTTCAGCCCCTTTCATCTTCTCTCTTTACATCCTTCTCTTTGGATGGAGGTCAGGAAGGAGATCTGGGTGGGCAGCTGCGTCTGGCCCCCTTGAGAACAGAATAGGTACATATGAAAAAGCTGTTCACGTCACTTCATTTAGTTGTTCATTAGTCAGTTATTCCCATTAGCACAGGTCTGTGACTCTGTAATATTCACTGAGTCACCGTCTAATGCTGTTCGTTCACCGACCACAACGTTCCTTCTTTATCTCCATTGAGATTAAGGGCTAATGGCTCTCTGTAATACACAGTGAGTTACAAACAAATGCTGTGTCATTTTTCTGGTCACATTGTTCCTTGTGTGACACTGGAAGCTCTTTCAGTGGGTGTCTGGGCCCCTTTGCCATGCCTCAGTAGTTGTACTTTTGGGTGACACTTCCTTAGATCCAGCAATGTAAATCTTGGAACCATTCATCATTCCAAGGGTCTTTGTAACCGTCTTTGGCTATTTGGAGGGTTCTTCTTTCTTTCTTTCTTCCATCCTTCTCCATCCCTTTTTTCTACCCTTTCAACCCCCTAACACTAGATAAGAAAGGAAAAAGGATAGAGAAGAAAGAAAAGAGATCCCTAAATAAAGTCAGAGGTTGGAAAGGGGGCAACATTATCATTATTCTACTTCTTGCTGATTAGTGGTGTTGAGTTTCTTGGGGCAAATTTAATATTCACCATCATGATATCTAATTTCTTCTTGTTGTTTCTTCTTTGTGCACAACTACTTAACAAACTGTGATTATCAACAACCAGCAATCCACCCTGCCTCTCAGGGCCCTAGCATTTATATATCCTCTGAAGAGTCCACATAATTCCAAACATCACACAATCACAGAAACTATCTGCAGTTGACAAAATCATGCCTCTGCCAGAGCACAAGACAAATCACAGTCAGTTGCCGCAGACAATCTGAAGCACCTGAATATCCCCACACATGACACTGAAATGAAAACATATTCTTACATTTCTGTGTTTTTCAAAAACACCAAAACTCTAAAATTGTCACTACAGGTCTTTGTGTGTTAGTGTGGATTCTCCAGAGGGGAAGAAAATGGGGAGCTAAATAGTTTGGCAGATGGGTGGGTGAATGGACAGATAGATGGGTTGGGTGGATAGTAGGTAGGTAGGCAGGTAGAAAACAGACTAGCAGACGGTACATAGACAACAGACACACAGATGGTATATAGGTAGATATACTTGTGATAGATAGACAGATGGTATATAGGTAAATATACTTGTGATAGATACATATATGATTGATAGATAAATGATTGATAGATAGATTAATGACTGATAGACAGATGAGTGATAGGTCATTGACAGATGATATAGACAGGTGATTATCCACATATACAATTGCAGTCTTGTTGTCTCCTTGCTGTCCTGTGATGACAGGACAGAACTCTGATCTCAAACACCCGAATCTATTGATTGAACACTAGTTCAATCCCAACATGTAAGTAGAGTGACTTACAAAGGAAGCCATATTCCTCATGGAAAGTTTCATTACCAACCAGAGCTCAGAATTTACATACTTACGTCCCCACAAGAGTCATTTCCATAATCACTTGGGTTAGCATCATTTCTGGCATGGCTTCAGTGATGTCATTTGATGCATGTGTGATATAGGTAGACTTTTAAGAATTATTATTTTGACATTGTTGTTTGTGTGTGTGCCATGGGAAGGGAGACACGCGTGCCTTGTGGCATTTTTGTGGAAGTCTGGGGGCAACTTTGCTCTTAAAATCTGATTTTTTTAAAAATGTCCAATTATCAATATCATAAAAATATTAAAATCAGACCTTTGGGTTATTATATTTAATCAATGGGCAGATAATATGCTCAAAGCCACTGCCTGTTTATTGGTCATTTCTTATGGGAAAAGAAGGGAGATATGGAGGGACAATTAAGATCCCAGAGGACAAAACCAAGAGCCACGAGAAAACAATTCCCACAGAGCAATACAGAGCCTTGAAGAGTCACAGCATGTCCATGGCCATATTTCAGAACTGCTGTGCCCAGTCTTCTATGTGCCTCCATTTCCCCCTGTTCAATAGACAAGGAGCTGGTAATGGTGAGGACACAGAAAAAGTGTCTGTTTAGTTCTCATATCTTTAACTAGAGAATTCACAGGGACCACACCTGAGGGGCCTTCTACATACCTGGGTTTCGGTGACTAAATAGCTCTTGTGCTCTGAGCTCAGGCCTGATGATTTAATGGTATGAAACAGGGGAGTGTTGACTCTTCAACGAAGTGGGTAGTTTTCACAAGAATACTTCCAGGTAACAACAACCTGAAGGAACCAAAGTCTGCATTCCACAGAGATGCTCATATATCCACTTTACTATTTATGACAGTCAAGGTGCAGAAGCAGCCTAGGTATCACTGACAGATGAATGGATAGCTAAGTCTCATGGCACACTGGAGCATTCACTGTCCAGTCACAAAGAAGAAAACAGTATGGGATTTTTCACGGAAGTGGACAAAGCAGAAAAACGTTAGTGTGTGATGACTCATTTTAAATTCCCAGCGTGACTGAATCAAGAAAGATCTATGGGGCCCGGCGGTGGTGCGCACACCTTTAATCCCAGCACTTGGGAGGCAGAGGCAGGCGGATTTCTGAGTTCGAGGCCAGCCTGGTCTACAAAGTGATTCTAGGACAGCCCGAGCTACACAGAGAAACCCTGTCTCGAAAAACCAAAAAAAAAAAAAAAAAAAAGAAACATCTATGGCATAGTGAAGGCCACCTTTAGGGCTATCTGTTTTCAGAGAGGATTAATCGAGGGGGGCGGGGAAAGACCCACACTGACTGTAGGTAGCACCACTGCATGGGTCAGGATCCTTGGCTGAAGAAAAAGGGGAGTCCAAGAGGTCAGTTGAGCACCAATACTGCCCTTCCTCTGCTCCCCATCTGCCAGGATGTGAGCAAACATCCTCCCAGTGCCAACATACAGCCAAGAGCCTGACCCCCACGTCCTACGCCCTACGCATGACGCTGACGTCAATGTGGTAGCAGACATTTTTAATCTCTGCACTCTAGAGGCAGAGGGAGACCTTGGAGTTTAAAGGACAACCTGGTCTCCAGAGAGAGAACAGAATCATGACAGTAGAAGGGGAATAATATTTGGGAATAGGAAAGGATTCATCTGGAGGGGGATGGAAGATAGACGAGGGAGTTTACAAAAAATGCATGAAAATCACATTTTAAAATGCGCTTGGGCCGGAGATGGCTCCACAGGTAAAAACAGTCACTGCATCAGTCTGACAGCCTCAATTCGGTCCCAAGAACCCACAAAAAGGTAAAAGAAAAGAAGAGATTCCGCAAAGTTGTCCTCTGACCTCCATATGTGTTTCGTAGAACACAAAAGCCTGCGTGCGGGTCACACATCATACAAGCATAGTAATAATAGATAATTTGTAAATGCATGATTTCTCCAATAAATGTGACCCCTGTGAATAGGTTGTTTGACATCTTCCCCACATATTGAGAGCCAGGGCTCTAGAACAAGGACCAGCTAACTTCACCACATCCTGCTTGAATTCAGAACTCTTGTGGCCCTGAACCAACTAAACAGTTGCTGCTCTAAGTCACTGCATCTCTGGGAGTGGCTATGGACCAGTTAGAAGCAGACTGACAGCTGGGAGGAGGGATAGAGAGATTGATGACCCAGATCTGTGATAAAATGTGGTCCAGTGTCGATTTGCACAGGCTAGTGGGTATTCGCCGCATGCTTCTACCAACTTTTCTGAACACTTGAACATTTTAGTGATGAAAACTGGTAGGAGAGAAAGAAAGCTGTTATGCAATATAAGTCTGTGGTATAAGGCAGCCGGAGTAAAGAAAGAAGAGGGTACCTGGTGGGCTCATGTGGAGGGGTTCCCTGAGGAATCACACCATGCAGCAGTCCTAGTATAAAAGGAAGTTTATTGTGGGAAGGGAAGAGGGGGCAAGGGAGCAGGGACCTGGAAAAGTGGTAGGAGCAGAAAAAGTGGGTGGGGAGAAAAGGATAGAAGGAGAGGAAGAGAGGCCTATATATGGTGAGAGAGAGAGAGCAGAGAGAGAGACAGAGAGAGAGAGAGAGAGAGAAAGAGAGAGAGAGAGAGGGAGAGAGAGAGAGAGAGAGAGAGAGAGAGAGAGCACAGAGTTGGGGGACTGGTGTAGCAAGCAGTCTGGGCTCACACCTAATGACAGGTGATGATGTAAGCTGTTGCTAGGTGGCCATTGGGTGGAGCCTAACGGAATTGCCTATAAGCACCTATATAGACACACACACTCACACCAAATAAATAAATTAATTAATTAAATTTAAAATATGTAATAAAAACTTAACTAGTACTAGTTAGTATTTATTGTGTATTGCAACACACGGGCCCTGTCAATCACTTCTGTAGTCACAACCTAATCCAATCTTCCCAACAGCTGCACGGGTTGGTGTTGTGTTCATCTGCACTTTACAGATGAGGGGAACCAAGACAAAATGAGGTCAAGTCAGTTACTACAGTAGCAGTCCTAATGAAGAGTAGTGAGAAGACGCCAAGTCAGCTGTGAGGACCCTGGGACGGGTAGATAGTCCTGAGCCTTGCAGGTCTGATGCACTCAGGGTTCCCAGCCGCCCCTCTCCATTGCCTTAATAAAAAGGTCAAAACAATAACGGGTTTCTGATAACTACTTGGTTTTTATAGTTCTCCAATATTAGGTTATACTTTCCCAGGATAAGACATAACGTTCTTGTTTTTCTTCCTCCTAGGATGGCATTCTTTCCTTCCCAGTGTCGGTCATTGACATTCTATTATCAGGCTGTTTAAAAAAAAAAAAATCTCCCCTGAGGGTAGGGATGGGTTCAGTGGTAGAGCCCCTGCCTAGAATCCCCCAGTGAGGGGCTGGGGGCGTGGTTCAATGATGGAGCCCCTGCCTAGAATCCCCCAGGGAGGGGCTGGGGGCGTGGCTCAGTGATGGAGCCCCTGCCTAGAAGAATCCCTGCCTCTTACACGGTGAGGGATTGGGAGTGTGGCTCAGTGATGGAACACTGACCTAGAATCACTCATCGTGAGGGGCTAGGGGTGTGGTGGAACCCTTGCCAAAAATCTCCTAGTGAGAGTCTGGGATTATATACCTTATTTTTGCTGTTCTGCAAATAGGACTGCATCTTTTTATACACGAGAATAACGTGAGGCTTAGAGACTTAACATAAGTTGTCCAAGTCCAAACAGTACAAGGGACAGGGTATAGCTCCTCCACAGGTCACTTAGGTCTTCTGAGGCAATGTCCACTGTATTTCAGGCTGATGTTTCTATTAACTGGTCTCTAGAGGAGATTAAGGGGCACGTGCCGTGGGATTTGCTGAGTATTCTAACAAGGAAGAGTTTTCAGGGCCCTTGGAGGACAAGGGCAACCTCCCCATCTTCCTGGAGAGGGGTGTTTTGTATCCAGGTTTTAGCTTCGACCATGGAGTTATAGGATGCTGGCTGTCTCCTCCAGCGATTCCTGGTAGCTCATGGTGGCATGCTAGTGTGCAAGGTTTATACTTTGTGGATCTGGCGCCTGCTGTAGGCGGAGCCCCAAGCAGCCCGGCCTAGTCGGTCTTCTAAATACCAGATTCCCTCCAGGCAGCGACTGGCTAGCTAGCCTAGCCACTAACCTATGCAACCCGCACACGAACACACATAATAGGGCTGGCAGACCCCTAACTTGTCCTGATAGACTTCCTTTAGGGACCGACACCACCCAGCACTGTGATCTCGTTCCTAGTCCCCACCCGATGGCCTGCAGGGGTAAATGAAGGAGCTGGGCCCAGGGTACCTAGTTCCGGGGTGGCATCACAGCCACTCCATCGCGCCCCGATCTGGGACCCAAAGCGGCGCACAGAGCTGCTGAGTAGCCGAGTAGCTGTCCTCTTCCCTGAGGTTTTGCAAGCCAAGGAACCTATCGCCTGGGGTCGCCTAAACACTCTAGTTCGAGAAGGTTTGGCTGGGCAAGCAGGCGGCTGCAAGGAGGCAGCTGTGAGCTGGCTGCTTCTGGCTGTTTCAGGCCAGAGCCCAGGGCCAGGGTCGTGTTGCTTAGCAACGGGACCCTGTCTGGGTCTCTGCCCTCATTCGTGTCCCCTTCCCCCACTGAGACTCAGCCTAGTGGGAGCCCAGGAACTGAGGGCATGGCCCGTTGGGGAACTGGGGTGGAGCTTGGGAGCCGCTCAGGTGTGGAAGGGCTGATCAGGGGCTGCTTTATCTGCATGTGACTAGGGACCAGGAGAGCCCCAGGCAGAGGCTACAAGTTGGCTTCCACCCTGGCTCTGCCAGCTCTAGTTCAAACGAGTCTTTCCGGTGTGGCTGCCCAGCCAGGGCTGCCCCGCCCCAGCGTCTCCAGACCGGCTGGGAGAGTGCTGCACCCCGCCCAGGCCGAAGGCGAGCTCAGAGGTCAAGGCACTGCTGGACTCTGGGGTGAGGACAGTGGGGAGGGTGGAGTGAAATGTGCTTTTCCCATTCTGCCCTCCTCTCCATTCCCATCCCGTAGCTCCGTAGGGTCATCTTAACTATAAAAGCTTCCCCAATATAAAAGCTTCCCCAAGTGACGTGAGAAGAGGCATCAAATCCAATCACATGATTCTACACTGGAGGAAACTGAGTCACCATGTCCTGTCCCAAAGCCATCCCACGAGCTAACAGACAGCAAAACCTTCAAGGAGAGGCCTGACAGAGGGTAGGGTGTTTCCCATGGTCCAAGTACTAGTATTTTGGGGCAGACCAAGGCGTCAAGGATAGAGAAAAGCTTGGCTATTTCTCTAGCCTCGGGAAAATTAATAAGGAAGACAAGATCGCATTCTTTGCACAACCGAGCCGATTCCGTCTAAATTCTGAGGTCTGCAGGGCGGGACCTCCCTCCTCCCAGCCTAGCTCTCACATGGCCCAGAAGGCATGGTAAAGGAGGCTAGGATCCGAGCCAAGAGTCTTTTCTATCCTCAGAGGGAAGGGCTCTGATCGCCCAAGTCTGCTTTTTCAAAATCACAAGGAGTGAAGGCCCCAAAGGAAGGTACCCTAGAGGGCCCGCCTAACCTTGACTCCGACTTGCAATGGACGTTTGATCAAGAAAGTTGGTCAGTTTCTCAAAATGCAAAATCAATGGCATTTCTTTGGGGTATTCTCTTTGCTGGGAACGAAAGATGATGAACTATTTTCTTAAATCCTATCCTGATAGCAGCCCTCCTCCATTCAAGAGATCCCTGCAGCCAAAAAGACCTCAGCAGCTTCCGTTTTACGGCTTTTAGAAAATATAATTTTGATGAATTTTATCTATTACTCAAATTAGAAGATTCCTTAATTACAGGGGAAACAGCAAATCTCAGAGCAGACAGGCCATCCTCATCATGGAGGTAAAGGGAGGGAACAATCTAGAATATCTTTTTCTAGCAGCTCCTAGCCCACCTCTGCCAGCTAATGTGTGGCTAGAAAATAAGGAATAAGACCAGTACACAGTTACACAGACCTGTAACACCAGTGCTTGGGCAGCTGAGGCAGTGGGGTAGAGGGCTTGAGGCTAGCCTGAACTATTTAGCAAGTTCTAGTCCAGCCTGGGTTACTTAGTTAGAAAGAGGGAGAGGGAAGAAGAGGCAGAGGAGGAAGGGTAGGGGGAGAGGGAGAGGGAGAGGGAGAAAAAGAGGAAGAGAGAGAGGGGGAGGGAGAGAGGGAGAGGAAGAGAAAGAGAGAAGGAAGGAAGGAAAGCAAGGAAAAGTAAAATTTTAAAAAGAAAAGAAAGTGAGTCAGAAAAGAAAATGTTAGTATTCTTTTCTAAACTCCACCCCCACAGTTACCTGGCAACGGCCAGGTAGGCCTTCCCACTATAAAAGGGGTTGTCTGGCCCCTCCTCTCTCTCTTGCTCCCTCAAGGTCTTGCCTGTAGGTTCTCTCTGCCCCTCCCCCCTTCCCTTCCCCCTCTCTCCACATGGTCATGGCCTGCCTCTACCTCTCTCTCTCTCTCTCTCTCTCTCTCTCTCTCTCTCTCTGCCTCTACTACCCTCCTGGCTCCCCTCCCCATGCCCTGAATAAACTCTATTCTATGGTACACTGTTGAATGGCTGGTCAGAGATGCCTCAGCATGGGCCTGCTGAGACATCTCCTTCCGCCATTGGTTTCCATCCTATCAGAAAACATAAATGAAGGTCTGCTGGAAGTGGCCCATCTTTCCAGAGGATTCTAAGTGGAGAGGAAGCAACTGTCTTGGTTAAATTGTTTTGTAACTGTGCTTCAGTGGCCAAATGGTATCCACAGGGGAAGTTCTCCTGAAAGGATCCTAGCTGGTAAGTGTAGGAGGTACAATAGACAGAGTATCACTGTTGGCTGTCCCTAATGGATGAACAGATCCCAGAGAGATCAGCACCTGCTAATAATGTAGAGAGAGCTAGCCTTTTGGGGTGTGTGTATGTGTGTGCACTCAGACCAGAAGAGGACATCAGATGCCGTTTTTCTCATTCTTTGTCTTATTCTCGATCTTTCTGGTGGTGACATGCATTTAAAGTTTTTAAAAAGATATATGTATGTGTATCATTCTTTTGCTTGTGTGTGTTTCTATGTACCATGTACATGCCTGGTACCTGCTGTGGTCAGAAGGTGGCACTGGATCTCCTAGAACTGTAGTTATGGATGGTTGTAGTTACCATGTGACTGCTGGGAACTGAACCTGGGTCTCCTCAAGAGCTAGTGCTTTGAACCACTGAGCCATCTCTCCAGATTTGGTCTTATTCTCTTGAGACAGGGTCTCTCACACGATTCTGGAGCCAGGCTGGCAACCAGGAAGCCTCAGAGATCTTCCTGTTTGGGTCTCTCACTGCTGGGGGTACATGCAGGCATGTCACCTGCGGCATATTTGTTCTTTTCATGTGTATGCTGGGGATTTAAACTCTGACCTTTATGGTTTACAGCAGGAGTTTTACCTATTTGGCATCTCCCCAGCCTTGTCTTCTTTTTTTTTTTTTTTCCTTTTCTCTTCTTTTCACTTTCCTTCTTTCTTTCTTCCTTTCTTCCTGTCTTTCTTTCTTTCTTTTTTGCTTTCCTTCTTTGTTGTTGTTTTGTTTTGTTTTTATTTTTGTATTTTGAGGACAGGGTTTCTCAATGGAGCACTGGCTGAGGCCCTGGCCTGAGTGTCTTAGAACTTGCTCTGTAGACTAGGCTAGCCTCAGACTCAGAGATCTGCCTGCTTGCCTCCCAAGTTCTGGGACTAAAGGCACGTGTCACCATGCCAGGCTAACACTGTGTCTTCAAAACTCAGAAAACCAACTATGATACACAGCTTCCCCCTCTGAAACCCACACTATTTCAATGTCTCTCTCTCTCTCCCTCTCTCCCCTCTCCCCACACCCAAATGCTCCACTACTAACCTACATCTTAATCTGAATCTAACCTAGGTTTCTCTAGACCACTGGTTCTCAGCCTTCCTGATGCTGCTACCCTTTAATACAGTTCCTCATGCTGCGGTGGCACCGAACCATAAAATCATTTCCTTACTATTTCATAACCGTAAATTTGCAACTGTTATGAGTAGTAATATCAATATCTGATATGCAGGATATCAGGTATGTGGCCGGCAAAGGGGTCTCAACCCACAGGTTGAAAACGACTAATCTAGATCAATTACCACATTTACAGGAAATACAAAATGCAGTGGAATGTGTTAAATGCCATGTAGATCAAAGCAATCCAAGTCTTGTGAAATGACTTCCTCAACAACGATTTAAAAGGGAAAGAATCAAGATGGAATGAGTGGTAAAAGTATAGAGTGACATTTATGGTCTGCTTGTAAATCTGAATATTGGTGAGATACTCATTGTTATGTGATCCACTGTTAGTTGGGTTTTTGTTTGTTTGTTTGATTTGTTTTTATAGTGAAAGCGTTATGGTTATATTTTCCAGTCATCACTCAGAAATACATGCTAGAAATGTTTCCAGATGAAATGAGACAAAAGCACAGAGAGAAAGAATACAGGCATCAGTAATCAGTACCCTGGTGATCTGCTGTGTCAGTCTCCGGATCACTGGGGTTTTTATATATGTGAGTGCAGGTTCCCTTGGAAACCAGGAGAGGGTGTCGGTTTCCCCTGGAGCAAGAGTTAGAGGTTGTGAGCCACTTGATTGGATGTGGAAACTGAACTTGGCTGTTCTTCATGTCGATGTCGCCCATGCTGCCCTCTAACTCTCAGTCCTTTTGTCCTTATCCCCTACCCCCACCTCAGTGATGGGATTATAGATTTGTGGTACCACACCCAGGCCTTGCAGGTTTCAACTTGTTAACCCATGTTGGAGCCTATGGCTAAGACCTGGGACACCTGGGACTCTCCACAGTCTGTACACAGCTCCCTCATTTGTACATTCCTGCCACCGGGGCTCTCTGCTTGACCTCCTGACATTACGGAGCTCACATTTGGACATTAGATTAATCATAACAATGGAGGAAGCTACTAAACAGAACCTGGGCCCTTAGAGCAGAATTGTTGTTTGCCATGAATGTTGACTGTCTTAGTCAGGGCCTACATTGCTGTGAAGAGACACCACGACCAAGGCAACTCTTATAAAGGACAACATTTAACTGGGGCCAGTTCATAGGTTCAGAGGTTTAGTCCATTATCATCATGGCGTGAAGCATGGCAGCATGCAGACAGGCACGGTGCAGGAGCAGCTGAGAGTTCTACGTCTTGTTCTAGAGGCAAACAGAATGCTGTTTCACAGGCAGCTAGGAGGAAGGTCTCAAACCCACCCCCACACTGACACACTTCCTCCAACAAGGCCACACCTACTCCAACAAGGTTACACTTCCTAACAGAGCCACTCCCTGGACCAAGCATATTCAAACCAACACAGACACATAGAAAGATTGCCTGCATAGTGCCAGTTCATGATCTGTGAAGCAAGATGGTTAGACTCATCTACAAGGAGGGCACACTGAATATTCTTTGAGAATGGCCTGCTGGAAAGCATGCATTCCTCTGTGTTTCTGCACCAAGCCAAGAGATCTCCTAGCCTTCCTGCTATCATCCATTCTGTAGTTAGCTAAAACAGCCCTGACTTGAGCTGTTGGTCTTGATTCTCTTGGTTATATTGGTAGACATGATCATGCCATCTGACTCACAGCCATCTTGGGAAGTGATGTCTTTGGGCTCATAGATTTTTTTTTTCTGTCCATCCAGTTTCCTCAGCCATTTCAGTATGTAGCCCTGGTAATCGACCACACTTGTGTGTCAGGTGTGTGCCTACAATCATTGCTCTCAACCTCCTTCCTTTGTCCTCTTTTGTCACTGCACATAGTTCAAGGTTACACCCGGAACCCAGCCCGGCTGTTGGGTTCACTAGATCATCCCAATAGCTTTGCCATAACAGGCCTGACCCTGCTCCGATGGCCCTTTTGCTCTTAAGTGTGACACACCTGTGGAGGAAGAGCCTGTAACAGACTCAGGCGTTTAGTAGTAAGACTCAGGCTGTCTCACTTCTCTGCTCGGTTGAGCCAACATTTTTGTGTATTCTATTATTTGCATGTTTTCAGCTTCTATGGATGTTTGCACTGTAAAGATTTATATATTTTGTATTTTATGCTTATGAGTGCTTTGCGTATGTGTGTGCACTGGAGTCATAGACAACTGTGAACCACCATGTGGAAGAACTTAAGCACTGGATGAGCAGCGAGCACTTTTAACATCTGAACCAGCCCTCCTGCCCTGGATGTTTGTATTCTACAGAGCAACAGATGAAACTTAGATGAACATATTAGTCAGGCTTCATGTTGCTTTGACAAAGTCCCTGGCAGAAATAAATTAAGGAAGGAAATGTTTCTCTTGGCTCATAGTTACAGAGTGCTCTGTCCTTGTCACTTGGCTAGATATGAAGGGAGAATCATGACAGCAGAAGTGTGTGAAGGAAGAAACTGTTTACCTAAGTGTGGAGAGGAAACAAGAAAGGCATTGAGGAAGAAGAAGAAAATGAGGAGGAGGGGAAGAGGCGGAGAAGAGAGAGGAGGAGGGTGAAAAACCTCAGACAAGATACAACCCTCTTGGCCTGGTGTGGTGTCTCATTCCTTGCTCTCAGCACTCAGGAGGCAGAGGCAGGCAGATCTCTGTGAATTCAAGGCTAACCTGGGCTACGTAAAGAATTCTAGGCCAGTGATATAGTTGGCATAGTGAGACCCGTTTCAAAATAAAAACAAAGAAGAAGGAAGGAAGGAAGGAAGGAAGGAAGGAAGGAAGGAAGAGAAGGAAGGAAGGAAGAAGGAAAGAAGATAAAGCAAAGAAGCAACCTTCACAGATCTATCCCTGGTGACCCACTTCCCCCAATGAGGTTCTACCTCTTTAAGTTTCCAGAGCTTTCCAATGTAGTATAACTAGCAGGGACACAAGCATTAAATGTAGGATCCTATGGAGGGCTTTTCTGAATCAAAGCATAACAATAAATAAAATAGGAATCTTTAAAGTTGGTGGGTCTACACTTGTTGATAGATTTTTTTTCCAAGGCTATGTGGGTCACTCAGATACTTTGCCTTCCCTCTCAGGAGCCTGGCAAGCATCCTTCAAGGTGGTTCAGAGCATGGCAAGGAGCTGGGAGAGCCCGTCGTTCTTGTTATAAAACAGAGATATAATTTACAGTGGGAAAAAGTACTGGAAAGCTGTCTGTGATGTAGTGTGTTTCCAAAGCCTGCTCAAAAGTTCCTTATGTTAATTTAATTAGAATAATTTACTTGAACAGAAAACTTTAATTTTGTATTTTTTTTTCCAACCAGCATAACCAACTTATAGTCTTTTTGACCTACCCAGATGGAATTTATTACTCTGAAGCCAATAGTCTAAGTTTTAATTCGTACACTAACCATCATTATAGGTGAAGAATTACGCTGAGGGAATATGTGGGTAATCTTCTCTTGGCTCTGGAACACCAGCCTGGATCAAACAAAACCTCCCACCTCGAGTTTCGAGGACAGCTAGATAATTTTTAAAATCTGTTCTAAAATACCAGACAACTGCCCAGACAGTAAGGACTTGAGGGGACAAATTCCTGGAGAGGAGGAGAGAATGGAGAAAGACAAGCCTTACGTTTAGTTGTCTTCTCTCCCTCCCAGGTTTTGATCCTAGGAATGGCTAAGAAGCTGATCCAAGTTTTGACAGTTTCAGAAGGACCCTGATAATATCCTGGGCTCTTGGATAGAATCCCTGAAGAGATGTACTCATAATAAGTGTAAAGCCAACCGACCACTGTGCTAGTCGCTTTTAGGTTGTTGTGATCAAACCATGTAACCAAAACAGCTTAAAGGATGAAGGATTTATTTTGGCTCACAGTCTCAGAGAGATTTGATCCATGACTGTGTGGACACCATGGCAACAGAGTGGATCTGTCTGTGGTGATCGAGCACAAGGAAGCTGTTCACATTGTCAGAGCAGGCAGACAGCGTGGGAGCAGACTGAGCCAGGCTGCCACCCTCAAAGGCCCACCCTTAGTGTCCTACTTCCACAAGCCAGGCCCCATCACCTAAGACTGCACGACTTTAAAGACAACACTACAATCTGGATTGAGCAAGCAAGACATGAGCCTGTGGGGGGGATTTTAGACTTAACCATAACAAATGCCAGCTCTCATGAAGATACAGTTTAAATGTAAATTAGACTAAGATGGTCTAGCTGACAAAACCAGGAGAAAATCTGAGACAAAGTTACATTACATTATCACATTGATGCTGTGATTCTCCATGTAAAAGCAAAAGAAGAAACAGGCAGAAGAAATAGACCCACATGAATCCAACCGATGGAATTAGCAAATACGGTACAGACCTTGGAGTAACTTCTGTCTGATATATTTAAGTAAAAAAAGGGAAAAGTAGAGATTTCAACAAAAGTCTCCTCAGGTTGATAAAATAAAACACCTCAGACTGGGTATCTTAAAATTAGAGGTGAGGCCTGGCTGGAGGTGCGGGGTGGAATCTGGGTGCCATTTTCTTCTGATAAATGATATTACGAATGCTAACCTCACTTAATGCTCATGAAAACAACTCTAACACACACAGTTGCACACACCTGCTGTTGATCATGCACATATACACACATATACACTCACACATACACATGCTTGCATGCACATACACACAGAGTCTTGCATACACTCACAATGCACACACTCACACATGCACATACACACAATGCTCACACATTTGCACACACCATTTATACAAAACTTTCACATAATCACACACATATACACAGTCACAAACACACTTGCAAACACATGTGCTCACACATGCCCTCAAATGTATTCACATACATGCTCATAGTCTCACACACACATGCATTCACACATGCTCACATACATGCTCACACAAGCACTCACACACACACTCACACATGTAGTCACACACACAGCCATTCACATATGATTACAGTATCTGAGTAGAAGAGGCTTGTTGGGAAGAAGAGAGCCTTTAGTGAGACGAAGAGAGGCGAAAGGAGATAAAGGATGTGAATAACCAAAATTCATTAGATGCATCTAAAAATTATACATAGATACATACGGTTAGAAACAAGTATAAAAGAGCTGCATGTTCAGTGATTGAGTGCTTCCTAGAATTCCCCAATGAGGGGCTGGGGCCGTGGCTCAGTGGTAGAGCCCCTGTCTAGAATCCCCCAGTGAGGGGCTGGGGCGTGGCCCAGTGGTAGAGCCCCTGCCTGGAATCCCCCAGTGAGGGGCTGGGGGCGTGGCCCAGTGGTAGAGTCCCTGCCTAGAATCCCCCAGTGAGGGGCTGGGGGCGTGGTCAGTGGTAGAGCCCCTGCCTAGAATCCCCCAGTGAGGGGCTGGGGGCGTGGCTCAGTGGTAGAGCCCCTGCCTAGAATCCCCAGTGAGGGGCTGGGGGCGTGGCTCAGTGGTAGAGCCCCTGCCTAGAATCTCCCAGTGAGGGGCTGGGGGCATGGCTCAGTGGTAGAGCCCCTGCCTAGAATCCCGCAGTGAGGGGCTGGGGGCGTGGCTCAGTGGTAGAGCCCCTGCCTAGAATCCCCCAGGGAGGGGCTGGGGGCGTGGCTCAGTGGTAGAGCCCCTGCCTAGAATCCCCCAGTGAGGGGCTGGGGGCGTGGCTCAGTGGTAGAGCCCCTGCCTAGAATCCCCCAGTGAGGGGCTGGGGGCGTGGCTCAGTGGTAGAGCCCCTGCCTAGAATCCCCCAGGGAGGGGCTTGAGGCGTGCTCAGTGGTAGAGCCCTGCCTAGAATCCCCCAGTGAGGGGCTGGGGGCGTGGCTCAGTGGTAGAGCCCCTGCCTAGAATCCCCCAGGGAGGGGCTGGAGGCATGGCTCAGTGGTAGAGCCCCTGCCTGGAATCCCTCAGTGAGTGACTAGGTGCATGGCTCAGGGGTACAGCACTTGCCAACCATGAGTGAGGGCCTAGGCTCCAGGGTCATCACATTTTGTTCTCAGCATCGCAAGGCAGGACTCATTTCCTCACTTGTCAGGCAAGATGAAGCCGTGAAGCAGGCTGATGGCTGCGAGGATCTGCGCAGTAGCTGGAACAACTACGTATGTTTTCTCCCTCCGACCTAAGACCAGATCAAACAGCTGTGTGGTTTTATTCTTCTTCCTTCCTTACCTAAGATCCACATTTTTTCCAAAATACTGTTTCAGCTTAAAAAAAAAAAAAGTGGGAAAGGTTTGTTTTTTTTTTGGTTTTTTGAGACAGGGTTTCTCTGTATAGCCCTGGCTGTCCTGGAACTCACTCTGTAGACCAGGCTGGCCTCGAACTCAGAAATCTGCCTGTCTCTGCCTCCCAAGTGCTGGGATTAAAGGCGTGCGCCACCACCGCCCGGCGGGAAAGGTTTTTATCAATGCATGGGAAAAGTACACAAAATTAAGAGCTAGCCAGCCGATTCAGGAGGTCAAAACAAAGGAACAAAAGTGTCCGGTTTTGTAAGGACTTGTTTGTTATCTGATCAGTCCCCAAAATAACCCGGTAGGGGAGGCGCTGATACACTTCAGGAGTAGACGTCAAGGTTCAGAGGCCAGGCGGCTTGCCCAGACCCCAGCTGACCCACGTAAAAGCTGAACTGTAGACACCACATCTGCGGAATCTTGACCCAGCGATCCAGGTCACTGGGCAACTGAGAAGTTGGTTTCCACGGGATCTTTTATAATCAGGGGCCCTTGGTTTGGAGGGATCTGCGGAACAAGAAGGAGACAAGAGGCTTCAGTTATTGGCTCCACCCTTTCCTCTCCCCATCTTGGGGACTTTGTCTAGCTTGTTGTCTTCAGGCAGGTGATGAGAAGAAACCCTGAAAAGCAGGAGAGGACCACTTGGTGTTTGCAGATGATCTTTTTGGGGATTAGGGTCCTGTCATCTCCCTAGATGTTTCTGGGAAGTTCACATACCCATTGGGAAGGGAACCCGTGTCTACATAAGCTATCTGTTATAGGATACTCTACTGGTACTTCGGGCCAGCAGTATGGCTTCAATATCAGATGAGGAGAAAGAGAGCATTCAGTTGTGTGTGTCTGGGCTACCAGAAAATTCCACAGACTGAGTGGCTTAAACAACAGAAATGTGTAACTCTAGAAGCTAGAGATCTAAGGTCAATGTGCCAGTATGCTCAGGTTTTAGTAAGGTTTTGACGTCTTTTATCTTCACTGGGAAGAGAATTTGAATCCTGACATCTCTTCTTATGAGGGCACCAATCCCATCATGAAGGTTGCATCCGTACCATGTCATCTAAATCTAATTGTCTCCCAAAGGCTCTATCTCCAACTCTCTGTCACCAAGACATGGGTGTGGGGTGCCAACATATGAACCCGGGGACCTGCATTCTGTCCCTAGCAGCTGGCCTTTTCCTATCTAGACAAGTCCCTTCATCTCTTTGGTCTCCTATCTGTTCTTATCCTTCTCAGAGGCTCTACAGCAAAGGGGCTCTTCATTTACCCTGCTGAGAAAATGTCCCCAAGAGGATTCGTACTGTTTCCCATGTGAGCCTAGCTGGATAGAGAGCTGAGGAGGGAGGGCCCTCATCTGAGCATGTGTCTAGACACACAGAAGTCCAAGACACCCAGAAGTTCAGAAGAGCTCATGTCATTAAGTGTCCTCTGTAGCTTTCAACTTTCTTTCTTTCTTTTTTTTTTTTTTTTTTTTTTGAGACAGGGTTTCTCTGTGTAGCCCTAGCTGTCCTGGAACTCACTTTGTGGACCAGGCTGGCTTTGAACTCAGAAATCCACCTGCCTCTGCCTCCCAAGTGCTGGGATTAAAGGCATGCACCACCACTGCCAGTGCTTTTCAACTTTCTAAACTAATTTCTTTATAAACATGCAAAATTGAATTTTTATGTCCAGCTACTGGACACAGAGATTTCAGAGAGGCCTGTATTAATCAGCTTTATGTGTCTGTAACAGAATACTTGGATAAACTGACTTATATGTATAAAAGGTTGCTTTTTTTTTTCCAATCAGGTCTCACTATATAGCCTTGGCTGGCCTAAAGCTTGCTACATAGACTAGGCTGGCCTCAGACTCAGAGATCTGCCTGCTTCTCCTTCTGGAGTGCTGGGATTGAAGGTGTTTGTCACCATGCCTGGTTCATACCACTCCTTACAACGGACATTCCCCCACTTCCCACAAGGTCCACCTCTTAGAGGCTCTGTAGCCTCTCAGTAGCACCATTCTGAGGACCAGTTCTTTAGCACAGAAGACTCTGAGAGATGCTTAAACACCCACACTATGACGGGGATGGTCCCAATTTCTTTTGGAGTGATGTAGCCAGTCACTCCCTCAGTTCTCATTTCTCTCATCTCTCTGCAGGAAACACAGCCACTCCGTGTCTGCAGGCCCCACCTGTTCTACTGCAGTGGAGACGGTGCAGGCAGAGGCTCAGCTGCCCCAGCCCTACCCTACCTAGGGTACTGGGCCTGTACATTGGACCAAAGTCAGGATGTCCGAGACCCAGACCTTCTCATGGATCAAAGATTTCTGGTGGTTTTCTGAGCAGACTGGACTTGGACTTTTTCTTAGTTGAACCACAGTCTGGTGAACAGAACAACAGACCTGCTGAGGTGCAGGCTCCTAGGAGCAGCACAACTGGCCTGTGCCATCTCTTGTCCTTGTATATGTGATGTGCAGACACAAATGGTGGACAGAGGGGTAATATCTGTCTGTCTCTCTCTGTCTGTCTGTCTGTCTATCACCAGAAATAGAGTTCAGGGCAGGGCCTTACGCATGCTAGGCAAGTGCTCAGCCACTGAATTCCATCCCATTCCTTGAAGGTCTTTTTTTTTTTGACCAGGTCTTGCTATGTAACCCAGGCTGACCTTGAACGCTAAGTCCCCCATCCCCAGCCTTCTAAGTGCAGGGGTTACAGATCTACACTCCAAATCCAGTGCCAAGGAGTGATAATTGACAATGATCTCGTCTTATCTTCTTTGAAATAAAATGTCACTCTTCATCTCTGCTGGTGTGACAGCTGTCAAGTGCAGAACGCACAGGACAGGAGCCCTGGAGGAACTAACAAAGCCGAGGACTTATGGTGCTCACTTTGCCTGCGTGTCCACATGTGGGACTGAGTAAGGATATCCTGGTTCTTGGCTGGGCATGGGCCTAGAACCCCGAGACTCCAAGGGAGAAACGGCAGGAGTTCAGCCACGCCCCCAGAACCCAGGGTCCTGACAAGCAGTCCAATCTCCATAGACCTACATTGTTCAGTCACGTAGGCCATTACAGCCCCTCCCAAAGTGCACAAGTAGAGGGTGTGACTAGAGGCCTCAGGCCCTAGAGATTTACATACTAGTGAAGGGCAGAGGGTGGAGCCAATTAAGCTTTCTCCCAGACCCTTCCCACTTCTCCCTCCCTATTTAACTCAGGTCTGCCATGAGTTTGGGGAGGGGGGGTGTACATCCAGATCCACCCACCACCAGCCATGAAAATAAACCCTTTTGGAACCAAGGACTTCCTCGTATCATTGGGGCCTGCCATCACCAAAGCTTCCAGCCTTTGGAACTCCAGACCTTTCTCCTGTATGTGGGACCCGCCGCCTGGAAGCCTCCGGGACTCCACCACTGTGGCCCCTCATTTCCCACATCCACAGCTAAGGGCCAATGGCTCTCACCATGCCTGGGTGCTGGCAGTTACCTGTCCTTCCTTCCCTCACACCATGGAGATTCCATTACTTGACCATAAGGGCCTCTTGCGTAGGCCTGGATAGCTTGGGGAGTAATCCTTCGTACTTGGTAAAATAATCATGTGTCCCAAGGGATGCCCTTGCTCTAAGCAGCATCTGTTGAGGTTCGGAGCCTCTTGCCGAGGAGGAGACACCCAGATTCAGAATACTCCAAGACCCTGGTGGATTAGTGAGGCATGGTGGTACTTACCTGTGATTCCGAAGTCTGGAGACAGAGACAGGAGGATCGGGAGTGTGAGGCCAGTCTAAACTACAGATCGAAAACTGGTCTCACAAGTAAACAACGCTGAGTTTGTCGGAGCACACCTTTAACCTTAGTGATTGGGAGGCAGAGGCAGGAGGATCTACTTCTGTGAGTTCAAGGTCAACCTCATCTACATAGTTTTAAGACAGCTAAGGCTACATAAGGCTACATGTTTGTCTCAAAGAAACAAACACATAAAAAGAAATCTCCACCCTCCATTTCTGGACTCACCGACCCTCCTTCAACTCCCCAGGTGCCCCATTGCATAGCTAGAAGATGCTCCAAACTTCGAGTCTTCTGCCTGCTGGTAGCATATGTAGCTAGTCTTTCCAGTTTCCTGGCTCCGGGTTCTCAGATAGTGGCTAGCCTGTTGAGGCAACAGGGCCAGAGATAGTAACCACAGCTGATTGAAACCCCTGTTTCCCTCACACAGAGGTAGCATAATTAATCAGGAAGTAATGAATTCAGATACCACCAGCACATCACCTCGAGAGATAGGCGATCTTAGAAGGCTGGAATTCAAAGGAAGGAATCAGGTCACTAGGATTTTCCAGTATCAAATTGAATGTTACATGGAAGTTATTAAAATTTGCCCCAAATCATATCTGTTGACCTTCAGGACCCTCAGTCCACTACAGCTCCTGAGGCTTCAGCTAGCGATGTCATGTTCAGGGAAGATGCCGGGCATGTGGGTCTATTACCCATCATCCTCTGGGATCCAAAGGGCCGAGGACCA
The DNA here is from genome assembly GCA_021653895.1 of Mastomys natalensis. Lineage (NCBI taxonomy): Eukaryota > Metazoa > Chordata > Mammalia > Rodentia > Muridae > Mastomys > Mastomys natalensis. The sequence continues at coordinate 91,733 of JAJTUV010001116.1, forward strand.
TAGGGGAGAGGGTGGATAACTGTGGCTGACCCTGACTGCATTGGTCTGCACAAGTCTGCACTTCTGAAGCAGCCTGGCTCAGGAGCTCAGAGCCAGGCGCATGGCAGACAGGATGACGGGAATCCAAACCCGACTCTTGCCAAAGCCCTTCTATTAGTCACTCTTCTGGTTCTTGTGACACAAAAGCAACTTAGAAGGAAAGGGTTCCTGGTCCTGCTGCAGCTAGGAGCTGTGTCAATGTCCCGATGAGGGCCGTGTCAAGCTTCGAGGTCCCGCTGCAGCTAGAGGCCGTGCTGATGTCCAGATGAGGGCAGAGTGTCTAGGTCCGGGGTCCTGCTGCAGACAAGGACCGTGTTGATTCTGTGGCCCGTTGCCACCCAGGGCCATGTGGATGTCCGTGGTCTGCTGTCACCTGAAACCATGTTTATGGCCATGGGTCTCGCTGCCGCCTATGGCTATGAAGGTATCTGTTGCTCGTGCTATGGCAGAAGGGCTGTGTTGATGCTCTGAGACCACGCTCAGGTCTGTGCCAAGCACTGATGCCCAAAACAATGCAGACGCTCATGATCCATGCTGTAGGGCGTGGCTCATGCTGTAGGGCGTGGCCCATGCTGTAGGGTGTGGCCCATGCTGTAGGGCAGAAACCATGCGTGAGCCCGTGCTCCGTGCTCCCACTGCCTGTAAAGAGCAAGGGAACTTCTTTTGCAGTGACACTGATGACTGCAGACTCACAGTTGAGAAAGAGGGACATAGGCTTCTATGACAACCCTCACCCCCAGCCCCCAAAAGTATCATCCTAGACTGGAAAACATTAAAGAAAACTCTTTTAAAAAACTGTGATAAGAGGGAGCTGGCAGGATGGCTCAGTGGTTAAGAGCACCATCTGCACCACCAAAGGTCCTAAGTTCAATTCCCAGCAACCGTGTGGTGGCTCACAACCATCTGTAATGTAATCTGATGCCCTCTTCTGGCACACAGCTGTATGTGCAGATAGAGCACTCCTATACATTAAATAAATAAATCCTTTTTAAAAGTTGGGATAAGAGGCTGAAGTGTAGCTCTCCACAACTGATGGTTTCTAGTGAGGGTGCAGATGGGGAAAGACTCCGTCTTCTTTAAGGGACCAGCCACTGGGAGTTTGACCATGCTCCAGTGAGTACATACACAACACAAATTGGACTCATTTGTTTCTTCCATTTTTATTCTTCTTTGGGGTGTGGGGGGCAGGGGAGATCACAAGGGTGAAAGTCAGACTTGGGGTGACTAGGAAGTGACTGTAATTGGGGTACATGATGTGCAGTTCCCAAATAATAAACACAGGGCGGAGAGGTTTGTTTAGATCTCAGTTTGAGGTTACTGTCCATCTTGGTGGGGAAGCCATGGCGGCCAGAGCATGAAGTCACATTACATCGATTCAGGAGACAGAAGGAGATGAATCCTGGTGCCCTGCCCACTTTCTCCTTTTTATTTATTCTGGGACTCCAGAGTATGATACGGTGTTTCCCACTTTGAGGTAGGTGTTCCCTCTCTGGAGAGGCACCCAGCTTGGATCTCCTAAGTGGTTCTAAATTGCATGAAGTTGACAGTTAAGATTAACCATCATAGCGAGCAGTGGTGCAGCAGTCAGGAGGTCAAACAGGCAGATTTCTATGAGTTCAAGGTTAGCCCAGTCTATATAGAGAGGTCTTGGACAGCCAGGGGTACATAAAAACTCTCCTTAAAAACAAAAACCCCACAACTCCAGTTTGGGGAGGAGGTGTTCTCAGTGTGACTAGGTTAAAGGACATGGTGACTTCGCTTGCATACGGTGACAACTGGTGGGGCCTTCTGCTAGTGGATTCCCCACAGTGTCTCAGGTGCTAGGTCAAGGCCAAGGCTGAGACTAACACATTCACAGATGCACAGCTCGATGAGCAAGTTACATCTGACGGGAGCCCGAGGTGGGGGTGTGCTGGAGTTGTCACCCTTCAAGGGGATCCTGGTAATGCCAGCCCCCACCATGGCCAGCTCCAGCATCCACAGTCCCCAGATCCCAAAGAAACACTGAGAAAGCTTCATAGACGATGGATTATCTGTCCTCTCTCTGAAAGAACCTGGGAGGACCACGTGGCCCAAAGCTGCTGTGCCTACCCACAATAGGAACAGGGTAGTTTGCAATCTCATGTGCCTTTGGCTTAGAAGTCATATGGTTTGGTGGGGGAAAGAGGAATTGGGGAGATGGGCCAGCAAGTAAAGATACCTTGAGGCTAAGCCTGCCAATCTGAGATGGAGTCCGGGGACCCACAGGATAAAAGGAGAGAACCAACTACAGCAAGTTGTCCTCTGACCTCACGTGTGTCGTGACTCACATGTGCACACTACTTAATTAAAACCAGAACACATAACATGCAAATGTCCTGCAGAGGCAAGTAGAGATGTCCCCAGCATCACCCTCCCCCACATGTGCACTCTTCCCTCACTAACCCCCAGAGAAATGCTCATCTAAGCCACAATGATATGACCTCAGACATTTAGTGTGACAATTACTAAAAATGAAAGTAGGGGCTGGGGTGATAGCTCAGTGGTTAAGAGTGCTTGCTCTTCTTACAAAGATCTGGGGAGACTGATTCCCAGGGCCCACATTAGGTGACTCACAAACACCCCTGATTCCAGCTCAGAGGGATCCAGTGCCCTGTTCTAGCCTCTGGAGGCACTGCAAACATTTGGCAAGCACTCATGCAGTCACACAATCACATAAATAAATAGAAAAATAAAAGAAATTAATAGAGTGGAGACAAAGAGAGATGAGACTATGGGGTTACTTACTGTTAGTGGGAATGTAAGTTGACACAGATATTATGGGAAATTGTATATAAGTTCCAGAAAAAAACAAAAAAAAAAAAAAAAAAACAGAAAAACAAAACAAAAACCAAAAAAAAAAAAAAACAAAAAAAAACAAAACCATGTCATCCGGCAGTGCTATATCTGGGAAAATATCTAAAGAAATTTAAATTAGAATCTCAAAGAGATATCCACATCCTATATTCCCTGTGGAATTAGTCACACAACAGTCAAGATGCATGTGGGGGCGTGTAAGGGTGTGAGCCGTGATGCTTCTATGCAGAGTAGAATGCTATACGGCTTTACGAGCAGAGAGCCCAGTACTGCATGATCTCATACACGGAATCTGAAATCGGCAGACTCTCAGTCACAGAGGTAGAACGGGGGTGCCAGGGGCTGGAGAGGAGAAGAGGCACGGAGGTGATGGTCAGAGTTCAAAGTCAAAATGCACAGTAGGTTCTGCAGATAGGCAACAAAGCGCAACACAGAGAGTTAACAAAGCCACATCAGATCTCAAATGTTTCGAGCCGGTGGATTGTGGATTGTGTATACACTGTTCTTACCACCCACGCAGTCAAACCCGGAAGCAGCTCTGAGGGGCAGGGGCAAAGTTTGAAGGGCGATAGACATGTGGGCTTGGCACATAGTTTAAGTATTGTTGAAAGAAATACTTTGGAGGCTGGAGAGACGGTGCGGGGATCAGGAGTTGTCACTTTCTGTACTTCCAAAGGACCCGGAGATTGGGTTGCAGCCCCCAAGTCAAGTGACTGACTAACAACCATCTGCAAGTCCAACTCCAGAAGATCTGAGATCTGGTGCCCTCTTTTGGCTTCCTCAGGAATGCACATGCACTGGAACATACACACACACATGCACGCACGCATGCACGCACAAGCACACGTACACGCATTCGTACACACACATACACTCACACACGCATACATACACTCACACTCAAACGCATTCACATACACCACACTAACGCAGGTGCACACATGTACTCACACACAACACACACATGTGCACACATACACTCACACACACACTCACATATACACACACACTCTTACATACACACACACTCACACACAGTCACACATACACACTAACACTAACACAAACACACTCAAACACTCGAAAAATAAAAACCAGTCAATCAATCAGTTCTTCGGTGCTCCTGCTGCTGAGCCCTCGGAGGCGTGGTCCAGAAGAAGAGCCCCTTGATTTGAGCAGGCATTTGCTGAAAGCCTCCAGGGGAGCAAGTCTGCTCCTTCACACCAACAGACAACATACCATGTCAGGAACCACCAGCTGCAGGTTCACTGTGAGGATCCAGATTGAAGCCTCAGGACCCAGCATCCCCACCCAGAGAAAGACTGAGAGCAGATTACTCCAAGGGTCCTTGGTGTTGGGGCATCCTCACGTTCCATCCTCTCCCTGTGGCTGGCTTGTGTAACTTTTGCAAACTCGAGTTTCACACCAGGGTTGCTGGGTGTTGTGTAAAATAAAGCACCTGAGAGAGCCCTCAGCTCCATGCCTGGGGCCTTCGAAGCCATTGCCGAAATGACGGTAATACACATCTTCCCTCATCCCCTTTCAGTTTCACACTTGCTACTTAACCAAGATGAAGACCTTGAACTCCTGACCTCCCAAGTGCTGAGGTTGCAGGCGTGTGGCACCATGCCCTGCCCTTCCAGCTCGTTCAAGATCTTAACAAGAGCAGCAAACTATTTCGTAATATGAATGTCATTCTGACTGTAATTAAAGGGAATAATTTGCCTTTTGTTTGACGAGCAAGAAAAGTTCTCGTTTAATTCAGTGGCTGATTTGTTTGTTTGTTTGTTTGAATCTGGCAACGTTGTCCAGGATGGCCTCCCACACACCATCCTTGTGCCTTGGCTTCTGTGAGTGATGAGGTCACAGGCCTGTGCCACCACACTCAGCTCTCCCCTAGGCTCCCTAAAGCTGGAAACTTACTGTTACTGAAGTTTGTGGAGGGAGGAATGACCACGGTCTGAGAAAGGTCAGTAAAGAGTCTTCCTCTTCTTTGACAGAGTGGACAGTGGATCCCCATGATTCTGCTGGCTGATGCAGGCTGGACCCTAGCCCTAGCACACATCTCGACAGCAAGACCAGGCCCAGGGAGAGGCGAAAGAAGCACCTGTTGGGGGGCAGCATTTAAGGAGGCACCCTCAAACCAGAAATCAGCTAGATCATTTTTAATGTACCATTTAACAAATAAAAACGTACACACCCCAAATCTAAGATAAATAAGAACATCACCAACAATATTTCATCCTTGGAACTTCTTTTTGCACGTCTGTCTGAGGTTCTCTGGCTCCTGACATTCTCCTGCCTGGCCTTGGTCAGATGCACATCTGGCCAGGCCTAGGAGGAGCAAGGAGGCCCCATGAGCCTGCTTTCTGCCAGCATGGCAAGTAGCAAGGAAACCCTTCTGCACACCACTCTGTGTGTGTGCGTGTGCGTACATGTGCATGCGTGTGTGCGCGTGTTTGTGTGTGTGCGTGTGTTAATTTGCTTTCTGTTGCTGTGGCATATACCATAACCAAAAGCAACTTGAGAAAGAAAGGGTTTATTTCAGCATGTATTTTATAATCCATCACCAAGAGAAGTCAGGGCAAGAACTCAAGGCAGGAACCCGGACCAGGAAGGACCTGAAGCAAAGGGCATTGAGGAACACTGCTTGCCAACTTGCCCCCCTAGCCAGCTCAGTTTAATTTCCTATATCATCCAAGACTACTTACCCAAGGGGTGTCACCAACCCAGTGAGCTGGACCTTCTCATGTCAATCATTAATCAAGAATATGCTCACAGACTTACCTACAGGCAATTTGATGAAGGAGGCATTTCTCAGTTCAAGTTCCTCTTCCCACGTGTTCGCTTTCATCAAGTTAACAAAAGCAAAAAAAAAAAAAAAAGTGAAGACAGCTGTCTAAGTTAGGGTCTCCATTGCTGTGAAGAGACACCACGACCAAGGCAGCTCTTATAAAGGACATCATGTAATTGGGGCTGGCTTACAGGTTCAGCGATTCAGTCCATTATCATCATGGCAGAAAGCATGGCAGCATCCAGGCAGGCGTGGAACTGGAGATGGAGAAGGAGCTGAGAGTTCTACGTCTTGTTCCAAAGAGAAACAGATTGTCTTCCACAGTCAGCCAGGGGGAGGGTCTCTCCAAGCCCATCCGCCACAATGATGCGCTTCTTCAGACAAGGCCACACCTCCTCCAGCAAGGCCACACCCACTCCAACAAAGCCACGCCTCCTGGTAGAGTCACTTCCCGTTGGCAAAGCGTATTCATCAATACTGTATGTGTATCTGTGTGCTTTAATTTTCTTACACTTGGATCATCCAGTTGGGGTGATGTGAGATTTGAACTTACTTTAAAACCACGGAGACAAGGGTAAGGAATGCAAGCAGAGAAGACCGGGTGGGCCTGGAAGGCATTTCTAAGAACGTCTCCGTCTCCGTCGTCTCCGTCATCGTCTCCGTCTCCGGTCTCCGGTCTCCGGTCTCCGTCTCCCGTCTCCTCCTCCTCCTCCTCCTCCTCCTCCTCCTCCTCCTCCTCCTCCTCCTCCTCCTCCTCCTCCTCCTCCTCCTCCTCCTTCCTTTCTTTTTCTCTTTCTCCCTCCCTCCCTCCCTCCCTCTCTCTCTCCTCCCCCTCCCCACTTCCCTTTCTGCCTTGGTCTCTCAGAAAGTCTCTGAGATCTGTAGATCTGAGAATAGCATTTAACATTTTAACTTGAATCACCTTTACTCACAGCTGTTTGGACAATGCAGGCTCCAGGCCATGCAGTGTCTCCCTGGGAGTTGAATATCTCAGAACCTGGCTTGGAAGTTTAGCCAATTAGGGCTTGGGCACCAAGCGTTCAGACATATGAGACCATGTGGGACATTCCACCTTCAAACTGTAACAATATTTAAATCCAACCCAGTGAATGATGATTAGTTAGAGACATTTATTCAACCATGTATCTCATCGCATTTGTTTCTATAGAGCTTTACTATATAGCTCAGATTGTCATCAAACGTGCAGTCCTCCTGCCTCAGCCTCCCAAATGTTGGGATTACAGGCTTGCTTCACTGTCTGTGGTAGTTGGAATACACTTGGCCCATGAGAAGTGACATTATTAGGAGACGTGGCGGTGATGGAGGAAGTGTGTCACTGTGGGGGCGGGCAAATATGCTCAGGCTCCGCCCAAAGTGCAGATAAGACCCTCCTCCTAGCTGCCTGCAGAGAGTCTCCTCCTGGTTGTGTTTGGATCGAGATGTAGAACTCTCAGCTCCTTCTCCAGAACCATGTCTGCCTGGATGCTGTCGTGCTTCCTGCCATGATGATAACGGACTCTGAACCTGTAAGCCAGTCCCAATTAAATGTTTTCTTTTGTAAGAGTTGTTGTGTTTGGGCTGGAGAGATGGCTCAGCTGTTAAGAGCACTGACTCCTCTTCCAGAGGTCCTGAGTTCAATTCCCAGCAACCACATGGTGGCTCACAACCATCTGTAATGGGATCCGATGCCCTCTTCTGGTGTGTCTGAAGATAGCGACAGTGTACTCACATACATAAAATAAATAAAATCTTTGAAAATAAAAGGAGTTGTTGTGGTCATAATGTCTCTTCACAACAATGAAACCCTAATAAAAAAAACAAGGTGGCATCTAGCATCTTAGTGTGAGTGGAACATGGTGTGTGTGTGTGTGTGTGTGTATGCGCACATGTGTGTGAAGGCCAGAGGACCACCTCAAGGGTCAATCCTCAGGAGAGGAGTCATCCACCTTTTTTTTTTTTTGAGACAGTGTCTCAGTGGTTTGTTACTCACAATTAAGCTAGGCAGTTGGCCAAGGAGCCCCAGGAATCTGCCTGTTTCAGCTCCCCATTAACTAGAGCACAAGTGCCTAGTGCTTTTTATATGGAGATCAAATCCAGGTTCTTATGTTTGTGTGACAAGTGCTTTACTGACTGAGTCACCTTCTCAGGCCCACCTTCATATTAAAAATAATAATAATAATAATAATAATAAAACTGAAGATAGATAGAAAAATGATGTTAACTGTAGCCAGTTATTTGCGAGGCATGTGTAAACACGCTCACAAATAACACGCTCCTGAGAGTCCCAGTTCTACCAGTAAAGATAGGAGGGAGGGAGGTAGGACAAATGGAGGAACGGTCCCCATTTCCAAAAGAAATCACAGCGGAGACCAGAAGTCAAAGAACATTTTCTCAACATGGATTCTGTCATTTATCATCTTAATACTATTCTTTAAATTATTACTAAAAATGCTACCCAGGTGCACAGGACGATACCTCCCTACCCGTGGACTTCATTTTTAGAAAGCCTCAATTTCCCCAACACCTTGGTTTCTGTTATTTTTGCCCAAAATGCAACTTTTCTGTTCAATGGTATATTAATGCAGAATAGAAATAAAGATGCTTTAAAAAAAAAAAATTCTTCCAAGCACAAAAGGAGATGGTTTTCAAGAGATAATTTCCCATATTTACATATTTTACCTTAAGCATTTCGTAGTCTCTGCCTGCTGGTGAATGGAGCAGATTCTCTTTTTACACGCCTTCAAAATGAACCAGTTTGGTTTCCAAGCCGTTGCAAGAACGGAAATGAATTCGAACTTTTTTTTTTTTCTCCACTTCATTCTCGCATCTTCACGTTTCCTCATTTCACATGGTTTAAAATAAAATGCCTCCGGCGATATTTTTCCTTTCTCAAGAGCAAAGTGAACGTGACTTTTCGGAAGGGTCACGGGATGCCCCGGGGGTTTGTGGGTGTTACTGGACCGCTGCCTGCTTTCAGCTTGACTGAAGGGCTTGTCAGGGTTTTCATCTCCCATGGAGCCCCTGGCGCTGGCCGGAAGGGGGAGAAGGCTGTAGAGGGAGTCCCATGCTGCCGCTTTCCCACCGACATCAAATCCTGGGGTTTGAAAATTAATCCCACACAAAGACGGGCCTCCATTGTGGAGCCTGTTTGAAATTAGGCAGCGTTAATAACCTTTCTAGGACGTCTCAGTGTTGATGTAGCCCCCCTGAGGCAACTCAAAGGTTGCCAGAGGAGACGACCCTCCTCCAGTGTGTGGCTAAGATACCCCAGTAACTCCAATAAGGTGACTTCCTGGGCTGGCTGGGAAATGTTATGGGACAGTGCCATGTGACCTGCAGCATCGATGGCTGCAGTCCCTCTGGTAACAGCTCCTGTGGATTCCTGGTTCTGAGCCACAGACTGTTACCGGCTCAGAATGGCTCTTCCCCATTCCTCATGAAGATTTTTTTTTTCTTCAGTTTTATGGGTCAGACAGGTCCCAAATCCAGGACAAACAGCTAACTAAGGTGCTTGCTAATATGTTGTATGTTTATGAGTGTTTTATCTGCATGGAGATGTGTGCACCATAGGAGTATCTGGTGCCTGCAGAACCCAGCCCAGGGACTTGGATCTCCTGGAGCTGGAGTTACAGACAGCTGTGAGTAGCGTCTCATGGGTGCTGCGAACCGAACTCAGGCTCTCTGCAAGAGCAGCAGTTGCTCTTAACCTCTGAGCCACCTCTCCAGCCCTGTGCCCTTCTAGTACTAATAAATAGTGTTTCGACAAACTAGAGCCTTTCCCCTGAGCGTTAACAGGACAGAAACAGCTCCCTTTCTACAGAGGATGGGAACCCCCAGGTCTTCATGTGGGAACCAGAAACAAGGAGGGCCAGCTTTTGCAGTCACCTACCCTATCTCTCTGTGTCCTACTCTTAAGATAGCCTGTCCTGGATCCTGCTCGGGAGCTGGTTCAACACAGTGGACTAGTCCAGGTTCTACAAGCTGACTCTTCTCTCTCCCATACAGGCAACCTGGTAGCTTCCCCCACTGGACAGTGGATACCCATCTCTGTCATCTATGAGTCTTCCTGAAGTGTTTAAGGAATCCTGTAAGCTTAAGTGGTTTGTGTGTGACCTTACTAGACTAGAATAAAAATTTAGTTGTTTTTAATAGTTTTCTTTGCTTTTAAATTAGTAGATACTAACATCATCTCTGATGACTCCATTTGAAGCCCTGGTTCTTTTCACAAAGATCACTGATCAGAAACAAAGAGCACAAATTGGGTTGGGGTGGGGGCAGATGTTTGGTGGAGGAGGGGTGTTGCTGACTCCTATAATCCGAGCACTCAAGAGGCAGAAGAATGGATAGTTCTAGACAAGCCTTGGGTTCAAGGGCATCCTGGGCTACTTAAGGAGACCCTATCTTGACAAGGAGAAAGAAGCCAGCTATGGTACTTCACACCTTTGGTCCCAGCACTGGGAAGCAGAAGCAGGCGAATCTCTGTGAGTTCTAGGATAGCCTGGTCTACACAGTGAGTTCTACAACAGCCTGGGCTACATAGTGAGACCTTATTTCAAAAAATAAATTAGGAGGAGAAGGTAAAGGAGGAGGAGGGAGGGAGAGGAGGAGGGAGAGGAGGAGGGAGAGGGAGGGAGACTCTGAAGCATCCCTATTATTGTCCTGGTGTTCCTTTTGGGGATGGATTTTGTGGTGTTGTGTTTTGAGATTCCAAGGATAGAATGTTCCACGAAGGTTTTATTTCATTTGACTTACTTCTTTTAACCCTTGGCAATGGTTTTGAAGCAAGGAGGCCAGAGAAGACAGTTTGAGGATTTTGTCAACAACCGAAGCTGATTTATCAAAAGAGTGCTCTTTTACAGCCCAGTGACCTCCATGGAACTCTTTTCTCTATTCTGGGTTTTGGAGAATGTGCGAGATCTGGTCCTTGCATCTGGAAGCTTACAATGATGCCTCCTTCCCTGTTTTAATGTATTTCACCTCGCCGAGGCAGGCAGATCAGAAGCTCACAAGGAAAACCGATGCCCTTTCCCGCAGCTAAATTAACCAGAATCACGTGGAAAACAATCCAAGCCTTGTAGGAACGGGGAGCCATTAAAATGTGCCCAGAGCAATGGACTGCACCCAATCTTGCAGCCTGGCTCTCTCTCTCTCTCACTCAGCAGCAGCAGACAAGAGGCTGCTCCCTGGGATGGGGAGAGAGCCTTGTTGGAGTGCCACAATTAAAATCAGCTCCTCTGCCAAAAAATAAAAGAGAGGAGGGAGAAAGAGAACATCAAAGACAGATTGAAATGTGTAGTTAGTAATAAGAGTGGTCTCCTCTTGAACCACAGCCTGCAGCGATTCACGGCCCCCTTGTTAATGAGAAATGTTGACCTCTGGTTTGTGAGTTAAACTTGTAATCCCAGCTAATGAAGTAAATCACTTCTAACTTGAGCCTGTTGTTGCTGTGTGCTCTGCACACAGGGTCTGTGAGTGAGTGCCCAGGTCCACATGCAAATGGGGGGTGGGGAGTAGGGGTGAGGGACGAGGAAAGGATTCTTGTGCATGCAGTGGCACGTGGGCAATTCTCTGTCTCTTTTTCCTGAAGTTTGAGCCCAGGGCCTTACAGATGCCAGGCAAACCCTCTACTGCTAAGCTGCAATTCCACTTAGCCCTGTCCTGCTTTATTTCAAGGCTGGGTCTCGGTATGTAACCTGGGGCTAGCTTTGTTCTCCAGAGCCTCCTGTCTCAGCCTCTCAAGAAGTTGAAATTATAGGCATATGCAGCCACCTCTGGGCTTGATCCTAGGTACACTGTAGACCTGTTACTTTACAATTACTTTATTGTAACTTGAATATTGATAAAAAAAGAAGGAAAGAGAAAAGGAGGGAGGGAGGGAAGGAGGAAAGGAGGGCGGGACAGTGTAGAAGCTGCTGTAAATGACATTCTTTGAGAAGTAAGCAGAGTGCCCTATATGCTACATTTTATTTTATCTTATATTTTATTTTCATGATCCCAGATAGCTCAGTTAGAAGAACATGAGATTTGTGTGTGTGTGTTGTGTGGTGGTGTGACCTATACTACACACAGCAGCAGAAAAAGCCTTTAACTGTCCTGTTGTATAACTCTACCTTGAGACAGGATTTCTCACTGAACTTGGAATTAGAGTGGTGTTCGTGTGTTTGTTTGTTTGTTTGTTTGTTTGTTTGTTTTATCAGCTAGGCTGACTGACCAGCAAGCCCACCCCCCAACCCCCATAGTCTTTCCTCAGCACTGGGGTTCCCTGCACTTTCTGCCCTTGTAGCTTTTAGGGGGGGAGGTGCTGAGAATCCCCCCATACCTGTGCTTGCACTGTGGGTGTTCTTACCTACTGTTATCTCCCCAGCCCTTTCTTCATTTCTTTATCTCTGTAGAAGTGTGTCTTTTCACCTCCTTGGGAACAATAAAATACCTAATCCAGAGTTTGGCTGTGGTGTTTGGAATCCAACAGTATTTGTGGAACAAAATGTGCTGAGCGAGAAGCTGGAGAGACAACTCAGCAGTTAGGGTGTTTACTGCACTAGGTGTGGTGACACCCGCCTTTAGTCCTAGCACTTGGGAGGTAGAGGCAGGAGTATACCTATAAATTCCAAGCCAGCCTGGTCTACACAGTAAGTTCCAGGACAGCCTGGCTATGTAGAGACTGATCTCAGAAAAAGAAAAAGTATTTATGCTGTTGCCAGTCCCCTCTTCAGGTGGCTTACCACTGCTAAAATTCCAGATCCATGACACCCACTTCTGGATCTCCCGTGTGCATCCACATGACACACACACACACACACACACACTCACACACACAAATCTAAGAAGGAAAGACGCCACCGCTGAGTGAAGAAAAGATCACTGGGTAGTGTGGGAGTTACTAGGAAAATGACACACCTAAAAAACACCCTCAAGTCCAAGCCTGGAGCTGCGGTTTGTGCTGATGACCCCAGCACTCCAGACGCTGAGGCAGAAGGATAGAGGGTTGCAGCGACCGTACTAGACAGCTAGACCTTGTTCTAAGAAGAAGAAAGGAAATGAGAGAGAGAAAGAGAGAGGGGGAGGAAGAATTGGGTCTAAGAACATCTGCAGGACTGTCGGCAGACTGGCTTCTGGCTTTATTGAGAATGAAGGAGGGAAAAGAAAATCCTTAGTAAGAAACTAGATACAGCTGGGATGCCTCGGGCTTTCTTCTTGCGGTGACAGACTACAGCTTCAAGGCATGGTCTAAAAAACAAAAAAAAAAAAAAAAAAAAGAAAGAAAAAGAAAATCCCATCTTTCAGTTGAGTGAGGGCAGAAGAGGGTATCTGGCTATTGTTTTGTCTAAAAGGATTTCATCCGAGAGTTCTTTAGAGCTTACAGAAACCTAGTTTTGTTTGGCTCAGTGACAGGTTATATTCTGTTTCTCCTGGCTAGTCTAAATTCTCTCAATATTTTCTAGATTACAGTGTGAATTTTCTTCTCTTCTGACGGGGTGGCAAAGTGACTTCATTTTCTGCCAGGAGGCCACACAGTGTGCCTTCGAGGCTGAACAGCTTGCAAGGAACCTTCTGGTTTAGAGGCGAGTATTACTTTTTCCTACCCTAGGAAAAATAATTTTTTTGAGAGCAGGCACAACTATGCACCCCAGGCTAGCTTTCCAGGTAGAGGCCCCTCAAAACTGCTGGCTCTGTGTGGATTTAGTGGGGGAAGGGCTGGTGTTGTCCATTTCATCCAGGACTCTTGGACAACCTTCTCCAAATGACTTACTCTGCAAGTGGGGTCAGACCCCATGATGCAAACATGTCACCCCAACATCTTGGGGGCTGTGGAGGCAAGGAAAGCAGAAATTCAAGGCCCCAGCTGTAGAGCGAACTCCATATAACCAATTTAGTGAGACACTGTTTCAAATTTTTAAAAACTACAGAAAGATGGGGGTGGGGGTGGGGTGGGGGTGGATTGATCAATGGTAGGAGCACTTGCCTAACACGTGGAAATTCAATCTCCAATACTGAAAGAGGGAAAGGGAAAAAAAATTGTACATACACACCCCCACCACCAAACTCTGACATCTTTATTTCTCTCATAATCTTGTTGAGCATCATTTAAAAGGTTTCTAGAATTTTCTTCAAGCTCTCTGGGCAGCAGAAAAGGGTTTGGTGGGAGGGGTGTTTTTAAATCATTGATCTTCCTCGTTATTTTTGTGTAAGGGCACCAGCATAGCCTTCTTGTGTCTCTCTGATTTTTCGTTAGACAAAGCAAAGCGATCCGGCATTTGTGTGACCCTGAAGAGAGCTCTGGGGTGGCACCCCCAGGGGCTGCAAAAGTCACTGGCCAATGTCTGAAATCGGAGGACGAGGACATCTGAGGCCTGAGGCCAGTGGTTCATATCTACCACAAACAACATTACATATAAAGCGATTTGAATCATCTCATTTTTTCCTCTCTGTATAAAGATTCAAACATGGGTAAAATGTGAATTTCTCTAACAAGTGGAGAATTTATCTCCAGCAAATCTGTTCTGAGATGGCGGGACTTGGTACCCGGATGGTATCATCTGTATCACAACCCTTGTTTATCAGCTCTGAAGCTTCCCCTACCCGCTTTGTTTCTATTCATTTAATTCAAAGTGAAACAACTGAGCATGCAAAACTAAAATTAGCCAGGAAGGAGGAAAGGTGTGAGTATACAAACCAGCGGATCCATTAGAGCGGACGGGTTATCAGGTCCCGCCACTCCTCAGACAAGGGCCTATTAAACCTGGTAATGTCGGCTGCCAGCCATGCCCCCAGCAAAGAAAGAAGGCCGAGGCAGGCCTATTTCACATGCATCAGACACAAGAATTAAATAGCCGATGTTCCCTAAAAGACTGAAGTACATCTCTTTCTGACATTCATCTCGGGCAAAAAATCCATTGATCTCCATATGTCCCTTGGCAATTATAAAATATTAAAACCAAGTCACATTTTTCTCGTTGGCTTAATTTTTTTTCTCTTTTCACAGCTTTTTATTTGATCAATTTTAACAAGTTAAAAGTAGCATATAATGATAATAGCAACACTAACAACAACAATAATAATTCAGGGTTTTAAAGTTTGGTCTTTTGGCTTCTTTTTAATTCTGTTGTGGGTTTCTGTTAAAAAAAAAAAAGACTTGAGGTTTCTTTCCACAGAAAGGAGGCAAGCCAGGAGCTCTTTATTGAGAATGCTATTCATTAGGAGGTAGCAGCCTGATATCCAGTCTTTTTCTGTTGTGCACTATTCAAGCTATCTCAGAATTACCATGTGTTTTAATCCAGGCATGTCTGGTATGACTAGAGGTTTGTGTAGGCTCCACTGAGATTTTTTTTTTTTAAGATGTGTATCCTTCCTTCCCCCCTCCCCGTTTTTATGCATTTGTAATTTTTAAGCGTTTGATGTTTGCTAATTCAGAATAGAACATAAATGCTAGCACAGACCTACATAATAAAAATGCAGAATTTGGGGGAGCCTATTTTTCTTGGAATAGCAATTTGTGACTTTTCTTTTTTAGTTCTTCTTGCCATAAATTATTGCAACACCATCTCCAAATGTAGAAAATCTATTTTGTTTTATCTTTTTAAATAATTTCATTTTGATTTTTATGCATACACACAGAGAGACTCTATATAGTGTGTGTGTGTGTGTGTGTGTGTGTGTGTGGTGTGTGCCAAAGGTGGGCATCAGATTCTCTGAAACTAGAGCTATATGTAGCTGTGTGCCACACAGTATGGATGCTGGGAACTGGGAACTCAGACACTTTGTGAGATTAAAGACAGTCTTAAGGGTTGGAGAGATGGCTCAGCGGTTAAGAACACCAACTGCTCTTCCAGAGGTTATGAGTTCGATTCCCAGCAACCACATGGTGGCTTACAACTATCTGTAATGGGGTCTTGTGCCCTCTTCTGGTGTGTCTGAAGAAAGCAGTGTTGGTATGCTCACATGCATAAAATAAATAATAAATCTTTAAGAGAGAGAGAGAGAGAGAGAGAGAGAGAGAGAGAGAGAACAAAAACACTCTTAAACATTGAGCCATCCCTCCACCTGGCTCCCCTAAAAACCCATTTTATAAGTGAAAATTATTTGTATGAAATAATGCATCTTTTTGTATATGTGACACTGGAGGTTGAACTGAGGGCCCTATGTATGCTGGGCACACGCTGTACCACCAAGCCACTCTCCCTTAACCCACAAGATAATAAATCTCTCTGAAAAATGATAAAACCTGTGGTGATTATTTTTCCTCTTTACATTTAGATTTTCCTATGAAACATCATATTTAATTAATTCCTTTATTAAATGCTTTATTTATATTTCATTGAACTCTTCTCACAGACCCATGGGATTATAGTTTTGTCTCAAGTTTCCAAATTAAGACTACCAGGGACCCTGGAAGTACTAGCAAGTGCCCCTCCTCACACGGCAGGGTCACAGAGTGGAGAGGGAGAGAGAGCAGCTGGACTGGGTTGTGCTGGCCTGAATCTCAGATGCTTGGGAGACCAACACAGGAGGTTGGTGAGTTCGAAACCAGCCTCAGTTGTACAGCAAGGTTCATGCCAGCCCAGGTTATGATGATACTTTCTTAGTATAGCACAATAAGGGCAGGGCCTGGGGACAAACACTGTCAATCATGGGGAAGTCCAGGTCACTACAGTATCCAGACGAGGGCCAGGTCAACCCCGGGGAAGGTTAAGGAGCAGTGTTTTCATCTGTCTCTCCTGCATGGTCCATGATGATCAGGATTGAACCTGCCTTACTTTGAAATTCTTTTCAGAGAATGAGCCATGTTCTTCAGCTGCGATCCTGCCCTGAGACGGGACCCTGTGTGTGATGACTCTATAGAAACACTGTGGTTATTCCAAGTGGCCAATTATAAATACTTCAAAGAGAATTCAAAATACAGTTTGCAAGACTCTGAGCCCAGTGGCTTCTAATAGGGCTTACCTGGGTTTGTATAGGAGCCTTAGGTACAGAATTTTCTCTGTAGCTGCCATTGTTATTCTTGTTCTTATTCCTAAAAATCCATGTGTCTTCTCTGTCACACCCACAATGGCGAACTGCATGTTCCCTTCTGAGAGGGAAGAAGGTGACCCCTTAAGGACACAGGTGACACTTTGGGAACCCAAACTGTGCCCCCACCTATGTGTCCCAGTCATCTGGAACTCTGAGGCCAAGGCCACCAGCTTAGTGAGGTCCACCTATGGTGGACTCAGCCGTCTCTGAGACTCCCACACTGGTGTTCCCTTTTCCAGCCACCGGCTCCCTTAAGGTCTATCCCGTCACGTGCCTGTTGAGATATTGTCAGTCCAGCACCAAGAACAACACTTCACGTGGAGTAGGAGGGCTGGAAAGATCTGCGGAGGGGAGAATGTGTGTGTGGTAGATGAGTAAGAAGGAAGGGTGTGTGGGTGGGTGGGTGGAGAGATGAAAAAGAAGGATGAATGGATAGATAGATGATAGATAGGTAGATGATAGATAGATAGATGATAGATGATAGATACATAGATGGTAGGTAGATAGATGATAGATATATAGATGAGAGAGAGAGAGAAAGGGCTTATAGATAGAGGAATGGGTGGGTAGGAGGGGAGCCAGTCTGAAAGATGGATGGATGCAGGACAGTTAACCAACTCTCATAACCCATGAAAGGAGGAGTGCAACCCCCAAGCAACCAGCATTAGGATTTTTCCACGTGTGCTCTTCTGTCTACCTGTTTTGAGAATCCCCCAGGTGTCCCATTCATTCAAGGCTTAGGTTCTACCCAGGCGTTCAACCAGAAACATGCTTTTTCTGAGAGGCGTCCCTGGGAGCTGCATGTGCATTTGCCTGTTTGAGACCACGGCTCTCTAAAAGAGTCAGGCTAGCTGGTCTTCAGGAGGTAACTGCTTGTAACTGTATTATACACACACACGCACAAACACGCACGCAAGCACACACAAACACATGTCCCTCAGCAGAAGGCTTTCTTTTGGCCCTGTGCTGCCCAAATCCTGCCGAGTGAAGGCCCCCTTCTCTTTTCCCTTCCCCTTGGCCTGCAACTTAGGTATGAGAATTAGTCCACACCATCCAGTTCTCTTGGGGAGGTCTCTTCACAGTCTCTTCCTCCTGGAAGCGGCTCCTGCACTTTAGGAGATGTAAATAACCATGTAGTTTCTTTTCGGAAGCCTCACTTGTCCCATCTGTAAAGTGGGAGTGAAAATGATAACCAGTTCGTTTCACTATGCAGTTACCTTGTGACAGAGAGAGCTCTACAAGCTGTAAAACGTGCAAGCATAAACCTTCTACATCCATTTGATTTGGTACTTGTTAGCATTCTGTCTAAACTCCACCTCCACAGCTATCTGGCAACAGCCCCGTATGCTCCTCCCCACAGTTACCTGGCAACAGCCAGGTAGGCCTGCCCACTATAAAAGGGGCTGCTTGCCCCCCTCCTTCTCTCTCTTGCTTTCTTGCCTCTAGCTTCTCTCTGTCCCCTCCCCCTCCCCCTTCCCTTCCCTCTCTCTCCACGTGGTCATGGCCGGCCTCCACTCCTCTCCTCTCCTCTTTTCTTTCCGACATCTTCTCCCATTTCTCTCCCCCCACCTTTGCCCTCTACCCTGAATAAACCACTCCCCCTTGGAATCTTTGGTCTGGTGTTGTCTGTTCTAAGCTGCACGCTGAAGTCTAAACAGTACTAGGGATTAAATTTAGGATCCCCCAGCTTGCTAGGTAAACAAACACTCCATCACTGAGCTAAAGAACTACTTCCCTAGTCTTTTTTAAAAAAAATATCTTTTTACCTTGAAACAGAATCTATGTTACCCAGTTTACCTTTACCTCACTCTTCCATCCTCCTGCCTCAGCCTCCTAAGTCATTGGAATATAAATAAGCCTATACATGCAGGCTCACACATGTTCATTTAAATCTTGAGCCTAAAGTGCACAGGTAGGATCATTTCCTTCCTTTGCTGGTACAGACAAGATGATACTCATGTCCTTAAGGGTGAGCCAGTGTCAAGTCTACAGGACAGAGGGGTGGGAATGGAACTCTGGGAGTTTAGGATGCCCGTGAAGTCTTACACAGGACTTGAGAGTTGCGATATCTCTCCACATTTCCGTTGTCAAGTTTTCTTTATTAATTTTTAATTATGTGTATGTCTGGTGTGTATGTGTGTGTGTTGTGTGTAGCATGTGCAAATGAGTGCACGTGTTCGAGGACACCAGAGGAGTCGTCCACTTTCCCGAAGTTGGAGCTATCGGCGATGTGAGCCACCTGACATGGATGTTGGGAATTAAACTCAAGTCTCCTGGAGGAGACAGCCATCCATCCATCCATCTTTCCAGCCCCCGTTGTCAAGTTTTAAACATTCAGTTTTCTTATATTAGGAATGTGTTTGGCTTTGTAATCGTTGAGCCCAAAGGTCTATAAAATACAATAAATATAACAGTCATTGGTGTCTGTGAATGGTGTGTATGAGAGAGATGGGGCATGGGAGGAGATGGATATTCAAGGCAGCCAAAACTGGTTCACATACCCCCAGCCAGCCCGTGTTAACATGCTGTTCTTTCCCAAACTTAACATGGCCTTGGAAATTCCCAAATCCCCCTCGCTCTGGAATGCAGTGATATTGAATTAAAAATGGTCCCATGTTAAAAACAAAACAAAACACAACAAAACCCGGTGAAGCCTTGTTTCCCTGTAACAACACCCTCGTTTAAAGGTCATGGTGTGGGGCTGCAGGGGTGGTGACCTAAGACCCTTCCCCGCTTACCTGTATTTCTGATCTGAGGCCTGTGTGCTCAGAAACACTCTTTCCTTCTGAGTTTCAGCAGCTAAATAAGTTGCAGGCCCTTCAGCTATACTCATAAAAATTTGCTTCCAGACAACATGGTCTGTTTATTGTGTAATAATCGAAATGGCACTAAATCGCAGTGATTGCCGAACACTTAGGAATCGTATTAACCTCTTCAGTGCTAAGTGGGTTTCTGCCGTCCTCCAGCTCTTCAGACAGGCTTCTGCCACCAGACGTTCCTTATCCAGTGTTAGAAATGAAAAGTCTCAGGCCTGAGGCTGAGGCAGAAGGATTATAACTGTAAAGTCAATCTGGGCTATATAGGGGGTTAGAGGTTAGCCAGGTCAACTTAGTGAAACTCTGTCTCAAAAACAAAAACTGAAGATTTCCCCAGTGGTAGAGCCTCTGCCTAGAATCTCCCAGTGAGGGGCTGGGGGCATGGCTCAGTGGTAGAGCCCTGCCTAGAATCCCCCAGTGAGGGGCTGGGGGCGTGGCTCAGTGGTAGAGCCCCTGCCTAGAATCCCCCAGTGAGGGACTGGGGGCGTGGCTCAGTGGTAGAGCCCCTGCCTAGAATCCCCCAAGTGAGGGGATGGGACGTGTGGCTTAGTTCTTGAGTAATTGTCCAGTAAGTGCACGGCTCTGGGTTCAATTCTCAGTATGCCCCCAAACAAACACACAAAAGCAAAAGCTTCAGGCTCGAGGTGTGTACTTGGTAACAGGCTAGATCCTCCTTGCTTGCTATTAACCAAAAGAGTTTCACCTGAATGGGGGATAGAGCCGAAGTGGGAGCTACCTTCTGTTGAATGCTCCCAGAGATCTGATTGCCCATCCTTGGCCCTCAGATTCCCACTTCTGTCCCCTGGCTTCAGCGCATGTGTATTCTGATGACAGTTGCTTTGGAGAATAGATTCTCCTAAGAGCAACGAAGAGAGCTGCCTGGTCGCTGAAGCTCCCTCCGTTGAGAAGTTGCTGGGTCCTAGGAGCGGTAGCCCCTGCCACCCTGCAGGAGGCCTGGCTGCAGTGGCCTTGGCATCCCTGGGCCTTGTTCCTGAGCGGCAGGCGGGCCCGGGAAGGAAGAGTTAACCAGAAATGGAGCGGCGCTGCTCCGGGGCAGGCAGCCTCGCTGCAGAACAGAGCAGCATTCGTGCGAAGGCAAGTCATTTCCCGAAACAGTGCAGACACACGGCCTCGGGCAGCCTAAAACCTTTGGAGACCAAAATGGCTCGCAGGGGTTGGAAGTAATAAGGTGTTTTTCCCTTCTTTCTCCTTCACTGAGATTCTGTGAGGTTGCTTTGCATGACTGGGGAACAATGGTCCAGTGTTTTTTTGTATTTTCAATGGGTATTAAGATCCATTACATTGTGACATTTTTAAGATTGGTTATCCTGTAGTTTGGTGTTAAATTGAAGTTGTTTGTTTTGAATTTAATTCTTTCATTTTTCAAATAGCAAACATGGAGTTACCGTGGCTCAGCATGGGGTTGGCTTACTGAAGCAAGGTTTAGGTAAGGAGCACAGGTCACCCCCAGACCTTGGCAGAATTTGCCAGGGTGGTATTTAACCTATTTCCCTATGGGATAGTCAACGAAGCCCCTTGGAGGCCACTTTCAAAACTAAGAGGTGGGGGTCATCTCCACTGACTCTCAAGAGCAACGGGCTAGGAGCAGCTTTTTAATAAAACGTTCTACGGCCAATCTGTTATGGCTAATGCAGCCTGCATACAATTATTTCATCTCTGTGTCTACGATAGCAGTCGAATCGGCTCCCATCCAACAAATGACCCAGCAGCAGTGGGCCAGCCGCCACTGAAAATGACATCTGTTAGCTCTTTGTCACATGCCCCGTCCTTCCCTCTTTCTCCTCAAACGGCTCTGCGGTTAATTAGGCGCAGAGCATCTGACACAGGCTCTCGAGTGGAAAGACCTGCTTAGGGGCAGGGAAAAGTCTGGCTCCAAGTAATTCTCTCCTTTCTCCCCCTTAAAAATAAAATAAAATAAAGAACCGTAGCAAATTGCTATAAAATAAACATTCATTCAGAGCGCCAGAATAGGTTGTAGGAATATGTTTTGATTATGCCCCAAGATTACAGGGTTACTGTATGGCTTGGTGTCTTGAGACCCAGGCTTTTGTGGGAGGGGAAAAAAAATCACATCAAATTCTTGTTAAACCCTAAGACATTTTCCATCAGAGGAAGAGAGGCAGCCAGCAGTACCCCTGATGCCCACGACTTTAGGATCAGGCACACATCTGTCCAGCCATTAACCAGCCCTGTTAATGGAAAGCCGTTTCATTGTAATTGGTTGCTAGAACTTGAAATGACCAATCTGATAAGCGCAAATTCAGGACCAGCCCCAGCTAAGGGGCACACACTGCCTTTGCATTGGAGCAGACTTCCTAGAATCTGTGTATAGCAACTGTATCCATCACTGGATTTGGTACTGCACTGTACTAGTAGAGGTGAGGGCGGTAGTTCCTTCTCCTCGATTTCCCTCCTTCCCTCAGCTGCAGAGTTTCAATCATTCTGGAATCCATAGTTCAGGGCTGAACATCTGTGATCTGCTATTCGAACCCTCACACTGTTCTCAGCCTGTTCGCCCAACCTGGGCTCATGCCAAGTGTCTCAGCTAGGTGATTGCCTGCTGGCTTCCCCACATGGGGGGATGCTCCAAAGCTTTGGCCACAATGTAGCTAACTTACGGCCAGAGGACCAGAATGCCACCATCCCACTCCACCCCACCCCAAATCTGCCTGGATGCTTGCTTGACCTTGCAAGAGCAAGCATGACTTCCCTATCTTGGCCCATCTGGAGGGAGAGGGGCCAGAGAGGCATGCGACATGCTCCAGGAGAACCTTCCAAGCCATTCCTAGCCTGGAGGAAACTCTGGGTAGCTACATCCTGGCTGTAAAGCTGAGCATCTTGGGAAACTCAAAAAGTCTTGCTTTGCCCTTGATGGAGCAAATCAAAGAACGCTGCCATGTCCCAGATGCAAGCAAGGAGTATTATTGGGGGGGGGGGGGGCAGCTAAGGGAACTTGTTGCACCTCAACACTCTCAACACTGATTGCATTCCTTTTATCATTTCTTTTCTCCCTCTCTCCCCTCCCTCTCTCCTCTCCCTTCCTTCTCCATGCAAGGGATCAAGCCTAGGACCTTACACATGCTAGGCAAGTTCTGTACCACTGAGCTATATCCACAGTTCCTCTTTGCCAGTTCAGATAGGAATATATTTTAGTACCACTGAAAACCCCTATCACCTCAGGGCTCTCAAGCTGGTTAAAAGAGTCTGCTGCTGTTGCAGAGGACCGAAGTTCAGTTCCCAGTACCCACTTCAGGCAGCCCACTTCACAACCTCCAGCAACTCCAGTGCCATGGTATCTCACTCCCTCTTCTGGCCTCTTTGGGTACTGCACAAATGGGTTTCCTTTGCATTGCTTAAGGAAATGAGTTTCCTTAAGAACGGAGCACTCAGGAAAGCAGACCCTGCACCTTGCCTGGGTAGCACAATAGAGCCCTGCTGGTATGGATACCCTGAAGACATAAGAGCAAGAGAGCTGGATCTGCCCCTTGTGGGCTGCAGCATTGGGTGAGCTAGCCAGGGCAATCTGAAGAGCACACCCTAGTGGTGTGGGCACAGGAGAGCTGGTAGGCAGAGCAACTCATCTACCACCAAGATCCAGATTCAGGGCTTTGAGTTGCCCACCCCAACATCTACCTCATCTATAAACTTCTTGAGTGCATGAAGATACCCATCCTATGGATTCAAAGCTTCAGGATCTCCATGACACAGGGGCAACAACAGGATATCCAAGAGCAGACCCACTGAAGATTCAGTATTGATATTGTAGCAGAAGCCAGAGGCCTCAAACCAGACCAATGACTCATTGCAGTGAACGTTTGCAAGCCAAAAAACTGTAGACAAAAGGGCACACTGTGGGACACACTACAGCTCACATGATATTTTTTTTTCTCTTCTTTTGTTGGAGGTTAGGAGGACAGAGGGTGAGAATGAAGGGATGGGGAGATGAGTAAGATTGGGGTGCATGGTTTTGGGGTACATGATATGAAATTCACAAAGAATGAATAAAAAGATTTAAGAAGAAGAATGCTGCTCAGACCAGGTAATCTTGGAGTGGGGAGAACAACTCTGGAGGTGGCAAATGTGAGGAAAGAGACTTGTCCCATGTGGCCCTACTGTGCCAGG
Organism: Mastomys natalensis; assembly: GCA_021653895.1. NCBI lineage: Eukaryota > Metazoa > Chordata > Mammalia > Rodentia > Muridae > Mastomys > Mastomys natalensis. The sequence goes on from JAJTUV010001116.1 coordinate 115,370, forward strand.
ATTACAGCTTAACCCCATCAAAGAGGCCTTAGATCTTAAATCAAAATTATACTCTTTGGTTCTGTCCTTCAATGTTTGTCCTGGATTTAAAAAAAAAAAAAAAAAGCAGCTGTGAGCCAGATCTTTTCTGTTTCCCACTTATAGACACCAAACAATCCATCCAAATAATACGATCTGACTCGAAATAAGTTATTACAGAAGCAAATATTCAAAACAACCTTTTTAAAAATACTTTTTTCATTTTATGTTTATGGGTGTTTTGCCTGTATGTGTGTTTTTATGCACCACGTGTGTGCACTGCCTTTGGAGGCCAGAAGGAGGAGTTGGATCCCCTAGAGCTGGGGTTACAAATGGTTTCGAGCACTCATGTGGGTGCTGGGACTGGAACCTGGGTCCTCTGGAAGAGCAGCCAGTGCCCTTAACCACTGAGCCATCTCTCCAGCCCCTATTTAGTTTTTTTTTGTTTGTTTGTTTTTGTTTTTTTTCAAATGCACTGTGTGCATGAGCAGGGGGGTCGGGGAGATGTGTGTGTGAGAGCAGGTGTCCTCAGAGACAAGAAGAGGCATTGTATCCTCTGGAGCTGGCCCTACAGGCAGCTGTAAGCCACCTGACATGGGTGGTGGGATTTGAACTCTGGTCCTCTGGAAGAGCACCAGGTGCTAGTAACAGCTGGGCCATGTGTCCAGCCCTAGAACCATCTTGGGATGAGCACAGACAACATTGTTCCCTGATGGGTTTGGACTAGTGAGTGAGATTGCCGTTTCCCTAAACCCTGTCCTGGGCACAGCCAAGCATGGGAGTGAGACTGGGCTGATGCTGGGTCATCTGTACTTCAGCTGTGTAGACAGAACCCCCTACCCCCACACCGTGACAAGTCACATTAGAGTGTGTCACTGGTGCAAGACTCAGAATGGAGACCTTGATGTTGAAGAAGAGACTAGATGGAGCTGGTGGGAAGTCAAGCCACAGTGTTGCAGTAGCGCTGGCAGTGAGCAGGTGCAGGAGACTAGCCACTATGTTGCTACTATGGCATCCTTTTCAGTCCACACCCGCTATCCCACACCCAGGGTGCTGATTGCAGGGAGGCCCTTGAGAGGTATTCAGGGTCACCTGTGAGGCCAGAGCCCTGCCATCCACAGGTCTGGGATCAGGCCCTGACGTTTCCTTTTAGACTCTGTCCAAAGCCTGCACATGTGGGTTAAATTAGAGCAATATGTTTTTCTAACAGCGTCTTGGCTGAAAAGTCAAGCAGATAAATGGAAACAAACCCAGCTTTATGTGAATGAAATGGGGCTGGTGGGAGGGCGACTTCTGCCTACAGGGCTGCCCTGGAGAGGCTGCTCTCTGGTCTCTACCCCACCCCCTCCTGTGCCTCCTAGCCTGCTATGGTATCCCTTGTGTGTCTGGTACTGTACCTATGCTCAGTACATCCTGGAGTCACTAGAGGCAGTTGCCCATCCATTTCCACTTCATGTTCCTCACCTACCATGAGTAGGGATGGCATGGAGGCTGCCTTAGGGGGCTCAGCCCAGCACTGTGTATGACATATCACATGACACCTTAACATAGACACGGGATGCTTCTAGAACAACTCGTGCCCTCTCCTTACTATTATTATTCCTTACAACCCCTCCGAAGGTCTAGGGACTTGGTGTGCCTGTTCTCACCCAATCCTCTTCCCTCTCTGAACCTTGCCTGGAAGGGGGAAGGGACAGTGACTGTAAGGTCAGGGACAGGTGGCTTAGTGGGTGCTTGCTGGTAGACTGGCTTGTGATGTCTCTCTGTTGGGGTATTTTATTTCACTCTGACAAAGGGTCTTGCTATGTAGTCCAGGCTGGCTCCAAAGTCATGATCCTCCTGTCTCTGCCATCTGTCTGCTGTCATGCCTGAAACTGTGGCCGGTTTAACAGAATCAGGACAGGCGCTCAAACGAAGGCAGCCTGTGTCCATCACTCCTGAGCTGCAAGAGCAAATGACATCATTAAGAAAATGCTGAAAGCAGGCTCCTGGGTTGTAGGACATTATCCATATTGGTCCTTAAAAAAGAATATCCAAGTCCTCCTCTCCAGCCTTGTCAAGATAACACTGACAAATTAAAATTGTAGATAATTGTGAGGTTAAAAAAAAGAAAACTCACAAACTTGAGAGATGGTCCAGGAACTGCTGTTCTTCCAAACGCCCTGAGTTCAGTTCCAGCATCCACACCAGGTGGCTCACAGCTGCCTGCACCTCCAGTCCCAGGGATCAACCCCTTTCTGGCCCCCCTGGGCACCTGAATTCACACACAAACACACACACACACACACACAACAGAGAGAGAGAGAGAGAGAGAGGAGAGAGAGAGAGAGAGAGAGAGAGAGAGAGAAACCTTTTTTTAAAACATAATAAAAATCTTTAAAAAAAAAAAAAAGCCGGGCGGTGGTGGCACACGCCTTTAATCCCAGCACTTGGGAGGCAGAGGCAGGCGGATTTCTGAGTTCGAGGCCAGCCTGGTCTACAGAGTGAGTTCCAGGACAGCCAGGGCTATACAGAGAAACCCTGTCTTGAAAAACCAAAAAAAAAAAAAAAAAAAAAGAAAAAACAATAAAAATCACTCTGCACTGACCTGCTTCTGTGGGCCCCTGGGAAAATAAAGACAAATGCTATAGAGCTCCTATAGCTGAGAACTTTCTAGTACTTACTTCCCATTCATGGTCAGAAACTAATTAGTTACTAGAAAGGCTTAAGATTATACCACTTTGTTTTGTAAATACTTTTTTAGACTCTGGTAAATACGTAAGGACAGTCTTGCTGGAATCTTCCTCCAGAACCATCCCTGCATATGCCAGTGCCCTGTGGCTGTGTTTGCCAGTGCCCAGTGGCTGCTTCCTCCCCCAGAAACCCTTCAACAGCTTGATTCACATGACCTCCCCCAAGAGACTAGATACTCTGAACTATAAAGAAAGGGGCTGTGTCCCAACATGCACACCTGTCCCTGACACTGGGGTGCTTAATATGGACTTCGTGGGAGGCTGGCACTCTGTTTTGGTGTCTTGTCTTATTTAGGAATGAGGATTTTTCTCCAAGTTTCTTACTCCACCTTGTCATTGTATGGAGGAAGCCTGAGGGGCCACCTTTCAAATGCTTCTGAGTCTGAAGCCCTCTTGCTTGTCAGCCATTGCAGCTCCCGACTCAAAGATCCCTAAGAGGCAGTCTCTTTCCTTATCTGCCAGAACCTAGAGTGTAGCAGCCTGCTGCATAAACAGATGCTGTAAATGAATCTGTAAAACAAGAAAGGAAGGTAGAAAGTACTAAGAAAATAGAAGCATGAGTTTATTTTCCTTGTAGGCTACTATAAGTAACTGGTTGTGTGAGCTCATAATAGCCCCTCTGGGCAGGAGTCTTGGACTAGGGTATCCCCTAAAGGAAACCAAATGTGTCCCCTTATTCTCCCCTCTCATTTCCTTCTTAGGTCAAAGATTCCCAGGGTCTGGGTTGACTTAAAGGCCTGGGGCACAGAAGTCCCTTCACCCATCAACATGGGGCAGCATCTCAGGCACTGGTAGATGAAGAACGGCTGTGGAGGGCAGAGGGAAGTTAGGAAGTCAGCTCCACTTACCGGTTTCCTGAGATCAGAACAGAAGGCAATAATCCCCTTCAGTTCAGATGCTGGGGTTTGGCATTTTATAATTAATTAATTAATTAAGACAAAGTCTCTCTATGTAGCCCAGGCTGGCTTCAAACTTGCCATCTTCATACTTCAGCCTCTTTCATAAACAAATTGAAAATAAAACAGATCACTATTGCTGCAATGAAACCCCATGACCAAAACTGAGTTGAGAAGGAAAGGGCTTACTTGTCTTAAGTTGCCTTATCACTGAAGGAAGTCAGGACAGGAACTCAAGCAGGACAGGAACTCAAGCAGGGCAGGAACCTGGAGGCAGGAGCTGATGCAGAGGCCATGGAGGGGTGCTGCTTAAGGGCCTGCTCAGCCTGCTTTCTTGTGGACCCAGGATCACCAGCCCAGGGATGGCATGCCCAAATCGGGCTGGACCCTCCCCCATCAATCACTAATTAGGAAAATACCTTACAGCCTGATCTTACCGAAGCATTTTCTCAATTGAGGTTCCCTCTTTTCAGATAACTCCAGCTTGTGACACATTACAATGAAAGTAGACAGCTTAGTAACTGATTCTAGCACTTTCTCACTCCTGGTTACAAAGTATCCGATCATACCTTTTGAACCCAATCCTCTAAGTTTGTTAGCTGTCTTTTCTTTTCTTCATTTTACTGTTTCATATTAATATCCTCACTTTAAAGTATTATTTTACATTCATTTATTTATCTCGTGTGTGGGGTGTGGTTATGGGTGCACTGGTACATGCCACTGTACATGTGTGCAGATATGAAAACAGCTTACAGGAGTTGGTTCTCTCCTTCCAGCACCCACCCTAGCTGCCTTTATTCACTGAGACCCTTCCCTCCCCTTTTGCTATTTGTAATCAGTTTACACAGTGGCTGACTTCAGGGATCAGTGGTTCAGAGTATTGGCTGCTCTTGCAGAGGACCTGGTTCCCAGGACCCACATGGCAGCTAACAACCCTCTTTAACTCCAGTTCCAGGGGGGTTTCTGAATGCTGGGATTGCCAGTGTGCACCACCAACAGCTCAACTGAGGCTCTCTAACTTCCCTCGGAAGACCAGCAATCAAGAGGGGACTGATTAGAGGCAAATCCATCTGTCTCTTCCCTACAACTCAGTCTAAGTAGGGGATCAGAACACACACCTATAAAACCAAAGCCGGTTGCACCCCTGAAACGGTTGTTGACGACTGGGGTTAGACTGTGTGTGAACGGAGACGAAAGCTTTCTTTTTCTTTTTTAGAGGGAAAAAGCGTCGATCTATAAACCACTCACACAGGTGGAGAGCTAGGAAGTTGGATTATTTGCTTGGGTCATTTAGATGGGGATTTGCTGCTGCTGTTTTTAAAAATCTGAGTGGGTATTTTTAAAGAAATGTGACATTGATGAATCTCAAAGGAACTGTGTGGAGCCTGAGCAAACTGGGTGGCAGGAGGGAAGAAAAGGGCTGGAGGCCCCGTGGATGTGCTCATCCCGCCTGCAGTGCTCCGGTGGTGTAGGACTGCAGTGCCTGTTCCTAGCTCTTTTCCACTGATGAGGCTCTGGCCACCTGCAGCCCACATATTCCAAAGAGAGGCCTGGCTGCCGCTGGGGAGCTGGGGAGGGGTGTCTGTGGGGATGCCCTAGGGCTGGGGAAGCACACGGAGTTCTCCAAAGCTGTGAGCTTCCAGGGAGCTTTGGGGGAGGGGAGGTACTTCTTCTTAGGGTACCCCAGCACGCTTGCCTTTCTGAGCCTTACACAACCTTTTTAGATCTTCTCCTCTTCTCTCCTTCGCAATCTTCCCCTCCCCCTCTTCCTCTCTTTTCTTCCTCTCTACCCCCCCCCCACCATTTCTCTTCCTCCTCCTCTTTCTTTCCTCCCATATACATGTAGTCCTACTGTATCCATGGGGGATTGGTTTCCAGAACCCTGTGGATGCTGAAATCTGAAGATGTTCAAGTTCTTCATATGCAACGGTATAATATTTGCATGTAAAGTACCCATACGTTCCCAAATGCTTTAAACCATCTCCAAATAACTTCTCTTGCTAACACAATGCCTTGTTCGTGGCTGGTTCGCTGCACAGATTTGGGGGGGGCGGGGGCGGGGAGGGGAAGATCAGAAAAAATGCCAGTACAGCCTTTTATAAATATTTCTGATGTGGGTTAAGTTTAAGATATGTATGTAGAACCAGTAAAGAGAACCAACTATATGTGTATTGTGCATGTATGGATATGTGTGCATGAGTGAGGCTGGATTGAACCTTAAACATACCTCACAAGCCCATGTTTTGAACTGTTAGTCTCCAGTTGGTTTGTGTCGGTTTTGAAGGTTGTGGGGTCTTTAGAAGGTGGAGTGGAGACTAACTGGCAAACGTAAGTCACTAGGAGTGGGCCTTTGAAGGCTTCATCAGGGCTGGAGAGATGGCTCAGTGGTTAAGAGTACTAACTGCTCTTCCAGAGGTCCTGAGTTCAAATCCTAGCAACCACATGGTGGCTCACAACCATCTGTAATGGGATCTGATGCCATGTTTTCTGGTGTGTCTGAAGATAGCTACAGTCTGAAGATGAGCCACGGTGTACTCCTATACATAAAATAAAATAAATCTTAAAAAAAAAAAAAAGAAAGAAAGAAAAGAAAAAGAAGGCTCCATCCGGCCTTGGTTCCCTCTGCTTCCTGGTTTGTCCAGATATGAGTAGCCTCTCCACCCAGGAAGTGCTGCTGTGCCTGACTCCTGCTTCCCCATCACAGGAAACTGAGGCAGGAAGATTTCCAAGACCCTGTCTCAAAACAATCAAACAGCAAGTGAGAGAAAGAAGTGTTTATAACCAACCACCTACTTACCGTTCCCATCTCTCTGTTCTTCTTGGTGTTGATCAATTTTACATCCCTCAGCCTAGAGAACCTCCTCTCCCCATCTCAAGGTTTGTGTTTCCTTGACAGAAACCACAGAGAAGGAAGAAACCACCTTCATGGACTCTATTTGATTTCTTTACCATTTCTTTCTTCCTTTTTTTCTTCTTCTACCATTTCTTGAGGTGAAGAACTCCCGGAAATTCTATACCCAGCAATATCAACCTTTCCTTCTTCAGACAGAGCTTAAAGATTGTGTTTTTCTTCTTGATTTATTTGTGCCTGTGTGTTTGTGTGTGTACTGGGAAGTTTGAGGGTGTTATATCCCCCTGGAGCTGGAGTTAAAGGTGGTTGTAGCCACCAGCATGGGTGGTGGCTATCAAACTTGGGTCTCCCACAAACGCAGCAGCATTCTTAACTACTAGACAGTCCCTGTTTCTCATCCCTGCCAATTCAGCATTAACCCTTGTCTCTACAGTCCCTGTTACATAATGTATCTTTTAAAATGTGGTTATTATAGTGTCTAGGATGATGGCATGCTATAGTCAGCCGCCTTTTCTTAGGATGTATCTATCCCCCGTTGATTGATTGAGGAAAAAAATGACCTTTTTGGGGTCACATCTCAGTGGCAGAGCACTTGCTTAACATGTAAGAGGTCCTTGGGTGCATGTTTAGTAGGATATAAATAAAAAAATAATAACCAGAAGATTTATTTTATTTTATTTATTTAGAGATTTATTTTAATTATGTATATGTTCATGATTTTTGTGTATGTGCATGTGTATATGAGTGAAGGTTCTGGAGTTGGCCAGAAGAGGGCGCCAGATCCCCGGGAGTTGGAGTTACTGGTGGTTGTGAGCCATGCACTATGGGAGCTGAAAATCAAACTTAGGTCCTCTCCAAGAGCCACAATGTTCTTAACCACTGAGCCACCTCTCCAGCCTCATCAACTGACTAGTTTAAAGATACATTTGAAAATGACTTGGGCTGGAGAGAGGGCTCAATGGTTAACAGCACCAGCTGCTTTTCTAGAATACCTGGGATAAATTTCCAGCACCCACATGGTAGCTCACAACTGTCTGCAATTCCAGTTCCAAAGGATCTGACACCCTTATATGGACATACCTTCCAGCAAAACACCAATGCACATAAAAGAAAAATAAATAAATCTTTTTTCTCTCTCTCTCTCTGTATAGCCCTGGCTGTCCTGGAACTCACTCTGTAGACCAGACTGGCCCTGAACCCAGAGATCTGCCTGCCTCTGCCTCTTGAGTGCTGGATTAAAGGAGTGAACCACCACCATCCAGCTTGTAAACCATCTTTTTAAGTAATTGAAGAACGTGGTGTGCACTCAGACTAGTGTGTGTGCATACAGGTGTGTATATGTGCATGCAGATGTGTGTGTGCATACAGAGTTGTATGCATATAGGTGTGTGTGTATACAAGTGTGTGTGTTGTGCATACAGGCCTATGTGTGTGTGCATACAGATATGTTTGTGTGCATACATGCATGTGTGTATGCATGTGCATACAGGTATGTGTGTGTGCACAGAAGGATACAAGTGTGTGCGTGTACATACAGATATATGTGTGTGCATACAGGTGTGTATCTGTGCATGCAAGTGTGTGTGCATACAGAGTTGTGTCCATACAGGTGTGTGTATACAAGTATATGTGTGCATACAGGTGTATGTGTGTATGCATGTGCATGCAGGTATGTGTGTGTGAATACAGGTATGTGTGTGCATGTGCATACAGGTATGTGTGTGTGTGTACATGTGCATACAGGTGTACACGGATGTGCACCAGAGGTCTGCATTGGATATCTTTCTTAGTCACTCCCCACCTTATTTTCTGAGGCCCAATCTCTTACAGATGTTGACTTCTGTCTGCAGCTCCAGATAGAACCTGCTTCAGCCTCCACCCTAAACCTCTGCCCTTGGCTTTTTGCTCCTGACTAGGCTAGCTGTCAGCAGGTTCCAGGGATCTGTCTGTCTTGCTCTTCTCAGTGCTGAGACTAGAGGCTGTGCCCAGCTTTTTCTATATGGGTCCTGAGTATGGAACACTGGTCCCTATACTTGTATATTAAGAACTCTACTGACTGAATCGTTTCCCTAGCCCAGAACTGTGGGCTTCTTTAATATTAGAAAGCCCTGAAGTTTCTTAGCTCCATTTTTATGTCTCTTTGCCCCGGGGTTGTTGTCATGTGTGTTGAGTGCACCTGGATGCGCAACTCACACATATGTACACACTCCTGGCTCTGGATCTCGGGAGGAATGTTGAGACCCTTTCTGCTGTCACTGTGCCTGTGCCTTTGCTCTCATCAGCATGCATGGGCATGCTCCCAGTCAGGGATCAGGGATCCCGGTCGCTTTCCTAAGCAGTCTTCTCAGCTTTAGAATTCCTCTGCACAAGAGTGGACTTTCTAGGACCCAGGGTTCATGCAAAGATCTTAATTCTAGGTCCTCACCTTGGGTCACCCAAGGCCTCATGAGTTGCATCAGACAGATGTTGACCTCTGTCTGCACCTCCAGATAGAACCTGCTTCAGCCTCCACCCTAAACCTCTGCCCTTGGCTTTTTGCTTGTTTTCTGCTTCTTCGGGATTTACATTTTCCTTTATTCTCTCCTGTTGCACCATGCAACGCACTCAAAGGTTTTCGATAACTACAAAGATTACTTACTCTCACCCGGTCTCATCCACTCCTTACTTGCGATCATGTTCCCCTCTCAGCCCAGGTTGAAGCTGGGATGGAAAGCTGTTACTTTCTCTTTTTTTTTTTTTCCAGGTTTATTTTATTATTAATTATGTATATGTGACTGTGTGTGGGTGTCTGCACCCACATGTGGGTGCCCACAGAGGCCAGAAGAGGGCACCAAATCCCCTGGAGCTAAAGTTAGAGGCAGCTGTGAGTCCCCAGAAATGGGTGCAAGGAACTGAACTCTGGTCCTCTGGAAGAGCAGCAAACTCTCTCAACCACTGAGCCGTCTCTCTAGCCCAGCTCTGGTCATTTTTAATGATCCTGATATTTCTACATGGAGTCTAACTTCCCATTTATATGACCTTAAACTCATTTTAACAGGCAATGACTTGAGAATAAGTTGTTGGGTCAAAGAAAAAGATTTCTCTGGAAAGCCAGCAGCCAACAAGACACAAGACGGAGACTCTCGCCAACCAAGGCTACCTTCTGTAGTGTCGCAAGCGCAGTCTTGTGTAGGGAGCCAAAAAGCATGTCAGCCCAGCGGGTACCAGGATAGTCTTTGGAGTATCTGAGAGAAAAGAGATACCTAAGGAAGCCGGGCAGTGGTGTCGAACGCCTTTAATCCCAGCACTTGGGAGGCAGAGGCAGGTGGATTTCTGAGTTCGAGGCCAGCCTAGTCTACAGAGTGAGTTCCAGGACAGCCCAGGTTACACAGAGAAACCCTGTCTCGAAAAATCAAAAAAAAAAAAAAAAAAACCTAAGAAAGTGAGCTGAGAACTAGCAGAAAAAGGGGCAGAGCCCCAAAGAAGGTCTGTCCAGAGAAGTCACGTCGAGAATCTTGCTCCGTGGTCTCTGGGCTTGTCCATTATGTTAGTAAATACAGTCAGGCTCTGCTTTAGATTACTCCAGCCAGCAGCACAGCATTTGTACTACCATGGTCCTGTATAGTTATAGTGGAGCCCACAATTCCTGCCACCTAATGACCCAGTAGCCATCACGACGCCTGATGCAGCCTATGCATCTTTGGAATGAGTCTGATGTACAAAGCTGTCCAAAGATGTTCAGACACGGAGATTTGTCCAATGTTTTAGTCAGCTCAAGGACAGCTGTGTGTGTTCATAGCCTAGGAGCCGTGGGGTGGGCCAGAGTCTTCGCCACACATCAGCTTAGCTCCCTAGGTTCTGTTAATGTGCCCCACGGCGTTCTAGGGGGTTCTCAGAGCACATCCCTGTCCAGGAGAAACAAGCCTTGCTTTTTTTGTGTGTGTGGGTTAGTTTTCCATTGTCTTAAGCTAATTTGAATCTTCTTTGCAACCCTCTCTTTCTCTTAGTGAGTATTCATTGTACAAAATAATGAGTTTTCTTATGTATCTGTATTCTCTCCTTCCCGCCCGCCTCCTCTCATTTTTCAAGACAGGGTTTCTCTGGGTTGTCCTGGCTGTCCTGGAACTCACTCTGTAGACCAGGCTAGCCTTGAACTCATAGAGATCTGTCTGCCTCTGTTCCCAAGTTCTGGGATTAAAGGTGCGCTCCACCACCACCTGGCTTATTTGTTCTTACATACACTTGTTTGGATGTGCACATGCTCATGGGTGGTGGGGAGACATGGAGGTTAGAAGTCGATGCCTAGTATCTTCCTCAATCACTCACCACCTTATTTTTTGAGTCAGGGTCTATAACTGAGCCTGGAGCTGGCTGACTGGCTATACTGGCTGGCCACCAAGCCTAAGAGATCCCTTTGTACCTGGTCCCCCATCATTACTGGGTCACATGCATGCTGCTGCATCTGGCTTCTTAGATTCTGTGATCCAAACTCAGGTTTTTGTGGGTGCACAGCAAGCACTTCACCAATGGAGCCAAGTGTCCAGCCCCTTTGTGGTTTTTATTTTTTGAGCCCACCAGAGCTCTCTGCTTCTGGCCCCTCAGCATCTTCTTATGGTGGTGCTGGGGCTCAAACCCAGGATCTTATACATCTTAGGCAGAAGCTGTACTGCAGAGCCAACTCCCAGAACTTCACTAGTAGAAGACCAGAGAAGGCATGTGCTCTTCTCTCAGTCACGCCCCCAGCCCCTCCCTGGGAGATTCTAGGCAGGGACTCTACCACTGAGCCACACCCTCCACCCCTCATTGGGGGATTCTAGGCAGGGGCTCTACCACTGAGCCACGCCCCAGCCCCTCACTGGGGGATTCTAGGCAGGGGCTCTACCACTGAGCCACACCCTCCACCCCTCACTGGGGGATTCTAGGCAAGGCCTCTACCACTGAGCCACACTTCCAGTCTCTCACTGGGAGATTCTAGGCAGGGCTCTACCACTGAGCCACACTTCCAGCTCCACATTGAGGTATTCTAAGGCAGGTGTTCTACCAGTAAACCAGCTCCCCAGACTTCCTTTCACTTTTTATTTTGTGACATGGTTGCTCAGGCTGGCCTTGAACTAACTCTATAGCCCAGGCAGTACTTGAGTCTGCAGTCCTCCCGGCTTCAGCTTCTGTTGTAGACTGGTGTCCAGCCAGGTCTAACTTACACTGGCTGTCCTCTCTGACAGTACTGGGTGTTGGTCCAGAGTGGAGCTACCTGGAAAGCAAGTCAGCAGGGGTTTGGGGAGGCTGGACAATGGCGGTTGGGTTGTGGGGAACTATTACCCAGAGCAATGGCTGAGTTTGCTGGAGCCAAGCAGGGTGATGAAGGTGGCGGAGAATTTTAGAGAAGGGCAGCAGACAGCTATTTTAAGGGTTCAGGAGTCATGTTTCCCACAGGTTGCTGAGATATAACCAGGAAGGCAGGATCCGGGCCATGCTATGAGGTGTCAGTTTAGAATTAGAAGCACTAATACGGTCCATTGTTTTCTATTAAACATCCGTACAGAAATAAATAGTACGAAATCACAAGCATATGTGTGTACGTGTCTTGGGATATTCCCACTGGGAACTGATACCCTGATAGCCACCAGCTTGTCTCTTGATGCCTAAATAATGTTCTCCAGCAAAGCAGATCAAAGTTCATCTGAGGTGGGGCAGCTTCTGAGGCTGGTGGAGACAATGCAAGCTAAGATAGAAAAGCTGTGTCCGGAATTGGGTGGGGAGGCTGGAGAGAAGGCTTTATGTCACTTACTGCTTCAGAGGATCCAAGTTCCGGTTTCCCCACACACCTTCAGGCAGCTCACTGACCACCTGTAACTCCAGCTCCAGGGGACCCAACCCCCTCTCCGACAACGGTATGCATGTGCATTTACATACACAGACACATAAGTTAAAAAAAAAAAAAAAAAAAAAAAAAAAAAAACTTTTTTTAAAAACAGAGTGTGGCATGACCAAAGGATGTCGAAGCAAAGCCAGGTATGATACCTGTGGAAGTGGAGGGCGGAAGATCAGGAGTTCAAGGTCATCTTCAGCTACATAGTGGGTTCAAGGCTAGCCTAAGGTACCTAAGACCTCTTGTTGTTTTATTTTGTTCTGGTTTTTTTTTTTTTTTTTTTTTTTTTAAGACAGGGTCTGTCTGGGTACCCTTGTCTGTATTGAAATTAGTTCTGTAAACCAGGCTGGCCTTGAACTCAGAGATCCGCCTGCCTCCGCCTCCCATAAAGGCAAGTGCCACCACCGCCCAGCATAAGACCTCTCCTTAAAAAAAAATGTTTTTCATCAAAAGAGACAGGCCGGGCGGTGGTGGCGCACGCCTTTAATCCCAGCACTTGGGAGGCAGAGGCAGGTGGATTTCTGAGTTCGAGGCCAGCCTGGTCTACAGAGTGAGTTCCAGGACAGCCCGGGCTACACAGAGAAACCCTGTCTCGAAAAACAAAACAAAAAAAAAGTTAATCAAAAGAGACATGATTAGTCAACAGTAAAGGGTCAAGTGAAACCTCAAAAATAAGTCGTGCAAACAACAGCTCATTCCCCATTGGAGGAAACGGACATGAATAAGTGGGAAGAGAATATAAGTGACTGAAAGAAGAGAGTATGTACAGCCAAGTGAACAGATAGGAAATTATGAGCAGGGTCCACCTACCTAGTCTTTATGAATCACAAAGCAAAGGGGAATAACCTCTTGGAGGGCAAGCCCAGCACCACAGCATCTCAGTCTCTCCATCAACAGAGATCATAGCTGCATTAGTCTGCTTTCTAGCACTAATACCTGACACTGGCTACTTATAAAGACAACAACAGGGTCTATTTAGTCCCATCTTGGGATGCACCACAGTGTGAGCTGTGTCAGCCTGTGACACTCCTTTTGTACAATCCTCTCTGACTCCAGGGTCCTGATCTCCTGATCGGCACCTAACTTCCTCCCAGAGCACACCATTGTGACCCTGGGCCCACCCACTAATCACCATCTCTTAAGGATTCTATCTACCCCAGGACTGCCAGCCCAAGAAGCAAGCCTTGCATGAGCCCTTGGGAGGGGTCATAGTTAAACCACATCCAGCCAGAGACCTCAGTAACACTGAGCATGGGGGTTCGTGACTGTCATCCTAGCACTGAGGAAACTGAGGCAGGAGGATAGACATAAGCTCAAGGCATGTCTGGGGTACATAGCAAGAGCCTATCAACAAACAAAACCCCCAAACCAGCTAGCAGTGGTGGCACAAGCCTTTAATCCAATGTCATCCTCGTTGTTTCTCCGCAGGTCTTTCCTGCCTTCTCTCCCTGTCTTCCCCTGCCTCACGGATTGCTCCTCGGGGACATTTCATGTTCCTCTTCTTTATTTAATTCTGAGACAACATCTCCTTGGAGCCCCGGACGTCTGTGAGCTCACTAGGAAGCAGAGGATGACCTTGAATGTCCAGCTCTCCTGTCTTTGCCTCCTGGGTGCTGAGGTCACAAGCTTACGTCAACATATCTAGTTTCATTTGATGCTTGGGATGGAATCAGGGTATCACACCTGCTGCTCAAGAATTTACCCACAAAGCACCAATCTCAGCCCTTGAGGCCCTGGCTTCTCACTACTGAAAGCTCTGAGCTCTTCTCTCTTCTCCTCTCCTCTCCTCTCTTCTCCCCTCTCTCTCTCCTCTCTTCCTCATCTCTTCCTTTCTTCCCCTCCCTTCCTCTCCTTCCTCTCTCCTAACCTTCTTCCCCTCTCATGTCCTTTCCTTTCTTCTCCCCTTCTCTCCCATCCCTTCCTCTCTCCTCTCTTCTCCTACCCTCCTCTCTTCTGTTCCCCTCTTTCCCCTCCCCTCCTTTTTCCTCTCTTCTCCTCTCCTTTTACATTCATTCCTTTGATGACATCATCAGTCTTGGTTTGAAATAGCACTGATCTGCCAATGATAGTCCACCTTGTCTCCTTGCTTCCTCCCTGGGTATATACTGCCTTCCTTCACCCCAACTTTTCTTTTCTTTCTTTCTTTCTTTTTTTTTTTTTTTTTTTTTTTGGTTTTTTCGAGACAGGGTTTCTCTGTGTAGCCCGGGCTGACTGGAACTCACTCTGTAGACCAGGCTGGCCTCGAATCAGAAATCCGCCTGCCTCTGCCTCTCAAGTGCTGGGATTAAAGGCGTGCGTCACCACCGCCCGTCTGACCCCAATTTTTCTACTCCTGTGTCCTAACAGGTAACAGCTCCAGCCAAGCCACCAGACCTCCCCACCTCACTGTCCTTCCACAGTTCGTCTCATCCCAGCAAAGGCAACTCTGCTCTTGCTTTGCTCAAGCAGGAAGCTTGAGGTCACCACAGACACCCGTGGTCGCACATCTCACATCTGGACAGGTAGAAAATATTCCCTAACTTTAAAAAAAAAAAAAAAAAGATTTTTAAAATAATTCTGAGTGAGGGACTCAGATGCACTGGAACTTGGCTTACAGACAGGTGTGAGCTGCCCTGTGAGTGCTGAGAATTGAACTCAGGTCCTCTGGAAGGACAGTCAATGCTCCTAACCACTGAGCCAGCTCTCCAGCATCAGATGTTGGCTTCTTTCTTCAGAGTACATATGTTGACAGTAACGTCCTCTCCTAACTCCGCAGCCCCCCACTTAAACCAAGCCACCTTCAGCTCTCCTCTGGGCTTTCACTGCGGCGTCCACCTGTGCCCCCATCACTCCCTGCCTGACCCTCAGCAGCAGCTCAAAGTGATTTCTGAGATTGGGACTCTGCAGAAGCCCATGTTAAGCCCTTGAGTGCAGATGGTTCATGTGTAATGCTTCCTAGGTGTAGGTAGGAAAACCTCAGGGAAAAAGGAAGGGAGCCAACACAAGGTGTGTTTAAGTGAGGGACACATGGGTAACTGGAACTTGAGTTCCCCACTGGGGGCATCTGAGGGACACTGAGAATGTGTCTCCCACTGACAAATGCAAGAGGCAAGAAGATATCTAGACCTTTCTACTCTACCTAATGCCACACTGGCTGACGTGATTCTCTGGGCTTTTACTCCTCGCCTTCCCATGTTCAAGATCTTCTCCCTTCTGTGATGTTCCATCTAAACGCACAGGGCTGAGTGAGCACAAACCAAACCCTCAGAAACCATGAAAACACCCCCCCCTTCTTTTCTTCAAGTTGTTCTCCCAAGTATTTTGGTCACAGGGACACAAAGTGTAACCAAAGCACAGCCTTGACTTTTGTGGATCTTTATTTAAACATCCCCATCTCAATAAGGTCTTGGTAAAAGGAACATGTCGCCTTCCAAAAAGGAAATCTAAAGACACTCTGATAAGGTACTATTTATAAGGCGGGGAGATGACTTAGTGGGTAAAGTGCTTGCCATGCAAGCATGACGATCTGAGTTCGAGTCCCCAGAACCTACTTAAAGCTTAGCATGATAGCATGAGGTCTGTATTCTGAGTGTGCCTGTGGCAAGACAGAAGGATGGACACAGGAGAATCCCTGGAAGCTAGAGGGCCAGCCAGCCTGGAGACAAAGCAGTTAAACACCGAGGAGACCTCATGTCTCAAACAAGATGGAGAGCAAAGTCCAATGCATGAGGTTCTCTGCTGAGCTCTACACGCATGCCAGCACTAACACACGTGGACATGGACACTTACACATGTATATGACATGTACATCACACACACACATACTAAAGCACTATTTACAAAGGCACAGGGCAACCAGAGAGATGACACATGGAGAGCACGGTGGTACAGCCAGCCACAGTTCCCATCTCTAGTCCACAGGAGGAGAAGAAAGAGACGTTCTCAGAACCAGCCCTGCTGAAGCCGAGGCCTTTGGAGGATGGATGAAAGATGCTGACCTCACTGCCTTCCGCCCTCCAGTCTCCCAAGTGTGCTTCCCGACTGCTACAGCCAAGGAGAAGCCAGAAGGCAAGGAAGCGAGGGGCCGGAGGGTCGGGAAGTCCTTTACCCTGTTTGTACTGTCAGCCTTCAGGCATGAGGCAGGAAGCGAGGGCAAATAATAGAGATTCCCCCAACCCCCAACGGACAACGACACACACCAAATAGTAATATACACACATTCATCTACCTTCCTGCTTCATGTTCACCCCAGCAGCCAGCAGGATGTAGCCTCTGGCTTTTTTGCCTCTTTTATTTAACCCCCCTCTCCTCTCACAAGGTACCAGTGCTGTAAGGTTGGGGTGTTTCCATGGATTTCTTTGTTTCCCTTCACCTCCATGAGTACTCAGAACTTACCATGTGCACAACTAAGATTTTGTCCTTTTAAAAAGATTTCTGTATTTGTTATAAATTTTATGTGTACACAAGTGTTCTTATGTGCACCACATTCACGTGGGCACCCAGAGAGGCCAAAAGAGGACATTGGATCCTATGGAATTGGAGTTGCAGGTGGGTGTGTGGGTCTTAGGAACCGAACTCTGGTGGTTTGTGCTCTTCACTGCTGAGCCATCTCTTCAGCCTCTTGTTGTTTCTTCATTTGTTTGGGGTTTTTTGTTTGAGACAGGGTTTCACTGTGTAGCCCTGGCTGTCCTGGAACTTACTCTGTAGACCAGGCTGGCCTTGAACTCAGAAATCTGCCTGCCTCTGCCTCCCAAGTGCTGGGATTAAAGGCGTGCGCCACCACTGCCCAGCATCTCTTAAAACTTGCACTGGGGGTAGAGGAATGCATACCTCTCTTGCAGGGGCCTAGCACCCATGTCAGTGGGCTCACAACTGCCTACCTATAATTGCAGCTCTGGCCTCTGTAGAACCCTGCACACAGGTGACATACACAGACACACATAAATAAATACACATCAATAAACATATAATAAGTAGTAATATAAATATATAACAACATATTTATTATATTAGTAATTGTCTTAGGGTTTTACTGCTGTAAACACACACCATGAGATGTCTATAAGGACAGCATTTCATTGGGGCTGGCTTACAGGTTCAAAGGTTCAGTCCATTTTCATCAAGACAGGAACATGGCAGCATCCAGGCAGGCACGGTGCAGGAGGAGCTGAGAATTCTACATCTTCATCCGAAGGTGCTAGTGGAAGACTGACTTCCAGGCACCTTGGAGTAGGGTCTTAAAGCCCACGCCACAGTGACACACTTCCTCCAACAAGGCCACACATACTCTAACAAGGCCACACTTCTAAATAGTGCCACTCCCTGGGCCAAGTATATACAAACTATCATAGTAATATATTATTATATGATTGAAATAAATGGTAAATGTATAATAAATACATAAAATAAATAAATCTCAAAAGGTTTTCTTGTTATCCTTTTTTTTTTCTTTTTTCTTTTTCTTTTCAGTGCTGAGAATGGACCCCATGGCCTTTCATCTACTAGGCAAATGCTCTACCACTGAGCTACATCCCCAGTCACCATCATCACCACCACCACCACCACCATCATCATCATCACTGTCATTATTTTGTGATGTTGGGATGGTACCTAGAACCTTGAAAGCACTCAACTACATCCCCAGACCTCAACTGTGATTTCTTGAGTAAATTTACTACTTACCTGTGGTAGACACAAGAATACTCAGAGATGCCGGGCGGTGGTGGCGCACGCCTTTAATCCCAGCACTTGGGAGGCAGAGGCAGGCGGATTTCTGAGTTCGAGGCCAGCCTGGTCTACAGAGTGAGTTCCAGGACTGCCAGGGCTACACAGAGAAACCCTGTCTCGAAAACAACAACAACAACAAAAAAGAATACTCAGAGATATCCTCAACTTAGGCATCTGCATATAGGAAAGATTATGTGGCCACTTGACCGTAAAGTAGGAGGTTAGCTTGGATTATTTGGATGGATCCCGTGTAGTGACAAGAGTCAGAGAGATTTAAGGATGCTAGGCTGTTGGCTTTGAGGCTGAAGAGAGAACCCACAAGCCAAGGAATGCAGGCTGCCTCTAGAATCTAGAAAGGAAAGAAAAGTTTCTACCCTGAGCCCAGCAGGAGAGAGCATGGCGCACAGTCTTGTGAGTTCTATTTCATACTCTTGGCCTCTAGAACAAGAAAAAAAAAATAGCATTGTTTTGTGTTTGGGGCAGTCTGTCACAGGCAACAGGAGACACCAATATACTTGCCTTTGCAAGAAAACAGGTTCTTTTGCTTGGTGTGGCCTTTTTAAAATGACAATTATCTTGTGTGGGGTGGGTAGGTGCTTGAGTTTGTACACACACCACGGAGTACATATAGATGAAAGGAACAACTTGCAGGAGTTGGTTCTCTTCTCCTACTAGGTGTGTCCTAGGGATTGAACTCAGGTTGTCAAAATTAACTGCAAGCATCTTTACCTGCGGAGCTATTTTACAGGCCCTTGTTATAGCTGTTCTACGTGTAGCTTTCATGAATAAATAGGACTTTTTTCTGGCTTTATTTTTGTTCGATTTTGAGATACGGTCTTACTGTGTAGGTCAGATTGGTCTCAAACTCCCTCTGTAGTCTAAGCTAGCCTCAGACTCCCTCTGTAGCCTGGGCTAACCTTTACACTTGGGGTGTTCCCATCTCTTGAATTCTGGGATTGTAGGGGTGCCTCCCCATGCCCAGACAAATGAGACTATTAAATGCTCTTTCCCTGTGGGTGGGAAAGTGTATGGACGGAAGGAGCAGGCTATTTGTGTCATCCAGATGGCTCAGTTCCTAGTCTCCAGTAGGGTCTCTTCTAGTCACTGGACTTGTGACTGCCTGGCTGACGTAGACACTAAATATCCCTGAAGAGTGACCACTCCCTCAGCAACTTCTAGCTCATAAAAGTTTTGTCTACCTTGTTTTTTAGGACACCAGGGACCCCCTCCCCATTTGACTTTTTTAAATAAAACTGAAAATGTATTTATGTATATAATTTTTTTAATTAGTCCTCTATCATGGGTTGCCTAACCCGGCTGATGTATCTACAAAAGACCCCTACACTCAAGGCTCAAGGAAAATCAAAGAAAGAGAGAAGAGCCAGAGGACCAAAATGCCTGCTTTGAAACAGTGTCTTCTAGACACGACAAAGAAGCTGCACCCATGAAATGCTCACAATATGGCCGCCGGAACAAGACCTGTGATAGGAGAATGCCACAGGCCCCACTCCTAGATGAGGAACGACAGAAAACCAATGGCTGTGGAAAAGGAGAGTGGGTTTTCTCTAAGGATGAGCCTGAGAGGGTACACAGGCCCCGGTGGTTAGCCCTAACCACCTGTGCGCATGCGCAACACGGAACACTCACTGTGTTGTATGTAAGCGTAACGACTATGATTAAAAGTGAGGGCATGAGAGATGGAGAGATGGTTCTGCAGTCAGGAGTGCTGTCTGCTCTTCCAGAGGACCTAGGTTCAAGTCCTAGCACCCACATTTTGGCTAACAATTCTGTATAACTCCAGTCTCAGGGGATCCATCGTTCTCTTCGGGCCTCCATGGAGACATGCACACATGTAATACACATCCGTAAACGCTGGCAGAACATTCATGCACATAGAATGAAATAGGTCATGATTTTGAGTTGGGGGATAATATGGGAAGAGTAACTATATGCCTTAGTTAGGGCTTTACTGCTGTGAGCAGACACCATGACCAAGGCAACTCTTATAAAGAACAACATCTGATTGGGCCGGCTTACAGATTCACAGGTTCAGTCCATTGTCATCAAGACAGCATCCAGGCAGACATGGTGCAGGAGGAGCTGAGAGTTCTACATCTTCATCCAAAGGCTGCTAGTGGAAGACTGACTTCCAGGCAGCTAGGATGAGGGTCTTCAAGCCCACGCCCACAGTGACACACCTACTCCAACAAGGCCACACCTACTAATAGTGCCACTTCCTGGGTCAAGGATATTCAAACCATCACACCATATATGAAATTCTCAAAAAAATATAATAATAATAGAAGAAGAAGTTGTCTTCTTCTAATTCTTCAAATCAAACCATGCCGGTGGCAAGGTCCGGGTAGCGTCTCTTAGTGCAGGGTTAGTTAGCTCTACAGCTGGGCACCACCCTATGGGTGTGAGCCTCCTGGATATGAACCTCCCACATAGCCAGGAGGGGCAAGGAAGCTGGAAGGTGAGCGTGAAGGCGAAGAAGAGGCTGTGTGTCCGGGATGTGACTTAATGAACTCCCCTCTCGGGCCTGCCTTTCCACATGGTCCCTCCACCAGAGCATGGGAACTAGGGGAGGCTCATGGGAGGGGATGGGGCAGGAGAGTGAGGTGGCACTCGAAACTTCTCCCTGATGTAAGATTAGTGCCAAGGCCAGTTTAGCGGCTCGGGGTGGTGCCCGTCGGGATGAGCTATCTAAACCACCCTCCCCCTCTTTCTGGTCCCCATCCAGCAGCCGCGCTCCCCAGCAAGCTGCATACCTACAACCTGTGCATGGAGGTGGGGGCTTTCCCGAGTGTCTGGGGCGGTGGCAGAGCCAAGGGGACAGACGGAATAGGCAAGCCTTCTGCAAAGCCAGACCACTCTAGAGGTGCCTGCCTGTGCCAGCTCCACCCCGATTACAGCCGGTACCCCTGAAACACCATAGGACTTGAGTTTGCAAGGCAAAGAAGGGAGAAGGGTTATGAAGAGAAGCCAGCAAGAGAACAAAGGAGGCTTTGCCTGAGAAGAGAGGGAGGTACCTTCCACTGAGGCCTCAGGGCCTGGGGAAGTGAGTCACTGGGCCTCCGGGTTGGACCCACCTCTGGGGGTTCCGTGGGATTGAAAATGCAGCCCAGCTGGCCAGGCATAGGCCCTGGGGTGCGGCAGGGGTTGTCAGTCTTTGGAGTCTGTTGGGTGGGGTTTTCCCCAGCACCCCCACCATTCCCGCCCCCAGGACCTGGTGTGCGTCCAGCCTGGAGGCCTTGGCGACTGTTTTTATGCCTCATTAGGCACAGCCAGGCGGGGCCCCATGCCACTACTGCAGCCGCAGCCACCGGGGGGGGGGGGGGGGGGGGCGGTGGGCGTGGTCCCCTCTACCAACCCTCAGCAGGGACCCGGGTTCTATAGCCTTTCTCAAAACCACACTGCACCCCTGCCACAGCAAGGCATCTGTGCTTCCGGAAGGTGGCGCTCTGCTGTTCCAAACTGCCCCTTTTCTGCCCCGCCCCGCCCCCCCAACTCTGGGGATGGGAACTTGGAGATCTCGTTGCACACCCCAGCTTCTTGCACAACCTTCTCCCAATTATTCTGGTATAGTGTGTGGTAACAGGGCGAGCATTCCAGGACCTTGTACTTACTCGTACAAATCTGCCTCCTGTTTGTCTGCAGGGCCAGGCGTGTCTCCTTGGGCCCCGGGAAATGGGGGTGTGTTCGCGTCCAAGAGGGCGTGGCCCGCGTCCGCCGCAGGGGCAGCCGCCCAGCCCTGCGCCCAGCCCAGCCCTTGCAGCCTATTTCGTCCCAAACCGCAGCCACTTCGGGAGCCCTGGACCCGATCCAGGACACAGAGGAGGATGCACTGGTGACGTTCTAGACACAGGCTTCGAGCAGCCAGCCTACTTGGTCCTCAGCAGCTTCAGCCAGCGACCTACATGGCCTGTGTCCTCCTGTGGGCAGGATCGGATCAGCACCCTCAAAAGCTTCAGCATAGGGGTGCAGGTTTTTGCCCGTGCATGCTGTAACTCTACTCCTGAAGTGTTCGTCCTGGTTTTCGATCTCTGTTTTGTTTCGGCATGTTTTCTTTTGTGGAGTCTGGGATCTCACTCTGTAGCCCAAGCTGGCTGGAAACTCACTATGTAGCCCAGGCTGGCCTCGAACCCTTGTCAACCTTCCTGCTTCACTCTCTCAAGTGCTGGAATGACAGGTGGGAACTGTCACTCCCAGCCTGGTTTGTAATTTTTGTGTGAGTGGATCCTAGGAGTCAGCCCCCATGACCAGCTGTAATACTTGAGTCATGGCTTTGTATCAGGGAACACTATTCCCCCACAGCCTCTGATAAATTATGGGAAATAAATAATCCACGTGGACAAACAGATGCCTTCTCTTAGCTTCATGGACTGTTGTTTCTCTGAAGTGGCTGGCCAACAATAGAAGACAATTTTATTTCACCTGAGCATTTCAGACTTCACATCCACAGCCGCATGGCCTCTGTGGTGGTTTGAATAAGCTTGGCCCAGAGAGTGGCACTATTAGGAGCTGTGGCCTTGTTGGAGTGGGTGTGGCCTTGTTGGAGTGGGTGTGGCCTTGTGGGAGTGGGTGTGGTCTTGTGGGAGTGGGTGTGGCCTTGTGGGAGGAAGTGTGTCACTGTGGGGGTGGGCTTTGACAAAGACCTTCCTCCTGGCCACCTGGAAGGCAGTCTCTCCTGGCTGCAGTCTGATCATGAAGTAGAACTCTCAGCTCCTCAAGCGCTATGCCTCCCTGGACACTGCCATGTTTCCTGCCTTGATGATAATGGACTGAACCTCTGAACCTGCAGGCCAGCCCCAATTAAATATTGTCCTTTATAAGAATTGCCTTGGTCAACTCTTGGTGTCTCTTCACAGCAATGGAAACCCTAAGACAAGCCTCCAGGACTGCAGGCCTGTGGTGAGGCGTAGCGTCACAACAGAGAGGCCAAAATAGATCAGAGTTGCTCACATCATGGCACCTGGCAAGCAGAGAGAGTCAGAGAGGAAGAGTCCAGGGACAAGATAAAACCTTCAAAGTCATGTCTACAGAGACCCATCTCCGTGAAGCTGCAGCTATCTATCTAGGAATCCATCCAGGGACTGACCTGTTGATGAAGTCGATACCCTGGTGATTCCATCTTTAGAACATAGTGCTATCAGTCTTTAACACGTGAGCCTTTTGTGTGAACTTCAAATCCAGACCATAACAGGCGTTATAAGAGGTCTGTGCTATGGCGGGGTCCCCTTCTGATAACTAATGTCCAACACCACTTCTTCAAGTCATGGTTGAATGGCTCACCCTCAAACAGCATAAATTCTAGCACATCCTTCCTCTGAGGGATAAACCACTACTGATGGGCAGCTGTGCCTGGATGCATCTCCTCAGAGGAGCCCTTCTCAGGACTGAGGACCTGGTCCAAAACAGTGGCTCTGAGGTTTGGGGAGCTCACTGGGGATTAGACTAGGGACTTGCTTGCTAAGCTTTGAGGCTTGTGGGGAAAGAGCCACTATCCAGGGCTCACAAATCTAAGGGTTTAGTCTAGGATGAAGGTGGGGGAGGGGTCATCATTATGGCAGAAAAGGAAGGATTCCCACAAGGCACAGCAGCGGGGAGCTTGTGTGGTATGGCTTCTTCTCATATCTCGGTACATCAGGAAGTAGAAAGTTTAGCTGCAAACAAGTGTTTCCCTACAAACATCAAGCTCCCCTCCAGGGACTCCCTTCCTCCAGCAAGGCCCCGCCTCTTAAAAGTTCCACAACCTCACCAAACATCACTACCCCCTGGGGACCAAGTGTGCAAACACATGAGCCCATGGGAGTCATTCCACAGGCAAACCGTAATATGAATCACACAGGCTGCCCTGGAGCTGGGGTCTCACTTTTGCTGAAAACTCACAGGGTCATGAGGGTGATGACTGAGCCACCCAACTGGATGTGCCCCCCTCCTCCCCCAAATAAGATGAGAGGCAGGAGAGATGACTTAGTAGTTAAGAGCACTGACTGCTCTTCCAAAGTACCAGGGTTCAATTCCTAGCACCGACATGGCAGTTCACAACTGTGTGTAACTCCAGTTCCAGGGGATCTG
Source organism: Mastomys natalensis (assembly GCA_021653895.1). NCBI lineage: Eukaryota > Metazoa > Chordata > Mammalia > Rodentia > Muridae > Mastomys > Mastomys natalensis. Next base: position 139,502 of record JAJTUV010001116.1, read on the forward strand.
ACACCCTCTCACAGACATACATGTAGGCAAAACACCAAAGCACATAAAATAAAAATAAATACATTACTTTAAAATGATGAGATGAAATGCCCAGTCAGCTATCTTTCTTTGACCTGAAAATCCTTGGGTTTGTGTCCCTTTTGGGCCACCATTGAAACTCAAAAACGCTGATGCTTCCAAGAGAACAGCAGTGCTGAGCTTACTCCTGGCAGGAAGAAACCCTGTGATATCAACACCTTTATCTTTGTCTTGTTCCACATGGCATCTCCTGAGTTCTCCAGAGAACACCCAAGTCGCCACAGCACTTTGTCAGGATGTCCTTTCAGCAACAAGGGATCCTTTTGGGAGTGTTTCTCTAGGCCTCTCTGTGCCAGCTGGTGAATTTAGCAATTTTCATCTAAATGCAGCTGATACTTTTCTGTGAGCAGGTGCCCTTGACTCTCCTCCTCAGAAGCAGGCAAAGTTATGATATAAAGCAGGGAGATTGTCTTGGGTTTCCTGTTTAACGATAAAGCTTTATCTTTGAAGGTTTCCTTGGATACTAACAACAAACCTTGGACGGCCTATGAGAAACCTCGTGTCCATAAAGGCAAGAGCTCCTTTTGATGAACAGACATTAAAACTGTTCCTTACTGGAAGTGGCCCCACACAACTCTAATCCCAGCACCAAGGAAACTAAGATGTTAAAGAGTCTGAGGTTAACCTGGGTTACTGAGTGAGACCCCGACTCAAAATAAAATCATTCATTTCTCTCCCCCTCTTTCTCTCTCTCAATCTCTCTCTGTCTTTCTTTCTTTCCTTCTACCTTCCTTCTTTCCTTCCTTTCTTTCTTGTAGACCAGGCTGGCTTTGAACTCACAGAGATCCACCTGCCTTTACCTGGAGCACTGAGTGGAAGGAACTACGCTGAGTTTATTTCTTTGTTGTTAACAGTTACAATTCTTCTTCATCCCAACCCCTTTATCTGAGCAGGGCCTCTCTGTATATCCTTGGCTGGCCTAGAACTTGATTATGCAGACCAGGCTGGTCAGGAACTCACAAAGCTCTTCCTGCCTCTGCCTCTGGGAGCTAGGATTAAAGGTGTGCACCATCACATCTGGCTTTTTTACAAGTATTTTTAAGGACATCCATTTGCAGATAGTCTAAAACTCTGTAGCAGTTGAGGGGCAGTGGTAACATATGCCTTTAATCCAAGCACTAGGAAGGCAGAGACAGGCAGATCTCTGTGAGTTCAAAGCCAGCCTAGTCTACACTGTGAGTTCCAGGACAGCCAAGGGTACACAGCAAAACCCTGTCTTGACAAAAACAAACAAACAAACCGACCAACCCACCAAAACATGTGGCAGTGAACAGCCTGAGTTTTGATTCTGTGATTCTAGTAACTTAGATTTTTCAATGTCACTAAGCTCTACCCATCTTCAGAGGACTGGGCAAACTTCCAGAGGATGCAAGTCCTCTCTCTGCTTTGCAGGTTGAGGGGCAGAAAAACAAGACGGTCACATCCTTGTTACACGTGAAACAAATCTGCCGTGGTTGTTATTTTAATAGTCAACCTGACACAGTCTAGAATCACATGAAAAAGGGAGTCTCAATGAGGAATATTCTAGATTGGGTTGTCCTGCGGGCATGCCTATGAAGGACTTTCTTAATTAGCTTAATTGAAGTGGAGAGACCCATCTTCTATGTGGGCGGCACTATTTCTAGGGCAGGGCCCTGGTCTGAATAAAAAGGAGTGAGCTGAGATTGGCCAGGCCCGCACTCATTGGATCTGTTTGTGACTATGGATTTGACAGAAGCACCTCCCTCAGGTTCTGGCTGCCTTGACTTCCCCACTCTTATGGACTGCAACCTTGCACTGTGAACCAATTGAAAGGTTTCCCCTTGAGTTGCGTTTGTCAAGATTATTTTATCATAGGGACAGGAAAGGACACTTAAGACCATTGGTATCATGTGACAGCTGGAACACCGTAGCCTAAACAGCTTTGCCCGTGTGCTTTAAAATCATCTGAGGTTATGATCATCACACTATATTCAACACCTGGGTCAGCCCCAACGTCAGGTCCCATGCCTGTAGCTGTCTGTCCTCTCCGGCTATCAGTTGGACCTCTGGCTCTGGCTTTATCCAGAGCTCTGTATTATGTGGTTCCTCTAGTCCTGACACTCTTCTGATGATGCCTAGCTGTAAGTCCCACGTCATCACTTAGTTACTAAATACAAACATGAAATAGAAGAAGGGGGCATGCCTATTTGGAGATTTTTATTATAGATATAAGAAAGAAGACAGAGGGAAGAAAGAGTCCAGGCTAACCATGGCCAGCGGACTAAATGAAAGAGGAGCAGGCAGACCAAGAAAGCACAGGCCAAGAGGCCAAGAAACCTGCTGTGATCAAAATGGCTGCATTACATAGGGACCAGGCTTAGGGAAGGAAGCTGAAGCCCAGGAGGTTTGGGGTGGGGGCTGAGGTAAGAAGTGTTGGGAAGGGGCCACAGGTACCAAGACTTGTCGTAACAGTTGATACTTGCATCTTGTGTGGCCTGCAATATCCTTCTGAGCCACTGCAAGCGTTTACCTGTCTCCAGAGTCAGGATGAGCAGTGCGATGAGTTAGAACCATCTTGGCAGACAGACATCACCAAGGAACACACAGGGGAAATCTGGGGCCTCTGTTGAAGGCCGTATTAGTCTGCTCTTGGTTGGGGGTTTAGTGGTTTGTATCCCTGGTTCTCAAGGGCTTGTTCTCAGTTCCCTTTTTGGCTTGGATCACACACACACACACACACACACACACACACACACTCTCTCTCTCTCTCTCTCTCTCTCTCTCTCTCTCTCTCACGCACATACACTCACATTTACAATCATTCATATACACACATACACACACATTCACATACACACACACAAGCACCTTCTCTCTCACATACTCACACACACTCTCACACACACATACACTCTCACACATACTCACACACTGATACACACATACTCTCACACACTCTCTCACACATACACACACACTCTCTCTCTTACACACACATACACTGACGTTCACAATCATTCACATACACACACACAAGCACCTTCTCACATACCCATACACACTCTCTCACACAAACATACACTCTCATACATACTCACACACTCTCTAATACACACACACATTCACATACACACACACACACACACACACACACACAATTAGTTACTTTACTCATCACTGTGACATGGCAGAAGCAACTTAAAGGAGGATTATCTTGGCTCACGTGGGCACTGTCTACCATGGCTAGAGAGGCCTGGCGGGGGGGGGGGGGGGCAGTGTGAGTTGATCACGTGGCTAGGCACCATGTCCTTAAAGTTCCTTCCACAAGTAACAGTTCCAACAGTTGGACCAGTTGGGATGGAGTACGCAAATGTTTGTAGGAGACCCTCTGCATTCATACCAATACCAGGCATAAAAAGAGACTCATCAGTCCCTGTTCCCCTGGAGTCTAAGGCTGGGATCTGGGAAAGGCCCCAGAGACGTTTACTCACAGGGACACCTGCCAGCAGGACACACACTGGGTGTTGGCAGACTCCACAGCTGCTGAGGGCCTGACTCCCACCAGGATTCTCAGCTCAGGAATCCTGGCATTTGAATATAGACTCCATATTCAAGGTTCTGTAGAACCCAAGCCTTCTAGCCTCAGAGGGGCTGAAAACAACCTTGCAGTTATCATTTACAAAATATCTTTTATTGTTTCTAAGGAACACAATCAAGTAATAGCTTTAAAAAAAACCCCACTTTCCAAGAGGTATTATTAATGTTGTGGACTTGAGTTCGTGCACAGGGCAGTGGTAGCTCCTGCTATAGCTCCCCCTGGCTCTGGTAGCAGAGGTTTGGTGGGAGGTAGTGTGATCCCAGTTCTCTCTGTCCAGTTGCTTATAGAGAATAGTTAGTTCTGAGGTTTACAGAGGAGCCCTGAGAGTAGCGCTGGTATTTCATAGAGAGATTATGGTGAGATGTTCAGTCTGTGCTTTAAGGAGAGGGTGCATTGATCATGAAGGTTAAGAATATTTTGACAAGCCGGGCGGTGGTGGCGCACGCCTTTAATCCCAGCACTTGGGAGGCAGAGGCAGGCGGATTTCTGAGTTCGAGGCCAGCCTGGTCTACAGAGTGAGTTCCAGGACAGCCAGGGCTACACAGAGAAACCCTGTCTCAAAAAACAAAAAAAGAATATTTTGAAAAGATCACCGAGGGAGCATAGTATTTTCCTGAAATTTAGATGCTTTGGTGGTTGTTAGAAAAATCATACTTCCTTGTCTGTTTTTGTTATTTTGTTTGGGGAGCAAGGAGGGATAGTAAGGTCCTTGGGCACACCCAGACCCCCCCCTTTACCTTTTAAGACAGGCTCTCACTAAGTTGCCTAGACTGACCTTCAACTTTGTGATCCTCCTGTCCCAGTCTCCCAAGTAGCTGAGGATGGTCTTGAACTCCTGATCTTCCAGCGTTCACTTCCCAACTACTGGGATTTCAGGAGTACCCACCATGCCCTGCTCCAACTTCTTGCACAAAAAGACGGCTTGAAAGAACTACAGAATCTCCACCCCTTAGGACTCACGCTAGCTGTTATGCCAGGAAAAAAAAAAAAATCCATAAGCACACAGAGCATTAGGTGTTTCCACACGACTTCCTTGCTAACAAACACAACCCTTTTCCTCCTCTCAGATACCTGCCTGATGCCAAAATGCAGATGTGTCAGCTGTAGGCATGCTGTGGGCCAGAGAAGCCTAACAAGTCTGACCAGCAAATGAGATTCTACACTGGGGTGGCAGCACTGTGGCCATGCAGGGTGCTGGCCTGTACTCCCAAGCTCTGTGGCCGGTGGCCCTTGGCAGGCAAGTAAAACGAATCCTCGTGGGTTTATTAAACATAGAGGACTCTGAGTAAAAAAAATTTTAAAAGCTCATTAAAATCAGAGGCCTCTGTGACATGTTCTTACTCCTACCCTGGAAGGGGACATCACGCAATTCAGTTTGCATGCTGGTTGCACAGCCTTTGTCCCTTGGCTGGCCCGAGATTCTCATACCATTGTGTACATGTGTTGGGGTTTCAGATGCAATCCCAGGACTTAGGAGTCTCAGGTCAATCAGGAGTACACAGTGAGTTCCAGGCCAGCCTGGATTCACAGTAAATTCCCTCAAAAAAAAAAAAAAAAAAAAAACAGATGTCAAGGAGAAGGAAGAGGAGGAAGAAGAGGAAGAAGATGAGGAAGAGGAGGAGGAGGAGGAGGAGGAAGATCAACTCAGTTCCAGATAAAATACCATGTGAAAATCCAAGACCCTTGAGCCTGGTCTGAAACCCGCAGAAACCTGCTTACCTCTCAGTTTTGCATCTGGTTAGGGGCTAAGAATCAGAATTCTGAATCCCTGTAGCCCAGAGAAGATCTGTAGAAGTAATGAAAACACCCAAACGCAGGAACAACAGCAAGCTTGTGACCCTGTGCCTCCCACCAAAAGCTGCCCCTTCCTCCATTTGAACAGCAAGAACCCAGGAAGGAAACTGCCCCCACCCTCTCTGCCAGAAGTCAAGTGTGGGAACCTGGCCGCGGCTTCTGCACAGGATGGAGCCTCAGTCCTTTGCTTTATAGCGTCCTTTATGGCATGAACCAGGAACGCGGTGTTTACACAAACGCAGAACAATTGTACATCAGCATCTTTACAATATTAAAGGAGTCATATACAAGTCTACAGGCGTTATACACAAGGGAGTGCCGGCCAGGGCACCCCATCTGTCAGTTCTCTGTGGTTCCTCCACTTGGGAGGAGCTAGGGGAGATGTGACAAGGCCAGGGTATCCATCTTTTGGGCCTGTCGTCTGGGAGAGAGCAGATTTGTGAGGACCTCTCAGGACCAGTCCTTGTTGGAAATCTGGGGTTAAGAGCACTAGGTAAGCTTAGGTCTGGGCCTTAGAGACAGGCTAGTTTAGAACATTTCAGTAACACTTGATGTGCGAATGAATGGGAAAACTGGAGCAAGGGTGGAGGGTGGTTCCCTGAGCTGGGGACCCAGAGAGTGATGCTGACAGATGGGTCCCTTGGTAGAAGGGCCCATTCCTGAGATAAGCTGTGGCCCCCATGCCGACTGGGTGGGCGGAGACTTCTCCAAGAACCCAGATGTGAGCACAGTCAATTGGGATTGGAAGCCCCTGGGCATTAGCAAGTCAGGTGTGCACCAAGTGCAGTCTGGGACACGGGTGGCAGCAGAGTGTCTCAGATAAAAGTCACAGAGTCACACAGCCCCCATTTCCTCTTCCCGGCTGCCCTGCCCCTAGAGGACCCTGTCCCATCTCCTGTAGCACCGCCACCCCCCACATCTGTCCCCACAGACCCAGCTCAGCAGGCACCTGGGCCCGAATGCCGGCAGCCCATCCTTTGCAAGGCTTGCTGAATAGTTGGACTGAGAACTGAGCACCAGGTAAAAGCAGCGACGGTCCTCGTTAGCCTTGCCGACCTGTGCAGCGACAGTTAGTTCTGTTTTAAATACTGTAGAAAAATATGTCTGCCAAGTGTGGAGGAGGATAAACAGCTGCTCTGGAGTGACTGGCCCAGCAGAGGACGATGTACCAGGCTGAGGAGCAGGAGGGTTGGGAAGCTGGCAGCACAGTTGCAGCAGCAGCATCTGCAGGTCACATCAACAGTCCTTCCGTGGGCATGCCTCCAGCACCCCTCATCCTGTTGCCTCCACACCTGGCCTTCCCAGGGGTGAGCTCAGACCCTCCATTCTCACCCTCAGTCTTGTGCCTACTGTGAAGCACAAACAGGCAGGCCTCCTCAGCACTCTTTCTATGTCCTTGGGGTTGCCCCAAGGACTGAGGGGATCTTAGGTGGGCACGGAGGCAGCGCCTAGTCCAGGGGCTCCTGCTTTATCCGGACAGCAGTCGGGGTGGGCTGCGGTCGCCGCTCTTCCCGGCAAAGGACGTACTCGCTGAACTGGGAAGAGTCCACACCACCCCCACAGGATGCGGCCACGCTGAACCCTCTCTGAAACAGCCTTTCCAGGACCTGCAAGGGAAGAGTAAGAGGTCAGCAGTGGCCAGCCGCCACAGTTTGCCTGGCCTGGCGGGCAATCGGGTACCAGACAGAGCAAGCTACCTTCTGATGAGTCCCAATGACAAAGTCCCAGGACTGACAAAGTTCCTAGCTATACCATCAGCTGGATCCTACCCTAGGAGGGACAGGCACAGTCAGGCCCAGGGGCCACTCAACTTAGCCACCCAGCATGGGGTTCTGCTATTCCACCCAGGATATTCCCCATAATTCTCAGGGGTGCACAACAGAGAAGTACAGAAGGAAAGCAGTTATCTAGGGTGTGTCCCACCCCATCTTCACACACACATGGCCCCAGGCACCCCCTCTCTCTCAATCTCCTGCTCCAATAATGGAAAGCCCCTGCCCCCTAGCCTCAGGGTAGCCACCTGCTTCCTGGAGCTGAGTCCCAGATGGTTTGAGGCCTGAGGGCTCATCAGCTCAAAGGACTTCTAGGTGGAGGGAAAGAGGGGGAGCCCTCTCAGAGTATGTGTCTCTGTGGGCCTACATGGCCTCCTGAATTTATGTCTCTGGGAAGGTGAGGGCTGGTCTTATATCTGTGTCCTGTAACTAGTAAACTCTCACCCATAGCCTTTAGGAAGTTGGGAGGGGGCTTTCGCTAAAGGGTCTTTTCTGTCTTAAGCCCAAAATCTAAATGTCTCTGAGTCAGGAAAACCTTTCAGAAACAGGGCTATTACATCATTTTGGTTTCCAAGTTCTTATTCTCATCCTCCCTGGTAAAGCCAGTTCAGAGAGAAACAGTAGGGTGTGGGGGTGCAACCTTGTAATCCCAGGACTTGGGAGGCTGAGGCAGGAGGAACTCCAATTTGTACCCGAGTTACACATAAGACCCAGAAAGACATATACATCTCAGAAAGAAAGAGCTCTGGGCAGCTGTAGCCTGCCAGTGGCCCCAGGGCCAGCCTCATAGGAAGGCTCCCTGCCTTTCCTGGTGCCTGGGTTTAATTTAAATCCAAAGTCATCCTCTGCATGTTAAATGAACCATGTTCTGTTGAAAATACTCTGGGCCATTTTTTTTTTTTTTTTTTTAAAGAACATCCTTTTAGGGGAAAAGAAAAGTACAGATCAATTTTTTTAAGTCCATCCCCCAGGCACCATCATTTAATTATGAGCAAGGCATAAATTATGCATCAACACATTGTTGCCTTTTCTGTAGGAGTTTCGTCCATTCTCTACTGGGACTGTGTCTCCCCCACCTCTGCATCCTGGGACCCCTGGAGTGGCAGCCCATGGCTCTCACCTGCACCGAGTTGAGTCTACAGTAGCCGTTGAGAGGGAAACGGATGACGTGCGTGGGGTCCTGGTTCCAGCCAGCGTTGACAGAGTTGCACATGACATCTCCGGTCTCCGGGAAGACCTCCTCGATGAGGGCCTTTTCTCCACTGAGTGCGATCCGCTCACCCAGGTCAGGGGTGACCCGCACCACCAGGCAGTCACAGGCCCGGCTACGACGCCGCTGCTCTTGTTCCTGCTGCCAGCGCTCCAGCTCACGCACCATGGGCTGCAACTGGTAGTACCTCGCCTCCTCATACAGCAGGTTGAAGTCCTGTTGACAATCACAGAGTGTCAGGGAAGCCGGCAGCAGTCCACTTGGTGGCTCATCCCATCCCCAGTGGGGCCCCTTCCCTCTACATAGACATCATAATTCCCAGGACACAATGTGGACGAGGATGGGCGTTTCCACGGTAACGATGAACCAATACAACTCCAATGACTGCCCCCCCCACCCCTGACATAGAGAGTATGAACTTTTATGTTCACACAGAGAAGGCTGGGGCACATCTGTCGTGACTCTCTTCTGGATCTTCAACTGGATGGCAAACAGAAACATCACAGAAAGAGATGGAAGGTGCTGGGCGGTGGTGGCACACGCTCTTAATCCCAGCACTTGGGAGGCAGAGCAGGCAGAGATCTCTGAGTTCAAGGCTAGCCTGGCTTACAGAATGAGTTCCAGGTATGGTGACACAGAGAAACCTTGTCTCAGATTAAAACAAAACAAAACAAAGAAGGGAGGGAGGGAGGGAAGGAGAGAGGGAGGGAGGGAGGGAAGGAGAGAGGGAGGGAGGGAGGGAGGGAAAGAGAGAGACAGAAAGAGCTGGAAGCTAAATCAGAGGAACAGGAGCCGGGCTTACGCTGCTTGCCTGAAAATCTACTCCGAGAAGATAGCAAACTGGCTTGAGGGCATTGTACCCTTGCCCGCTCCCAGGCAGACCTTCACGGAGTGCATTTCAGCCACAAGGCCTATGAGCCTGGAACTGGCCTGCCCTGGGCCAGCTTCCCCTCTTTACAATGAATATAAACACTGGACCCCAGGGAGCACTGTGAGGATTAAAGGACAGAAGATCTGGAGTTCCTGTCCCTGCCCAGCAGGCAGAGAACACAAACAAGGTCCCCAGGACTAAAAGCGAAGCTTACCCCTCACCAACGCTCACAACTGTCCCTCAGACCTGACACTAGCCCCATGCCCACCAACGCCAGCCCCAGTTTTAAGTGGCCTGTGCCTATGGTTCATAAGGCAGGCTTAGTGCATCTATAGGTGGTGACTGAGGGTCCCGCAGCAAAAGCAGGGAAGACCAACTGTCAAAGCACAGCTTACCCTGAAAGCCCAACGTGCTTCTGTTTGTTGGCCCCAGAGGCCCAGGATCCTAACCCATCATCCAGGCCCACGGTGAACTGTGACCCCTGCCTGCCTGCTTTCCATAAAGATTCTTTGGGGCTCCATCCCAGGTCTCTGCTCTCCCTGTTCTCACCAGCTCCTAGAGTTTTGTTTTTTTTGTTTTTTTTTGTTTTTGTTTTTTTTTTTTTGGTTTTTCGAGACAGGGTTTCTCTGTGTAGCTCGGGCTGTCCTGGAACTCACTCTGTAGACCAGGCTGGCCTCGAACTCAGAAATCCGCCTGTCTCTGCCTCCCAAGTGCTGGGATTAAAGGCGTGCGCCACCACCGCCCGGCGCTCCTAGAGTTTTATGTGACATCTTTACACCAAATCTTTCCCCACAGCCTAGAACATTCCATGCCTAGACTTTTTTACTTAACTTATTTAGGGCTCAAGCTATGAGCTGGGCACACCCTCCCGGGCTGATAACCCGCACTCACAGCCTTTGCACCCTCTTTCTACACGTTAGTCTCTGCCTTGCCCCCAGCAAACCAGAAACACAGTGACATAAGTAATCCAGCCTCCTGTCCCCGCCCCGTTGCCTGTTCTCTCACACAAGAGCCAGCATGATCTAGTTTGCAAACCTGATCTTTCTTTCCCTACTCTCAGAGGTGCCAAACGCTGAACCACCCACCAAGATCCAGGTATCACTGCAGCCTCCTCCTCCCCCTTCTCTTCCTGGTCCACAAGCCCAGGGCTCCAGACCTTCTCTCTAGTGCCATCCCAGACCCTCCTCAGACTCCTCACAGAGTCCATGCCGTTCTTCTGCCAGCCCCCAGAGCAACACTGTTTCTTTCAAACCCAGCCAGGCCAGGTTTCTCCATCATTTGACTATACTTTATTTCTTTGTTTTGAGACCAGGCTGGCTTCGAACTTACAAAGCCCCAGCCATGTTTTACCTCCTGTGCTGGGATTGAAGGCATGTGCCATTACACTTGCTGATGCCGCCCTACCCTCTTTTTGGAGAGATAGTGTCTTACTCTGTAGGTCAGGCTAGCCTACAGCAGTCAGCAATCCCCCTGCCTCAATCTTAGAAGGCCTGGGATAAAGGTATGATCCACCACAGCAGGTACACAGGATTTCTGAAGTACTGGCCCCATGCAATTCAGACCCAACCTCTATTTTCTAAACTGGAAGAGGCAAAGCCTATGGCTTCCTCCTGTGTAGGTCTATTTTCAGACCAAACTCAGTTGTTGCCATTTAGTAACTAGGCTGGATGAAAAAGGGCCCCAGGGCTGCTGGTGCAGTGGTCGCTGTGGGAAGCCTTAAAGCAAGGAAGCACAAAGACAGACAGACAGTTGCCAGCGAGAGCCAGGCCTGAGTTTGAGTCCTAGGATCTCAGTGAGGCTCAGCACCGAGGCAGGACCACAGGGAGTCACATCAGCCACCTAGGACAAGCTCCCCCGAGTCCTGGGAGTGATGTTTGTTTAAAGGGTGACCACCTGGGCTCTTAGGGGTTTTCCCCACTGCAGACTGCCAACAAGGAACAGACACTGGGACCTCTAACGACTCTATTCCAGCGCACAGCAGTCCTTAAGCACAGCTAACATCAACCTGGGGTAAAGTGCCAAAGCTTAATTGTTGTTACACCCTGATAAATACGCTGAAGATGTGAGAAAGCAAAACGAGTTTAGAAAAACTGATTTAGCCCTCGGCTTCATCGGTTAACTTTTTTGCGGTTGCCATGACAACCGTGGGTCCATTTATTAAGTCACAGCGTCCCCTGTGTAATGCCACGACACAGGCAGCGCAGGGGGTGCCGCCGGCTGCGGACTTACCTTGAAGTCATCTGGAAGCAGCAGTTTTGACGTCCGCAGGAAACTCAGAATGTAGCGGAAAATCTCCCCATCGCGGTCGATGAAATAATGTTGCTTGAGACTGTCTAGGACAATGGGCTCCGTGCCATTGAAGAGACGGCTTATTCTGGGAGAGACAGGCAAGATGGGGATATAGGCAGGGTAGGGCTGAGTTTACCTGCCCTGCCCCCATTCCTTAGGGTCACTCAGCTGGAGGGGCAAGAGGCCACCGGTGGGTAACTTAGAGACTTTGCCAAGCCTTACAACTGCCAGCACACACACATACGGCAGAGACAGGTCATTTCCACACACACTGGACACTAGGGTCCTTGTGCCACACACTGCAGCCATATTCACAAGCCACAGCTAGCTAAGGGACATATCCAGCTATGTCCAATGGCCCACTGACACCTACCGCAGGGCTGGAAAACCATGATGAGACACAGACAGACACATAAACCAGCTGGTCTGAGCTGAACACACACACTCATGCTGGAAGGACGTATCCAACAAACCATGTGTCAACTACCCAGCCCTCCAGCCCCAAGCCACACATCTCCTGCTAAAAGCATGCCAACCAAGTCTCTAGGGACACGCGTTCTCAACCAACGTCACACATAAAGCACACTGAGCCAACAGGCACAGGTCGTAGTCTCAGGCAGACCCGGGCAGTGACATTTGCCAGCTAACACAGCAAGCAACTGGGAGACATGAAGTCACAAGTGCCCCGTAGCTGTTCACTTAAGGATCCATAAGGAAGAGACATCAAGAGGGAGTGTGTATTTGCATGTGGACTACGGCTGGCACACAACCCCGAGGTCTGATCATGTGGTCCAAGCCTGGGTCAGGTATTCATACCCATCACAGCTTATGCATACCCAGTGAGAGGCTGGCAGCGGGAAGGAACACAATTACCTAGAAAGACAGTGCTACAGACAACACAGAGCCTGTAGGAAGGCCTTAGGGGAGTCCCTGATGCCTCCCCCATCCATTCCACAGAAGAGGAACCTGGCCTTAGAGCCTGGGCTAGTGCCTCCCGAAGTGGCAGCATTTGTTTTTTGCTAAGTGCTGTGCAGGCTAATCTATCTCAAGCTAATCTAGGTAATCAGGAACCCCTAAATGGGTTGGAAGCAGTTAGGAAACTAGCTTGGGAGCAGAAGAGAGGTGGGCACGTGTCCTTCAGCGGCTGGTTGACATCAAGTCTGGGAGAACTGTTTCTAAGAAAGCCTTGGAGAACCAGGGTAAGGAGGGGATAGGAGACTGACTAGCCTGGCCTGCACAAGCTAGTTGAGTCCAAGCCCTTTCACTCTGCCTGTACCAACTACCCCGCCCTTTCCAAGAATCCTCCCTGTCCCCGGTCCTACAGCCACCCACTCCCTGCTTAGTCCAAGTCAGCCACTCCCAGTCACAGCCATGCATACCCAGAGCACGACAGCTGCCAGGAGCTGAGAAGTTTGGAGCCCCCGATTCTCCTTCTTAGGTATTCCCAATCCATACCATTCTATGTTCTCACGGCCATGCCATGCTTGTTCTCATCCTGGGGACACGGCCCACAGTACAAAGGGCAAGGCTGCCTGGCGGACAGGAGTGAGCAGGTCAGAGCCTTGGTTAGGGGTGTGGAGACCTGAGCCTGAAAACCAGAGGTACAACTGACAAATGTAACTCCTCAGGGCTCTGGAGGCTGTGGGTGACAACATCTTCCCCAGGACACAGGAAGGGCAATCCAAGGGTCCTTCCACACCAGGTCACTGTGTCTGGCGCTCAGTGTCTCTGTCTCTGTCTGGGTGGAGTATGTGACACTCTCCTGCATGCAGGCCACCCTGACCAGTCAATCAATGAGAACTCAGGATCCCACTGCCTGGTGACCCTATCCCTGCTGAAAACCCTTGAGCTCTATAGCTCTTTTGAGACCTCGCCCAGAAAAACTTGATCATTTAGTTGTAGGGGGTGTGAGGGGCACCCAGAATCCCTAGACACAGGTGTGACTCAGTCAGGAGATCAAGTGCCAGGGCAGATAGCTAAGGGTCCACACCAGTCTCTAGCATGGAAAGAGGTCAGAGCCACGTGCAAAGGTGAGTCAGCAAATTCAACACCTTTCCAAGCCTTCCTGGGAACTCTCTTGCCACCCTTCGCCGGCTGAGCTCAACGGTCTGTTCTGTGTAGCAAGCAAAATGCTAGGTCTGGCTGGGTTCCAAACTGCTCTGACGTTGGAGTTGGCTAAGGCTCCAGAGTGTCCTGTCGGTCTAGAGGATTCCCAGTCCACCAACAAAGCAAGGCTGGCTGGGTTCTAGTCTATCTACTGAGCCAAGATGAACAAGTTCTAGATCCTTTCGTGTTTTGGTGTCTGTTCTGGGACTAATGGGACCTCCTCTGAGGACAGAGGCCTGTGGTGGTCCCAGCAACCAAGCCTTACAGAGGGCTAGGCTGAAGGAGTATTTTGAATAGTCACCATAAGGAAACCCTTAATATCTCACAGGGTCTTGTGAGTAAGCTCCTATGTGACCTCCTGAGTTCTGTTGGTGGCTTCATATGTCTCGGTGGGAACTACCTCTAGGCCACCCTCTCGGGGAGCACTCAGGGAGCACATGGGATAAGAGGAGCCGACTTTGGAGGTCCCCTGTGGAATAAGCTGGTGAATTCACTTGGGCGGCTGGGACCCGCATAAAGCACCATCCAGCCACTTGCCCTGATACATAACGGACGCCATGATATGCCTCCCCCCTCATCCTTCCTTTAAAGTGCTTACTGGCTTCCTGAATGGTTTAGTGCTCAGTTCTGTTAGTTCCGGAGCACCTGACCATCTTCATGAGCTGCTCCTGCGCCAGCAGCAGCTAGGGGACACCCAGTGAACAGCATACAGGGAGAGGCAGACCAAGAGTCCACTCTCAACCTTAGGCTACTGGCTCAGGCTGAACCAGAGGAGGCACCCAGCACCAGGCCCATTAGTCAAGGATGAGCTTGGGGACCCTTGGGTTGGGTGGTGGCTTCCCAGTGGGGGTTGGAAACAGTGTCAGCATCTGGAGTTGTCTCCATTGGTAACCTTAGCACTCTCACATCTCCACCTGTCCAGTTAGTGATACATCGTTTCCTAATCCACTTCAAAAAATGAGGGGGGGGGGGTCGCATAAGTGGTACTTCACAACAGCTGTGTTGCTCCCCAATGAATCCTTGTCTCTGCTGGCTCGTAGGCTGCCCTGGTCCTTGCTCTAGGCCTAGTGAACAGCTCACTGAATCAGGCAGAACGACAGAGTCACCCTGAATCCGGCTCTGGTAAAGTCCAATAGACTGATACCCGCTCCGGGCACACCTGGCCTGCGGAGGGTCCCACATATCACATCACAGGGTCAAGTGTTCAGCTCCCCAGAGGAAGACTATGTCCCACTGTACAGCAAGTTTTGTAAGCAAGGGCAAACCACTCTGTGGAACAGGGAGGGCAAAGGCTCTTCAATCCCCAAAAGCCATTAGAGAGAAACACGGGAAGGGAGCCCCTCCCTGCCCACCAGGTCCGTGTGACAGCTGCTGCGGGAAGGCAAATGTCAGGTTTCAGAAAACACTCTTCCAAGAAGGTTGTGGGCAAAGACTTTTAGGAATTTCCCTCACAAACATCGTCAGCCGATTAAGGGATGATCTATCTCACACAACTCAGGAGCGCCGCAGAAGGCGAAACTGAAATTAAATGAACAGAATCTATCTCGTAGCCTAGACAGGGGCTCTGCAAGCAAGCACGTGGCCAATGCAGTGTACAGCCTCCTGGCTCCTGCCCCGTCAAAGCTCCAAGTTCGTAAGGACCCTGAGCCCAGTCTCCCAGGCTGCCAGATACAAAATCTCCTTCCCCCCCATTCCCTTCTCCGGGGGGCACTCCTGTAACGATGAAGCCTCTGCCCAGACATCTCTGCACAGCAATCCTCTAGGCTCTAAATCTACCCTGGCTGAGCATCCATCCTGGTGATGAGCCCTCAGTATCTAGGGGATTAATTAATTCCTCTTCTTATTTTAAATGTATAAAAGAGAGGTGATGCCTAACAGGCTTGCCCTCCTGCTGGCCAATGCTGCTTGTTGCTGCACCATGCTAGGAGCAAGCAGCATGGGCCCAGCGAGCTGCAATGCAGTGTCACCTGTAGGAGATGAGCACAGAGACGTAGCCCACCCCGACTAGTCTTGCTGCCGGCTGCCGTGCCAAGGTGTGTCCTTGGGAAGTAAATCCATAAGAAGAGTCATCGAGTTGTTTGTTGGTAGCCGCTAAGGGTCCTTCCTAGGAAGAGTCTGTGAGACCTCTCTCAGGGTCTCGGGCCGCAGATAGTTTTGTGTACATTACAGGGTGTAGAACTCTTGCTCAGGCACTGTCGAAAATATCCCTGACTGTCCTGCAATTGCTAACTCATTGACACGCCCTCCAGCTCCAAAAAAAAAAAAAAAAAGACCTCTCCTAGCACTTTGGATCAAATGGTGGCCACCCAGACAAAGGAGGGTACAATTGCAGCTGACACGCCATGCCTTTCCCCAAGGGTAAGGAGAGGAAATAGAATTGACCATGTCTACCCACACCTGACTCCTAGGTGTCACTCTGTGAAGACTTCCTCGCCAGCAGTTGGCCAGGCTCATGTGGGATCCAATCTGCTATGAAGGTCAGGAACTCCATGTTATGCCACAAAGACTATCAATGCAGGGTCAAAAGCCACTGTTCGAAGTGGCCTTCAACAAGCAGTCTGTCAAACAGTCAGGAGTATGGGGGGAAAACAGGCCTTGGTACCATACTCTAATGGTATCCCTATGGAGGCCTGGGCTTTACAGCGCATGTCCGACACTAGGAGCAGCGATCTTACCTGGAGTCAGGGTACTTGGTGAGTGTGGCCAGACTGCTCGTATACATGTGGCCTCCCACGTCGATGTGCACAGGTGCATTGGCTTTGGTGAGCTGAGCTGGCAGTGGGATCCCCTGGGCAGCCAGGGGAGACACAGGCGACCGGGTGAGTGACAGCCGGGACATATTTCCTCCCTCCTAGAGATCAAAATACATAGAAAAACAAGGGTTCCTGAACGGCCTTTATTCCAAATGTGATCAAATATTTAATCAGATCACTTCTTCTTGTGCCTGATCACATATTCAGCTGACAAATTATGGCCACCACTGTAATTAAGTGTGTTTGCATCGTTTTCTTCAAAGTACTGGTGGTGGGGGTGGGAGGAGGATGCTTATTAGCAATAAGAAATCAAGAAAAAAAATTTTTTTTTCCAAGGTGTCAGCCTCCAGGGGCATAAAACAAACTGCAAAATTCTAATTAAAGGTCGCGGGCTTATGTGTTAGATGTGAAATATCCCCTGACAAACGAATCACCAATTTGTGAATTGGGATTCAGGGGTTTTTTGCAAGTTTGTCTCAGTAACGAGACACCTCTAAATTAGTGACTTCCTCGGCACCTAAGGCGTTGAGCTTTATACATGTAGTAAATTTCACATCAAATTAAGAGCATTTTCGTTATAAAAAAAAAAAATACATAATCGTACAGCCAGTCAATACCCATCTCTTACATGCTGGGTCTCAGAAGACCTGCAGCTAGTGAACAGGTACCCTAGAAAAGAGCAAAGAGGGGCCAACCCAGCCCACCAGTCAAGCTCACCGCGGTGCCGCTGCTGCCGTGTGCGTTAAGCGAGGACCCGCTCGGCCGCTCCTTGCGGTGAGGCATCTAGGCTTCCATCCCTGCCCAGAGTATCTGTGGGAAGCAGTGACTTATTTCTCAGCCGCCACCAGTGATTTTTACAAAGATGCTGTCTGGGACCCTATGTATACCAGGCAGCTTTCCCAGATCCCACCAATTCTACACACCCAAAGCAGACCTCCAGGTCACAGCATAGCACCTCTCTCTCTCTCTCTCTCTCCTCTCTCTCTCTCTCTCTCTCTCTCTCACACAGACACAGACACAGACACAGACACAGACACAGACACACACACATACACACACACACACACACACCTCTTTACCCCAAAGCAGACCTCTAGGCCACAGCATAGCATCTCTCTCTCTCTCACACACACACACACACACACACACACACACACACACAAACACACCTCTTCAACCCAAAGCAGACCTCCAGGCCACAGCATAGCATCTCTCTCTCACACACATACACACACACACACACACACACACACACACACACGTCTTCTAGGCAGTTCCATGTCTGCTAATTTGGCTAATGACAGCCTAAAACATATGCTCGCCATTATTGCCCTGCAATGTTTCAGAACAAATCTGATTTCTTTGGTATTTTGAGTTAGAGCCGTGTTACGAAGCGTGTCTCCTCTTGCATCAGTGGAGAGAACCTTGGGGGTGGAGGGTGCTGCTCCCCTCAGTTGCTTGGGGAGCCTAGGATCTCTCACCACCCAATGAAGATGCAGTTTGTGTAGGACACCTCTCTCCACAGAAGCCAGGGCACAGAGATACAGAAGCATCCCTGGGAAGCCACCAGTCACCCAGAGAGAGCTACCACAGCAGACAGGACCTGTCTTTGTTTGCCTACTCCACACCGCCCTGCTTCTCCAATAGACCCCCAGAATGGTGCTGCCTGGGCCTAATGTATTCCAGACCCCCTCAGGATCACAGGCCCTTGAGGCATTGAGAGCTGGCCAGACAGCAATCAGCAAATGGGCTTTCTCCCCCTCCTCCCCTTAGCTACTCAGGGACTTTCCAATGTGCCACAGACACCTGAAATAAAACTGTGCCTTCAGTCCTCAGAAGCTACCCTGGGGGTTCTTCAGGGGCCCATGAAGGAGAGTAGAGAAGGGCAGGTTTCTAGCTACCCTTCCACTGGCTTGGGGCTGTCTCAAAGGGAAATGGGACACACACACACATCCCATACACACATACACACATACACACACATACACCACACACACACACACACACACCACACACACACACACGAAGGGGAGAAGGAAGAATCCCACAAACATAACCTGGACTCCTCTGACAGAGGCTTAACCCTTATGGGTCAACTACATGGTATCATGGGCACACACATGATGCCTTGTATCTGTTAAACTTCTAGATTGATGCCTTAACAGTCAGCATCCAATTATAAAACATGGTCTGAGGTACATAGACTGAAATGATTACATGGAAGGAAAGTGCCTCCCCTCCTATGATTTGTTCCACATCCCCACTGAACCTGAAACTGTTTGGGGGTGAGGGAGGGTGTTCTATCCTCATGGAGGACTTGGGTGGCTGTCCAGACCCCCTGCTTTGGACATTCCAGCTCATCTATCTCAAGGAAGTTTTTGAAAAACCAAAACAGACCCAAGGGATGGGTTATCCAGCCCTGGGAGGGGGTGGGGGACAGGGTGTCATAGAGGAACACCCACTGAAGGTCAACAGAGATAGAAGAATCCCCACCCAAATTCTACCAAAGCACCACGTTTCCTCACTACCAGGACCCAACTCAGAAGTGACAAGTAGCACCAAGCACCCATCTCCCAAGCTGCCCCAGCCTGTTCTCAGCCTGCTTCTCACAGCACAAATCAGAAACTCACCATTGGAAGCCCCAGGCCTTAAGCCTTGACCCGAATCTCCACTGCTCCCTCTGACAAACGCATCGGTGGTGGACCACGACCCTTCTTCCCAGAACACTGCTGAGATCACAAACATAAAAGTGCGATTGGTAAGAGACACAAGTTCACTGCACCAAACAACCAGGACCCAGACGCGGCGGCTGAGGCTTGGCCAAGCCGCCTGTTGCAGGGACCTCAGCGGGTTTGCAAACTGGCCTAGCATTGACCCGCTTCTCCAAGCTGTGGTGGGAGACCCCAGTCCCGCGCCCACCCGCAGCCGAGCCCCGCCCGCCTGAACAGAGGGAAGTGAGCAGAATGCCACGCTCATTTACACACAAAATGATTTTGTGTCCCATTGTGCTCGCAGTTGTTCAGCTCTCTGGGGGTGATTAAACTGGCTGAGCGGCGGCAGCTTGAGACGATTTCACTAAATCGCTTCTTCGTGAAGTCGCTTCTTTTCCTAAGCTGTTATTTTAACCATAAAAGGTAAACAGAAGGCGCCTCTTCGGTTCCCTTCAGCTCTACGCCCTGGGCGCTTGCCCGAGGCAGCAGTGCCAGGGGCCTGCAGGACTATCCAGAGGTGGAACTGGAGGGACGCGGCAGGCCACCTGGTGCGCGCCAGCCCCGCCGCAAAGCCAGCCGGCCGGTGTGAACTTCGGGGCTACAGGATCCGCTGGGCCGAACCTCCGGCCCCGCGGGCGGGATGGCTAGGGTACCCGAAGGGCCCAGCGAAGAAGGGGTAGGAGTGCGGTGGGGGGCGGAGACAAAGTTAAATCAAGAGGCAGACACTTCAAGACCACAGATGGGAAGCTCGCCTAATTAAGGACGTAAAAGCGCTTTTGTTCTCAAAGTTTATTGTTGCCGGGATTTAAAAAAAATTAATTGAAACTAATGCTGTTATTCACTCGCGCAGTTAAATTCCTTCATGCACGTTTGAGACGCGGAGTGAAAACTTGGAGGTTTATCTTTCTACAGTCGGGGCTTCTCCAGGGAGGGGAGAGAGGTGTTACAGTGGCGCGGGAGTGGGAGAATGAGGGTGTTCGCATCCAGGTCAGGGGGTGCGTGTGGGCAGCGGAGTTCTAGAGACCGAGGTCCGGTCTTGGGGCGGCGCGTTCCCCGACCCACATCCTTCCTGAGCGTGGAACCACCACCAGTGCGTCTGGCATGAGACTCTAGGGTGGGCGTCAGAGAACGCACATCTGTCCCGTTAGAGACTTTTTTCTTTTCTATAATTTGGGCGCCAACCCGGTCCTGTGAGCCCCGAAACCCCAGCTGCATGGAGCTGGTTTCAGACTCAGGAAAGTCACCAGCTCTGCAGGGCACTCAAGCCCGTACTGGAACCAGAGTGTGGAGGACCTGGACGCACATACCGCGCGGCAGGATGATCGGAGCCCGGCCGAGTGGGGAGGGTCCACCCGCGCTAGGACCAGCCCACGTGGGCACCCCCCGCCCCGTGCGCGCCAGGCCTTTGTGCTAGGCGCCCCCACGCCGCCAGCCCCAGCGCTCAGCAGAGGGACAAAGCAGCCCGCCTCCCCCACCCCCCCAGCCTAGGTCCCGGCCAGGGCCGAGTGACTTTCTCGCACTGCAGCCACTTTGGGAACCAGGGGTGTGCTGCACTGAGCGGTGGCCGCCCGTGCTGGGCTTACCTCGGAGCCGGAGCGGTGGATCGGGCACCGGCGCAGCCCCCGCCCCCCGCAGCCGCCGGTGTCGGGCGCCCGGCGCAGCCCCGTCGCCTAGTGCTCGATGAGCGCGGGTCGCTCCGGTCTCGTCCTGGAGTTACTTTCTCTCTCGCCCCCAACCCTCCCCCACCCACCCCTCCCGCCCCGGCCCCCGCTCCGCGCGGCCCCTCGCGGCGCGCCGCGCCGGGGCCTCCCCTCCCCGCCCTCCCCTCGCCTCCTCCCTCCTCGCCGCGGCCGCCGCCGCCGCCTCCTCTTCGCGCCGCTCTCCGGCTGCCCTCCCGCCGCTCCCACCTCTTCTCCTCCCTCTCTCTCCAGCGGCCTCCCCCGATGGCTGGAAGGGGGAAAACAGCCCCCCCCCAAAATCAGCCGGTAGCCTGTGCGCCTCGCCGCGGCCCAGCCCGGATTGCAAAGGGCAGCGATCCGGTTCCAAATTACCCCGGCGCGGCGAGCGCGAGCGGGCGCGCGCGGGCGACTCCTGGCTCGGGGCTCGGCTGCGCCTCGGGGCAGAGGATTAGAGTCGCAATTAGCTCCGCGCGCCCGCGCCTGCCGCGCTCCGGACAAAAAAAATGCACCGTTCCCCACCGCCACCACTTCCTTCCCACCTCGCGATCCCCACCCGTGGGTCCAGGAGCCCTGTGCCTGGGTGCCGGGGGCTCGACCAGGACCCTTCCGGGAGCGCTGCGCCCGAGCCCCGCGCCCTCTGCGCCCCAGCCCCCCGCCGTCCGGCCACGCGGCGCCCGGGCCTCCTCCGGGCTCGGGGAGGGGGCGGGGGAGAGGCTGATTTTAATCATTGTCATTTCATCTGATGTAATATTTCCCCGGGCGCTTTCAGCTGGGCATAAATTTTCGACTCCCAAATAAGTAACACAGGGCACGTTTCTCACATTTCTCGACTCCTCGGTTACAAAGAGGAGAGAAGCAGCCGCCGCCGCGGCGCCCCGGGGCTGAGGGCGGGACTTGGTGTGGGGAGGGGAGAGAAACTGGGCTGCCAGGCGGCTTACCTCCCTCTCTCCCTCCCTCTCTCCCCGGGTCTCGGCCCCGGCTGCCCCTCTCTCCCGGGGAGCAGCGCCGGCCGTGACGTCTGCGGACACGCGGTGGCCACCGCGGGGGAGGGGAGCGCGGGGCACCCGGCCCGTCGCCCGCGGCCACTCGCGCCATTTCCTGGACGAGTGCGGCGCGATGGAGACGGCGGCGGCCAAAGGTCCCTGCGGCGCGGAGGCCTGCGCCCAGAATGCCCCTAGCTGCTCCCCTGCTGCCCCTTCCTCCTCCTCCTTCTCTTGCGCCCCGCCCGTCCCTCCTCCTCGACCATTTCCCGGCTCCTAGGAAACGGATCGCGGCCGGTGCGCTTTGCCCAGACTGCGCCCCCGCCTGGTTCCCGGGACGCCGGGGCCAAAGCCAGGCTTTCGGCTAGGAAGGCGGGTGCGCTCCGACCGGGAGCGGCGGCGCGGGCCCCCCTTCACTGACTCCGGCCGGGCCTGGGCGCCCTCTACTGGCCAAACTCCTGGGGGTGCTCTCGAGGC
This sequence comes from Mastomys natalensis, assembly GCA_021653895.1. Lineage (NCBI taxonomy): Eukaryota > Metazoa > Chordata > Mammalia > Rodentia > Muridae > Mastomys > Mastomys natalensis. The sequence continues at coordinate 161,781 of JAJTUV010001116.1, forward strand.
CAGACAGGAACACTAGAGAAAGATGATGGGGGGTGAGAGAGAGAGAGGACCTAGTCTCCCTTGATTCAGGGGACCTCTAGTGCAGAGAGAGCATCCGGCCGCGCTTCTGTAACTTCACGCGGGAATAAGAAACTTTCCTCCTGAGGGAGTTATTTATTTATTTATTTATTTATTATCTCAAACTACTGGAGAAGGGGAAATTTTCTCATTAAAGTTACATCCCCGCAGTTAGTTCAATTACTTGATATATGCAGAAAGATGTTGTAAATTTATAGATTTAAATAGCTTACAAAGATGCCGCAGGCCCCATCAGTTAATTTCCTTAATTTATGGATTTTTAAGCTGCTCCTAGAACAGAAAGGGGCCCGTGAAGTAGGTCAGGGATCTGTGCTGTGGGGGCCCATGGCTGCCCGCGCTTCGGAACCCCTTGGGCTTCTAGTTCCCGGCTTTACTTAAACAGTGCTACTCTTCTGTGCAGGTGAGGTCCTGTTCCCCAGCTGGATAGTCTGCTCAGTTTTTTGCTGGCTTCCCCAAGCTTTGGACAGCTCAAGGTAGTGGAACTTAGAAACAGTAAACCCCTCCCCTCCCGGTGTTGAAGAAGCTGACCCTTAGAATAAGGTGAAAACCACTTTGCAAGGACTGCGACCTCAGTGGAGCTGGCTGTATGTTGAATGCCTCACTTCAAAGAGAGAACCTTCCCTAGGCTTTGAAACATGGGAGAGCCAGTCGAGTATGCTAGGCTCACTTGAGGACCAAGGACCTTCTGAAAACTACTTGTCACAGACCCAGTAGGCCCCAGCACCCCTCACTTCTTGTCACCTGAGTGGCTGTGGGTGAGTGTTTTGTGTTCAATACAGGTGAATACATACATATAAATTCATACTTAAAAGATTAGAATAACTGTTTTAGGAAGCCACGTGGCAGTGTGATTAGGACTGGTATTCATGATTTAACATTTCTTTTCCCTCTAGATGAAGTTTCTAAGATTCGCAAGGCACATGTCAAGGACGGGTGTATAAATGGATTTTTATTTATTCACAACTCCACGACTAATTGCTTCCCCTTGCCTCAAGGCCACGAGATTGGTTTTAATATGACACTTCAAAAGTATTCATAGAACTCCAGAGATAGCAAGTGTCATTGTTTAAGAGACAAATCTCACCGTGATACTGCTGACCCTGAAAAGTAGCAGGTTTCACTTTATTTTAAATTCCCACATGTTTTTTTTTTTTAAGTTCCACTTGATACCAACTCTATTAAAAATGCACAATTTAATCAGAACAAGGGCTGACCATTTTGAAAGACCTTTATTTTCCTTGATACTCCCGGTCTTTGTCTCTCCATCATCTCTCATCCAATGGCTGAGCTATGTGTGCGTCACTAAGAGTAAGCTTCAGTCTTAGTTTCGTCTCAGGTGTTTTAAAAAGTGCCTGGCTAAGGCTGGAGAAATGGCTCGCCAGTTATGGCCCTATGCTCCTCTTGCAGGAATTCCGTTCTTAGCACCCACACGGCAGCTTAGAACTGCCTGTAACTCCAGCTCCAGTGGATCCAACATTCTCTTCTAGCCTCTGAGGGCATCTGCACTCACCTGCCCACCCCCATCCCAATCCATATTCAAAAATAAAACAAATCTTTTTTCTAAGTTTCTAGCTAAATGTCACCCACCTCTTACACCAAGAGAAACCGGCATAGCCCACGATAGGTATTCAGTGATCTGTAGTATCCAATGCAATAGGGGTACATTTTTAAATTGAGGACATATTTGAATGGAAAGACGCTGAAACGTCTTGTGGACTGTATCTATCATTACTACAATCCGAGAGATGAAACTGGATGAGTCTAGGCAGAACGTGTGTCATTTAGACTTGACTAGCGCTGAAGTTCTCACAGCCTACAAAAGGATCCAGAACTGTGCTCCATTTAGGTGTCCGCACCAACCAGGACAGTCCTGTTAGCTGCAGGATGCAAAACCATCTGCTAGTGAAACGAGGTGGTACAAACCTGAAATCCTAGCACTCAGAAGGCTGAGGGATGTGAGTCCTCGGCCAGACTGAGGCTTGAGACCCTGACTGGAACAACAACTCCCCAAACAGGCCCATAGTTAGAAAGAGGGAATGAATTTTAAACAAGATGAGTTACTTCAACGTTCTTAGGAATGATAGGACCAGACTAAGAGATGAATAGACTGAGGGCCCTTTCATCCTGGTGGAAGAAGGGATAAGAACATGTAGGGTAATTGGGTAGAGATGGCTCTTCTCCAGCTTAAGGCTTCCTGGGGTAGAGGGTGGGGTGTCCATCCAGACTTGTCTATGTTTGTATCCATCTCAGGACTAAGAGAGGACATCTCTATATGCTATAATGGAACTAGGCTGGCCCAGAGTACACAGACTGATTGATCCCAGCACCGAGGAAGCAGAGGCAGAAACATCGAGAATTCAAGGCTAGCCTGGGCTACACAGTGCTACCCTATCTCCAATATGCTAGACGTGGTAACCCATATTTATAATCTCAGCACTTCAGAGACAGAGGTAGGATGAGTTCAAGACCAGCTTTGGCTATATAGTGGATTTAAGACCTGGTCTCAAAAAGTAAATACCAAAACAAGAAAGCTTTCCACCTACCTAGACACCCTTAGACAAAGAAAAATTATTCCAATGACCCCTATGGCCCTTCCTGCCACACCTTACTGCCCCCAAATGGGTTTCATGGCAATAAGCTTTGAACAATCAGACTTACCTCCTAGGTTGGGGCCCCTTTATTGGGAGTGAAATGAATATTGGGCCAAATTGGGCTTTGTTTGGGGAAAGGAGAGTGGTTTTGTTTGTGCTCAGGGTTGGAATCTGTAAGAGTTTGTGAGGTGTTGTTACCCAGAATCCTGACCAGGTAGCAAAACAGAAGCTGACCTGTAGAGAAAGCTTACCAAAGCCTGGCACATAGCACATGCCTGAGTTACCAGGACTCACAAGGTTGAAGTCAGCCTGGTGTTTAAAACTTTATGGCTGGAGAGATGGCTCAGCAGATAAGAGTACTGGCTGCTCTTGCAGAGGACTGGACGGAGATTGATTCCTAGCACTTACAGAAAGAAATCAAAACCTTCTAGGGGACTCTTTGGGCCACTAGCACTCAAATGTATATACTGACCCCACATATAGATGTGTATCATTTCATATGATTTGGAAAAAAAAAATGGGAGTGGGGACATGGGTTTTATATGTAGCTCTGTCTGGCCTGGAATACCCTGTGAAGAACAAGCCCAAACTACAGAAATCAAACTGCCTCTGCCTCCCAAGTACTGAGTTTAAAGGCGTGTCCGACCGTGGCCAGCCTGATATTTAATTTTGAAGAAGTTCCTGGAGCCCAAGACTGAGATGGCTTAACCCACCTTTCACCCACACCCTCAGGAGAAAAGGCTCAGAGGTGGGGGTGGTTAGGTAGAATGTGGCTACTTCCAGGTAAACCAAACCAGGCCCCAGGCCTCGGGCGCTCCACCTGGGCTCTTCTCCGGGCTCATTCCACTCTAGGTAGCTGCTTCAGTGAAGCCTTACAGTACCTCTCAGCAATCCCTCCAGGCATGGGGGGTGGGGCTGCTCCCTCTTAACTGAGAAAAACAGGCTTAGTGGATTTCCACACAGACTCTGGCCTGGCATTGGTAGGAGACCCAAGGGCCACCAAGGTCAAGCATGTTTTGTGGAGCAAACTGAGGGTGAGGGTGGGCAGGTGTGTGTGTGTGTGTGTGGTGTGTGTTGTGAGACTCGATCTCTGGGGTCCTCCTGTCAGGAGAGCACAGGCTCAGCACTTGGGTCCTGTTGCTAAGTGACTTTGTGTGGCTACTGGTGACCTATCCTGTCTCATAGGACACAGGGCTCTGTAGACACTTTTGCAAGTCCCAGGGAATTATTCCCAGGAAGAGTTACAGGCCATGAGGAAAGTGACCTTTGGTCTCCCAGTTCTGCCACAGGCTCTTTTCCAGGACAAAAGCCTCTCAGGACAGCCTGCCCTCTTTCTCTTCTCAGGCAATTCTTTCTCCTTGGGTTTGTTTTGGAGCCTGAGTGGGGAGCGTGGTGTCTACTTGAGTAGCCTTGGGCATGCTCTCTCCTGTCTTCACACGTGATGTCAGAACGGTGAAAGACCTTAGCTCATGGGAATGCTGGGAAAATTGGAGGTAAGGACAGACAGCAAAGAACTTGGCTCAGCCTAAGCTAAATGCTCAGGACATGATTAGTTTTTTTAAGTGATGACTGACAGAGAACTGGGATGTGGCTCAGTGGTGGCCTGCTGTCCTTCCCAGCCTCAAATGTGATGATGATGGTGATGATGGTTGGTGGGTGATGATGATGATGGTGGTAGTGGTGGCAACAACCCTTTTCAAATGACCCTTGGACCAGTTCTGATCAAGCCTAGGTTGTTCTGTCACCCTTCCTGCCCACCTGCAGGAGGCACAGTGGATCATGGGAAGGTTGGGCCAGTTTGGGTAGAGCAGCCCCTTGGATTCTAGAGTTGGGGCTTACAGTTTTGGGGATTGTATAATTAAGATAAACATGTATTAACCTTAAGGGGAAGCCTGCAAAAATTTTTGCCTGAGTTTTAAAGATAAAATACAGGGATTCAGAAAAATGTCCTATTTGCTTTGGGCTCTAATTTTGAGGCAAGATTAGGAAGTGTCCTGGGGTTCTCTGTCCTCAGAGTCCAGGAGGCAAAGGGCAGGACAGCTCTGGGGAGGAGTCCCCAAGGGCATGAAGGTCTTCTTCGAAGTTCCTCTTCTTCCTCCTCTTCTTTTTTCTTTTCTGTCTTTTTTTTTTTTTTTTTTTTTTTGAGACAGGGTTTCTCTGTGTAGCCCTTGCTGTTCTGGAACTCCCTCTGTACACCAGGCTGGCTTCTGACTCCTGAGTGCTGGGATTAAAGGTCTGTGCTACCGCTGCCCAGCTTAGCCCCTTTTTATATGTAATTATTATAAACAGATACAATAAACCTCGATAAAATGCACAAAAAGGAAATACAGCCTTGTTCCTCTTCCCAAAGGGACGGTGCCAACACTTCAGTGGGCCACCCAGCCTTCTCCTAAGGATGTACACACAGTGTGCTCCTGAACCCTCTGTCACTCAGACTCACACAGATATGCACGCGTGAGTATGTGAGCTCAAAGGCATAGAGAATTAAAACTCTAGGCAAAGTGACACGCACAGACACGGACACACACAGAATGGCACATAGGACTCCAGTTGTACACGAGTGTCATAGATGCCTGTGTGCTCATACATGGGGCAAAAACATTTGTGAGCATGTGCCGTACACACATGCACACACACTTGTGATTTTCAAGTGTGGAATTTAAAGGCTGGAGGCATGACTCGGGCAGAACGAGCTAACACATGTGAGGCTCTGGGTTTGAGGTCCAGCCCTCGAAAATAAAATCAAATACGGGATTAAGCTGTTTGTCCACCCCCAGACTATTTTTTCTCCCCACTGTGTGTGTGTTGTCTTCTTCTTACTGCTAGCCGTGCTGACGTAGAACCCAGGCTCTTCCTTCTGAAGGGTTGTGCTGCTGAGCCAGACCTTCAGCATCCTCCATCCTGTGTGCTCCAAATTATAGAAAACAGTATCACAGATAGGCGACAGCCCCAACCGAAATAGAACCCTAGTATACAAAACAAAGGAAACAAGACAGATCCGTTAAAGCCCATGCCTTCTTTACAGCTTAAGTTGCATTCCTCCGTGGATAACAAGGTAAGAATGGATGCACAAAGGCGGGGTAAAGGCTTATTTTAGGCTTTCTCTGAGCGGTGTGGAAATGCACCTCTGCTAGCATCATGTGTGATGGCCACTGCTTGCTTTGCTCACATCACTGGGCATGGCAGGCCCCCTCCCTTGTCCCTGCCTCGATCCACAGGGACTCCATAGCTGCTGCCCTAAGCCCTCTCCCTCAGCTGGCACCCCTCCCCCCTCTCCTTCCTCCCTGCAGGGCCCTTCCCCCTTCTCTCTCTTTCTCTTCCTCCCTTATTTTCACCTCTCTCCTTTCCCCTCCTCCTCTACCTGTAGGGCATGCAAGCCTCTGGCAGAAACCCTGGAAGGTCAGCCAAGGAAGTACAAAAAAGAAAAGGCATCTGGGTACATTTCAAAACAGTATCTATCTGTACATTTTTTAAAAAAAAAAAACATTGTTTTTACATTTAAGACTCTCATCCTTTTAGAATTAACTTTCACCTATGGTTTGAGGCCTTGAGCTAAAAAGAAAAAAAAAAATGTAATTTTCAAAACAGCTAGCCAGTCTTTTAGACGAGCTAACTGATAAAAATCTCTCTCTGTCTGTCTCTGTCTCTGTCTCTGTCTGTCTGTCTGTCTGTCTGTCTCTCTCTCTCTCTCTCTCCCCTCTCTCTCCACACACACACACACACACACACACACACACACACACACACACACACATCTGAGGTGTTTGGCTGGAACTGGGACAACGGAAGCTTTTTTTTTTCCTTTTCTTTATCACAGGAGGAGCTGGAGAGTTCAAATACGTTGTAAAAAATTAAAACATCGATTCTTTTAGTAATTAGAACTAATTACAAACGAATCCCCCATACCCTGGCAATCTCATTTTCTTCTTCGTAGGGAAGCTGGGTTCGGATGTGTAAGAGGTTAAATTATTGATTCTGATCGCCCCCCTGCCCTGTAGTACCTAGCTCTGTCTGCGTCCTCCGCCCCCGCCCCGCCCCGCCCCCACCAGTTTTGGCCACGCCACCTGCTTTGTGGTGGGCGGGAAGAACTTCAGACCCAATAGCCAGAGTCACCAAAGGGAAGTTTTCAAGGAATGGCGCCAACTGGCTGTGGGGACGTGTCCTTATGCTGCAGGGCTTGTTCCTGGCTCTTGCAGACAGCAGATGAGATGCTGCAGGCAGTGAGATGCTGTAGGCCTAGCTCAGGAATGAGCTGTACAGGCGGGGCTGAGCATGTCACCCGCACACCAAGGAGAAATGAAGGGCTCTGGAGGCCTCCGAAATTCTGTGTTTATCACGTGGCAATAATGGAGGACTCTTATCTCTTGTGTGTGTGTGTGTGTGTTCCTGAGCACACACACGCACAAAATATGCAAATCCTATGAGGATGTTATATGTGGTAGCCTACGATTGATAACTAATATACTGTGTATAATTATACCTACTATATAAATTTTGTATAACAGCCGGGCGGTGGTGGCACACGCCTTTTAATCCCAACACTTGGGAGGCAGAGGCAGGCAGATTTCTGAGTTCAAGGCCAGCCTGGTCTACACAGTGAGTTCCAGGACAGCTACACAGAGAAACCCTGTCTCAAAAAACCAAAAATAATAAAATAAATAAATAAATAAATAAATAAATATTGTATAACATTATGAGTGTCTTTTCATATCTTGCTCCTACCCTAACTTCTGAATTTTGGGGTTTTGGCTGTCCTGTAACTCCCTATGTAGAATACAGTGGCCTAGAACTCACAGAGATCCTCCTGCCTCTGTTTTCCAAGTGCTGGGATTAAAGATGTGTGCCATTATGCCTGGCTTTTTTTTTTTTTTTTTTTTTAAATGTGTGCTAGGGTGTTTGTGTAAAGGTCAGAAGACAACTTCTCTCCTTACACTACAGTGTGGGGCCTGGGGATTGAAATAGGGTCTTCAGCCAAGTAACAAGTACTTCACAAGGTTGGCTAAACCATCTTGCCCAGTTTTAACATTTATGGGGCCCAGACTGAGAGGGCAAATCAAGATCCAGGTTGCAAATGTTTAAGCAGTTTTTATCTGTTTGTTTGTGTTTTTCCAGACAGGGTTTCTCTGTGTAGAATTGGCTGTCTTGGAACATGCTCTGTGTGACCAGGCTGGTCTCGAACTCACACAAGATCTGCCTGCCTCTCCCTCCTGAGTGCTAGGACTAAAGGTGTGTGCCACTACCACCAGGTTTTAAGCATTTTTTTTTTTTTGTAATTGTTTAGTTCTATTGTTGACAGAGTCTCTCTCTCTCTCTCTCTCTCTCTCTCTCTCTCTCTCTCTCTCTCTCTGTGTGTGTGTGTGTGTGTGTGTGTGTGGTGTGTGAATGTTGGCCATAGGTTGGCCTTGAACTTGTGATCTTCCTGCTTCAGCCTCCCCAGTGCTAGGTTACTGGGGTGCACCACCATATTCAATTGTCTGTCTGTTTGAAAGTCGTGAACAGAGCTAAGCACAAGCATCCTTCCTCCTTGACAAATCCTCCTTTACAATGACCAAGAACATCCAGTTCACTCTGGAATTCTCCTTTCCTTGGTCCTATGTGCTGGTATGTGTGGTGACTTGGGTTCAGCTAGCTATTCCTGGCCAGCCCGTCTGTCACCACACCAAGCTCCATGGGCCACTGTGGCAATGTGTATGTGGCAGGGGGGAGGGTGGTCTCATGTGTACCCATAGGCACAGCCAGTTTGCCCAATCCGGATCTGTCTAAATCCCACACATATTCATGCTTTCTTCGACTGCTTGACTGAGATTGACAAGACCTCATCTGGGATATCCAAAATTCCCTAGGCTCAATAGATCCCGATGTAGACTCAGACTCCAGTCTTGCTGGATGCACAACCTGGACTCCCCCACAGGGTCCCATCTCTCCTATTACTCAGTTCTGTAAGCTAGGAGCTGCAGGTCATTTGAAAGATGTGCTTTTGCCCTCCTCTCATCCCCAATCCACCACCAAGGTCAGGACTCCTCAAATCCCTGCATTACCCCTCACCCTCACCTGGGCACTAGAACCGGTAAGCTTCCTGCATTCACTATCTCGGTTTCCTCCTTTAGATCCCCTCCTTGGAAACCACAGGGCGAGATCACGGAAGTGCTGGCGTAAAGCCGAGCAAAAGGCTTGTTCTCAGTTAGAGGTTACATTCTCCTAAAACAGGTTGTATGCTTCAGAAGGTCACTGTCATTAGCTGGCCTCTGTCTGGCTTTTCAAGCACCAAACTGGACCACTCATTGAAGGTATAAACTGAGCATGCTCCACACCCTGAGTTCTTGGGTCTCAAAGGCCAGCCCCAACAGTCGCCGTCTCTTCTCTGATGCTTTCAGAAAAGAGCACACACAAAGCTCCAAGGAGCATTTATGTCCCTACCTAGCGTGATCCTCTGCTGGCACCTTCTGTAGGACAGATTTCCAGATCAGGAGCCTCATGACCTCATGAGTCTGTCTCTCCAAGGCTGGGACAAAAAATGAAGATAAGACCACTTCTTCCTAGAGCAGCAGGCCCAGAGCCCAGGCTGCTACTCTGTGGAAAATGTAGAGGAACTCGGTCCTCAGTGGGACAGAGGGGCACAAGACAGCCCTCAGAAGGGACAGAGGGAACTCCTGTAGGAAGAGCCTCTGGAATGCAAGGTCCTAGGCCCTGGGTTCCATCCATCATCTGAGCTCTTGGTCAGGTCCTTTCCATGTCAATTTGGTGGCCTTAGGCTTCCATTTGGGTGATGTAAGCAATCTCATGGCTTCAGTTCTACTTCTAAATGGTGCCAATGATACTTAACCACTGTTGTCTAAAGGCGGGACTTACATTTCCCGATCCTTGGGAATTTACCGAGCAGAGCAATGTGCACATGTTGTGTGTGTGTGGTCTGTGACAAAGTTGCATATATTCCTGAGGACTCTGATAGTGACATAGCCTTTGGCAGAGGTAAAGTTGTGTGTGTGCATGTGCATGCATACTAAATATACTCACATCAGTTTGGATGTTGGTCTTGGCCATGAGACAGACTAGGTCTCTCTGACTCTACTCAGTTTCCTTTCAGGAGTGGGCTTAAGGACATGCATATGCCAGATGGCTGCATCCTGGGGCCAAACATAGTCTGCAGAGCTCTGAGAGGCTGGTAGCCACAACAGACATAGCCCAGGATACCCTAGGTAGACTAGCCTATGGTAGGTTGGAAAGAGGTTGGAATCATGGCTTCAGGATCTGCACAGATGCCGGGATGTGTGTGAGGCAGCGTCTTTCTTACTTTTTCTGTTGCTGTGAAGAGATTACCATGACCAAGGCAAGAAAGAGTTTATTGGGAGTTCGCTTACAGTTTCAGAGGGTTAGAGTTTACCATTGTGGCAGGGAACACAGCAATGGGCAGGCAGCATGGCACTGGAACAGTAGCTGAGAGCTTACATTGGATCCACAAGCAGGGCAGAGGGAGAGCATGAATGAGATAGATAGATAGATAGATAGATAGATAGATAGATAGATAGATACATAGATACATAGATAGATAGATACATAGATAGATAGATAGATAGATAGATAGATAGATGCATAGATAGATACATAGAAAGATACATAGATAGATACATAGATACATAGATAGATAGGAAGATGGGTAGAGAGATAGATGATAGATTGTCAACTGGGAATGTGGTGAGCTTCTGAAACCTCAGAGTCCACTCCTATTGACATACCTCCACCAAGACCACACCTCCTCCAACAAGGCCACACCTCCTCCAACAAGGCCACACCTCCTCTAACAAGGCCACACTTCCTCCACCAAGACCACACCTCCCAATCCTTCCCAAACAGTTCCACCAACTGGGAAACAACCATTCAGACGTAGGAGCCCACGGAGGAGGCTGTTTTCTTTCAAACCACCACAGGCAGGTAAGAGACCCATGATCCTGAAGCAACAGTGGAGTAATCTCTGTGCTTCACAGTGATCTAGATGCTGGGCCTGGGTCCCAACTTGGATGCTATTATCACACGGGTGCAATGCTTAGCACAGGGCCTGACACAGGTGGCCATGTCATAAGTGGATATTATGAACCCATAATACTGCTTGAATACTGCTCCCCAATAGGGCACTGTGTTAAAAACCTCAGTACCTTAATGATGGGCTTAGAAGGTGAGGCCTTTGAGAGAGCCGAGGTCATGCAGGTGGACTTCTCATGAACGGCAAGTCCTCCTTTATCCAGGACGGATGATGGATAGCTCCATCTTTCTTTTCTCTTTTAAATTTTAAGAAAGGGTCTTTCAGTGTTGCTTAGGCAGGGCTTAAACTGACCATCCTTCTGCTTCATGTTCCTGGGGTAGCTGCATGCTAGCCTGAATACCAAGTCAGGCTCAGGTTCCATTCTGATCCTCTGGAGGTGATAGCTCTTCAATGTCTGAATCCAATCTCCTTACTGGGACCTGACAGAGTTACTGGGGAGCTGGTATCAGCCCTCCCACACAACTTTCCTCCTTCCCTATACAGGCACCATTGCCCAGGTGTGGTGTATGTGTGTGTTGGGGGGAGGCACAGCTTGCTCCCATGGGCTTCAAACCCATCAACACAGGGTGACCTTGATCCCTCTTGTGTGTGTGTGTGTGTGTGTGTGTGTATGTGTGTGTGCAGGTATAAATAAGTGTATGTGTGTGTGTGTGTATGTATGTGTGTGTGTGTGTATGTGTGTATGTGTGTATGTGTGTATGTGTGTATGTGTGTAGGTATAAATAAGTGTATGTGTGTATGGAGGCCAGAAGTTGATGTCTAGAGTCTTCCTAGAGTCTTCCTCAATCTCTTTCACTGAACCCTGGGGGCTCAGTTAGGCTGCCTGGTCAGCTCTAGGAATCTGCCTAGTTCTACCTTCCCAGTGCTGGGATTACAGCCATCCATCACTGGACCTAGTTTTGCACGTGGGTGTTGGGGATTTGAACTCAGGTCCTTGAACTGAGGCAGCAGGCATTTTACTGACTGAGGTGGATGTTGTTTTGTTTTTTTCGAGACAGGGTTTCCAGGGTTTCTTCTGGAACTCACTCTGTAGACCAGGCTGGCCTTGAACTCAGAAATCCGCCTGCCTCTGCCTCCCAAGTGCTGGGATTAAAGGCGAGCACCACCACTGCCCAGCCCCCGGCCTGTGAGATGGACTCACGGCAGAGGCTGGACTCGAACTCGGGAGAGAAGGCTGCCTCGGACTCTGCCCAGTCTCTTGATCCTTGGTTTTGAACACAATGCTATGACGTCACATGACCCGTCCATATTTTACAACAATCCTAATCTCCGCCCTCCCGGGGCCACCCCAAGTCCTGCCTTTCAGTCAGCTCACTCCCTGAGGCTAGCCAACCTGGCTGCCAATCCGCAGAGAGCTAACCTCTGAAAAATGATGGCGAGTCCTGTCCTTGAGTCATTAATTCTCCTGTGACTGAGGCCTTTCCCCCAGGGTGGGCGCGGGGCCAGGTGACTGATCACATCTGCTTGGCCTCTTGAGGACTTTGACCGGTGGGAGGCTTCGGCAGAATTTCCCGAGTGAAATGCTGCATGGAGATTAATGGCCCTGAGCTGTGTGGAGCTCTGGGTGTATGCTAGGCTTGAGTCAACCGGCCCCAGGTGCCCAAGGTTCTTGGATCTGCCCACCACCCTGCTCGGCCCCAACCCCTTCCTGGATCAGAGCTGCGAGCCGAGCAGAGCCGAGCCGAGCCGGGGCTTTGCCTTTGCTTGGATCTCAGAGTCCCCCAGAAATGGTAGTCTCAGCATCATGCCTGAAACCTCCAACACAAATAATTTTCAATTTGCCTGGAAGTTTCAATCGTACAATCCAGTGTTAAATAATAGATTAGATGCCTCGGGAGAGAAACAGGATTTAAGAAGAAATAAATAAAAGGCAAAGTAAAAATCTGGGCATGGGTTTGTAGAGTATTTCTGGTCTCACAGCTTCTGCTCTTGGCCTGGATTTGACCGCCCTGTTCCTTCCCACAGTGTTGGGACAAACGGGTCTCTGGGGTTGTAGGACTGCCACCCACCCACATCTCTGAGAGCGGGTGGGTCTCTATTCTAGATGCTAGACTGATTCATTCCATCCCTGTACCCTAAAGAGAAGCCTTAGCTTGTAGCCTTGGCAACTGTGCCCTGGTCAGGCTGCCAGGCTGACCAAATGCTTGCATAGTCACACAGACTCCTGGGTGACCTTAAGCCATAAATGACAGAGGTACAGCAGGCTGGTACAGCAATGGGCAGGCACCAGGCAGAGTCCAGTGGCATTGTGTGTGACATCCCAGAGGGAGTGCTTATGGGATGGGACCTCCTCACTGCCTCTGAACTGTGATCATTTCTGTCCACCCTCTTCCCTGTCACTCCAAGAGGAGGTTCCAGATTCTCATCTCCCCTGCTCCACTGCCCCCCACTCTTGGACCAGGCTCCTCCTCCTCCTCTTCTTTCCTCCTCCTCCTCCTCCTCCTTCCTCCTCTTCTTCTTCCTTCTCCTCCCCCTTCCCCTGTTTCTCTTGCTGTTGCCTCTCTTACTCCCTT